>JAAIXJ010000712.1:95325-124841 GCA_013403705.1 Heliconius hermathena
AAGAGACAGGTTTTGGAAGGTCTCCCCCTATCTCTTACTGGTCACTTTTCCGTCATAACTCTTTTTTGCCATTCTTTCATCACTCATTCGTATTCTTTAAATGTTTATAGTAAAATTTTTCTTCAATATATATTAAAAAATATATATTCCAAGACAAAGCGCGATGTTGAGTATCATAATTCTAAACACAATATCTCAAAAATTGGTTGAGATTAGATAACAGAGTGCCTTAACATTAATTTCCTTCACTCTATCCTATAACCAGCTATATACTATGCAGTATAGGTACAGCGTTTAAGTAAAAATTATTAAATGTTGGCATTTTATTTAGTTCATCTTCACACTTCTTGACATATGTATGTATAATATAAAGATACATTGATCTCTGTTGTAAAATAATATATATAATATTTACAAAACTTATGTGGCGATCGTTCTCCACAAGGTTTATTTATTTTTATTAATTAATTTTATATATGGGGGCGAAATCCAGGTGCGCGCGCCTAGCGAGCTGACCCTTTGTTCTCGCGGAACCGGTTACCGCTAGGTAGCTTTTCTTTATCCTATACGCTCCTTATATATATATATATATATATATATATATATATATATATATTTAAAAAAAAAATTAGCTTCACGCTTCCCGCACACAGCAGGGTAGGCAGAGGGACACGGAAGACACTCCGTTCCCCACTTTCTGCCGAATTCTGGAGGCATTGCATGTTGAGTGGCAGAACTCAACACCGCGCTTTGCCTCGACACCAGAGCGAAGAAATGGAAATATAAATTTAAGCAAATATTTCATCTCCTCGAATGGGGATCGAACACACAACCAGTCGATTTTGCAGTCACACCTCGTGCCGCTGCGCCACGACCGGCCTCTATATATATTTATATAGTTATATTTCGGAAGAATTACAATATTTGGACATATTTAGATTTTGAATCAAATATTAGCAAAGTGACTTGTGGCCCAAAATAAATGAGAATATAATAGTCAAATTAGGTTATTGTCGTTGACAGGTTACCCTTCTGTCTCTGAATGTATCAACAATCGTTTAAAACGCGATTGTTGAACGCTTCTATATATATATATATATATATATATATATATATATATATATATATATATATATATATGTTTGCTTATATTAACCATATAAGTATATTTTATGAAATAAAGAAGACAAACGACATTTACTTCCGATTATACTTAAGTCACTCGACTTAATACTATGTTGCCTAGTATCAAGTTGAGTGACTTAACCATAATAAAAAAGAAAATTTGATCAAAAACGTTCAGTAAGTTTTGCTTATCACTTTTCTATTTTCGATTTTATGATAAAAAGTAATAAGGCCAAAGTTGTAGACAATTTCATTTGCCACTAATAAATGATTCATAAAAAATTATTTCGGGTTGCTAATTTACGAAATACAGCGCGGATTCGCTTGAACGGAGTGTCTTAACACTAGATTGCCTCGCTACCTTGCTGTGTGCGGGTGTATTCCGCGTCAAGCTGAATGAATACAATTTTGGAATCGAAATTAGAAGTAATTATTAATTTTCTTCCACCTCATCGATACAACTTACTTTTTAAAAGATATTAACAATACCATTAGGATCCACCACATGCTGTACACCGCGGGCTGAGCGAAGCTATATTGCTCATAATTTTGCGAAATTTTCGCAAAAATATTGCGAAATTTTCTGTTTTATCCGAACGCGCTAGGTTAGCTTAGTCAAAGTTCAATATGTGCGCGTGAATTTCAAAACGTTCCACAGCTTAACTCTATGGTACACATTTTGAGCATTTACTCAAAAACTATAATTACAATTATAACCAAATTACTTCGCTGGGATCACCGTTTCGTCCACAATGTTCCGGCAAAATTTCCGAGCTGTAGGTTTAACGGTCTAGGAGCAGTAGCATCACAACGAAACACACTTTTGACCAGTAAGAGCTTCGCTTCGCTGAGCTTAATAATAATTTTATTTCCTACTGGTGCTTGTTGAAACGCTGTAATTGAGAGTTAACAATATTACCTATAGGGCGCCGTCAGAAATTTTCCACCGGAGTAAGCTAAAACGTTAACCTTTTTATAATTGCCGCAATAGGACAAAAAATATTTCACTATAGTTGTACATTCTTTTTTACGGTCCCGCGCCTGAAATAGGTGTATGGAACATTTACATATATTATAGGATCATTTGTTATCCGTCTGTCCGTCTGTCAAGACCATTTATCTCGAGATCACATCAAGCTGAACTTAGTATCAAATATTTAGAGTCTACGGTCCCTTGGAGCACAGAAAACGTCAAGTTACTGTCAACACAATTAAAATATATGACCTTTTACGCATTGTTTTTACTATATTTTGTATGGAATTCGTCGCCTAATCAAAACCTTTGGGTACTTGCCGTGGACAGTTATGGAATTTAATAACTTACTTATTTATGTAAGTAAAGAAAAAAAAACCGAAAAGTGAAAAAGTAAACATACCTCAATTTAAAAAAATATTAATAAATAAAAGAGGCCAGTCGTATCATGTGACTGTAAACGCGATGGTTGTGGGTTCGATTCCCGCTCGATGAAATTAAATATAAATAATTTTTTTTAATCCTCGTTCTGGCAACGAGCCGCCACTTGAACCGCCACTCAACACACAATGCCTCCAGAATTGAAAAAGGGGAACGGAGGTGCCATAATCAAGACGGAATGTCTTAACACCAGGTTCCTAGGTTCTATCTACCTACCGTGCTATGTGTGGTATACAGTGGGAAGCTAAAAAAATCTATTAGAATAAATCAAATAAATGAATCAGCTTCACGCTGTATCCCGCACACAGCAGGGTAGGCAGAGGGAAACGAAACACTCCGTTCCCCACTTTCCGCCGAATTCTGGAGGCATTGCATGTTGAATGGCGGAACTCAACGCCGCGCTTTGCCCCGACACCATAGCGAAGCAATTGAAATATAAATTTAAATAAATATTTCATTTCCACTTTGTGCCCCTGCGCCACGTCTGGCCTCAAAAAAAAATCTATTAGACTATCCAATAGTTGTTTATTCCATTTGTCTCACACGTAATGTGAACATCGTTCAAACATAAATATGTATAACATGTCCCGTGTTCACTTTCACGTGTACCAATCGAATGATTCGGAGGAAAACCATTTTGTACTGTGAACATGAAATTCAGTCTACGGACTTCGCTGATAAAAATACATTTTCGTTCGTCTGTATTTGTTTCTTCTAAATCAGAAATCTGTCGTGGCGCATCGGCACAGTGGCTGCTTGTACACGGGACGGTTGTGGGTTCGATTTGCGCTGGGGAATTAAATATTTTCATTTCCTCGCTGTGATAACAAGTCAGCAATGCGTTAAGTTCCGCCACCCATGCAATTTAAAATTGGGCGGTGCGTAGGAAGTGTCGTAACACTTCTTCACAGTACTTACCGTGCGGTATACAGTATGTAGCTAAAAAACAGTATTATGTTGCGTTTTTTAGTTTTAGTTATATATTCTATTTTTTAGTTTTAGAAACGATAAAAAATTAAATGTAGTAGGACTCGAATATTTTTCAAAGAGGCGCGGGTTCAAGACCTGCTACGCTCAAATTCACGCCGTCACAATCAGCTTCACGCTGTATCTCGCATATAGCAGAGTAGGCAGAGAGAACCTAGTGTTAAGATACCGTTCCCCACTTTCCGCTGAATATTTAGAAGCATTGCGTATTGAGTGGCTCAACTCAACGCCGGGCTTTTGCCTTTGTGCCATTCAGTGCCCCGATTGGAGATCGAACCCACAGCCGTCGAATCTACACATTTGTGCCCCTGCACCTCGAGTCGTGGCCCACGACGACCTCAATTCTTATACATTTCTGAATATTTTGACTTTATTATTGTGTATGTCACTTTAAAAAATATTAGTAATTTTAACACTAGTTTTCTTTTATCCACATATTTTTACCTTTTTCGATTATTACTGTCATTCCAGAGCCCAAACACATACATTTGTCTCTGTAACTTGACACAACATAGGTTAAATTTAATTATGTATGTACATACTATTTTATACACAAGGTCTCTACTTAAGGTAGAAAAAAGTGATTTATTATTTTACATCATAACTAAAAACTGCCTTGGGAGCCGTCGTCGGTAGTGTCTTTTTGTGTTCATTTGACGACTCAAAAGTGCCTATAATAGTCTATTAGCGTAAAGAACATTTTAAATTTGAATTTGAATTTATTAAATATTATGAAAAAGGCGTATATTGCTCTCAAAAAGGCTGTGAGCTCACGCATATTGGAGGGCATTAACTCACTTATATATTATACACTATAATGTGTAGAAATTGATACGAAGTATTACGGTTACATCAGAAACTGGAGGTTAAAGTCAGTCTATTAACCTCAAGAGACCGTATAGCTATTTAAAGATCTAAAATGTGATGTAATATGTTAAATAGGAGGCCAATAGTGATGCAGGAGATTATTTTGTTTATAAGAGCATTATAGGTTTTCCTATACGACCATTTTTTTTGCCAATCATATGTTCGGGCATGTCCCATAAGTTTTAGGTCAATAAGTTTTGTGAACCATACAAATTCTTGAATCTGTGATGCATAAGACATAAATTGGTTTGTAAATTTATATAAAATATTAAAACATACTATATTTTAAATAAGTTTTAACAAAAAAAATACAATAATTTATAAAACTATTATATATAAATACTTATGTATAAATACTTATGTATTATACATAAGTATTAATTTATTAAGGACATTCTCATTTTATAATGCCTTGTTTCAAACTTTATTATTTTTTAATTTTCAAAGAACATATATTAAGATTTTGATTTTAGATCATTTAACTTAATAATAAATTCTATATTACATAGCATTTTCTTATATATGTTATAATTTTATCGGTGATACCAGTAATTATAATCCGTCCTACAAAAAGTTCCAAAAACTAATTTCCGGTTTTGTTACTCTTTTTGAGTGTGTTTAATTTTTTTCCTCTCTTTTTCTTGAATTTTGACGTTGAGTTACCCCATTCAACACGCAATGCCTCCAGAACTGGGCGGAAAGTGGAGAACGGAGTGTCTTAACACTAGATTCCATCTGCCTACCCTTCTGTGTGCGGGATACAGCGTAAAGCTGATTTAATTTTTAATTAATTTTATTGAAATTTTGAATTTAACAAGGCTATATTGCTTAAAATAATGCCGGTAACATTACAACGGGTGTAATGTTTTTTTTTACAAATTTAAAGTATTATTCCACACATAGGAAAGAAAAATACTTTTTGGAAAACATATAAAAATTTGAACATAGCGAGTTTTTAAAAAAAATCATATGAATAGAAACAATAGAAACTGTGGCGAAAAAAAAGAGAAATGCTCATAACAGCAAAATATGTGTAACGTAACGGGTGTGTGGTGCTATTTTTTGTCCTGGAACTCTGGTGTATATGTAGTAGTGTCCGCCTATGTTGTTGTTATAATATCTTGTTGGAACGTAGACAATACTCGGGACGCGGGTGCGGGTGTGTGCCGTGCGTTTATTTAACATATCGGCCGCTTTGTGGTAGTGCGTTCGATCCAATGATTTATATTGATCTCACAAATCAATCAACGTCACGAATCACCATTTAATACAATCTTAATATAAACAAGCGTAACAAGTACCATCAGAAAGATCACACACAAACGTCCCGGAGAGTTCAATAAAGAGTTGTGCAGCCGTAGTCTGGTAGGAATTCTCGGTGTAGGGGCGGGGCGGTGCCCTTATGCTATCCTCCTTTTATTATAAGTAATTTATAGTTATAGAGGAGAGGAAGACAGGACGCGTTTTTAGCTTTTCTCCGGAAGAACTCCGAGTTATAACACTGTAATATTGTCGGGTTTAAAGTTATTTAAATTATCTTCTGATGGCATTGTATAAAATTCATATATTGCAAATTGAACTTTCTTAACACTGTAATCTCTGAATCTTTAAAAGATTAAGATAAGAAAAGATAAGATAAGTTACTCACGATTACAACTATAAAAGATTCTACCAATGAACCAATAGACAATACGAGCCAAAGTATTGTACAATAAATATATAAATATGAATGCGGCGTTGAGTTCTGCCACTCAACACGCAATGCCTCCAGAATTCGGCAGAAAGTGGGGAACAGAGTGTCTTAACATTAGGTTCCCTCTGCCTACTCTGCTGAGTGCGGGATACAGCGTGAAGCTGACATATAAATGTATTTGGGCAATCAGGTACAATTACGATCTGATAAGAAGTTTGTCTACGTACAAAGTCTATGTAAATTAAGTTATTAATACAACAATAAATTTGTACAAAAGTCTATATTGAATTGGTGCTTGTTATTGAAAATAAGATAACAAGAAGAGAAGCAATTTTTTATATTGGAAAGATAAAAAATAAGTGCTAGCGTTTTTATTTTTTTATATTTAGTTTTTTTATGGATTTTTTTTATGATTCTAACACAAACTGCTAATTCCGTTAAATAAATTATTTATCTAAAAAGATATTAATTTATTCATTATTCAAAATAAAAAGAGTAAAATATATTTTTTGTGATATAGATTTTTCAGTTTAAATTCGTTCTTTTACAAGGCACACTTTTAACAAATATATGGGAAATCAGAATAAAAAAAATTGTGTTAGAAATTATTTTGATGACAAATTCCAATACTGACAAATAGATTTTTTGTTTCATTTACGTGATAAGATGAGTATGCTAATATATCTATAAAAGCCAAGTTTTATCGCTTATTATTACTAAAAAATTGTATATTAAAAATGTTACAGTAAATCCTATCGATACTTTATATGGTAACCTATATATTCTTGTTTAATTTGATATATTACTGAAACCTTTTTAACACTCATTTACTTAATTGAGGACAGTCGTGGCGTAGGGGCACCAGCGTGCGACTATGAACGCGACAGGTTATGGGTTCAATTCCCACTCGAGAAAATGATATATGTATGTATTTAATACTTTACTTTCCTCGCCAAAGAGGTAAAGAGGCCAAGCGTTGAGTTCCGCCGCTCAACATGCGACACCTCCAGGATTTAGTGGAAAGTTTTTTAATGGAAACGGAGTCTCTTAACACTAGCTTCTCAGGTTCCCCCTACCTACAACGCTATATGCGGAATACAGCGTGATGCTACAAAACTACACACTAAACTTAATTAGTATTAAATAATGATCAATAAATAGCTAAAGAAATAGACGGGATTGAGTCCCGCCTCTCAACACGCAATGTTTCAAATTTGGTCGGAAAGTGAAGAACGGAGGGAAAAAGAAGGACCTTGCTCCATGCAACATAAATCGTGAAGCTAAAATAACTGACAGTATCCTTTTTACTCTCTTTTACGTCTTATGCCTTAAGGTTGTCTCAAGGAGATCTCTGTTGTGATGATAAGGTCGCCTTTTGTATATATCAGTTTTTGTTTATCTATTTTATTATCTTTTTTCTATGTGCGTAAATATTATTACTATACGCTATCTATGTTATAAAAATAATATTTATTCTACGCACTTACGTAGGGTACAAAGAGTGGCGCGACTGGTTGTGGGTTCCCACTCGAGGAGGTGAAATGTTTATTTACATTTATATTTTTATTTCTTCGCTCTGGTGTCGAGGCAAAACGCAGCGATGAGTTCCGCCATTCATCGCGCAAGGACTTCAGAATTCAGCGAAAACTGGGGAACGGAGTGTCTTAGCGCTAGGTTCTCTCTGGCTATCCTGCTAAAATAAATATAAAATTACTATCTAAACTATACAGAATTATCACCTTTTACAACTTAATTTTAAATACAACTCTACATCAAACGGATTTCATTTCGTTGAATGTAAACCAAATTTCACAGAGAACTAAGCATTGAAAACTACAGGTATTTTTGAATTAACCCCCTCTATAATAAAATTTTGCTGTTATCAAAGGAGCAAAATTTTATTGACGATATATGGGTGGATATGGAAAGGCTACATTTAATTTATTTACATAAGAGTAGGTATATTTAGTCGGCACCAAAGTTTAAATATATTTTCACATTTAAATCAATTTTAAATACAAACATTTCCCAGAGTAGGAACCGAACCCGGGATGCTATGGAGCTCCGTAACCGTAACTGAAATTATCCGGTCTCTGAAATAAATGAAAATCGGCCAGGTGCAAGTCAGACTCGTGCACGATAGGTTCCCTATTATCTGTAAAAAAGAGAAAAAAATAACCTTTGCTGTATGGGAATCCCTTGAATATTTGTTTTATTTTAATTTAATTATTTATTGTGAAAGTAAATTTTATTTTATGAATATTTCAAACTTGTACATGTGGCCATTATTAATATAAACGAGCAAAATAATCACGTTTGTGGTATGGAAACCTTTTTAATTATTTATTTTATTCTACTTTAGATTAGTTTGTTATAGTGACCATAGAAATACATTTTGTGAAAATTTCAACTGTCTAACTTAGTGAGACCGTGGAGTCTTAGAAATATAGGCGCTTTACCCTTTGGATAAGGAACCCTAAAAAACGATTCATAACCGTAATGGAATCCGACATAAATGTTTCAGATATACGAGTAGGTGGAGTATGAATAGCGTGACCATTCTTTTTTCGACTCAAAACCAGACATCGGTTATTTTTTACTTATTTTTAATTTTAATTATTTTAATATAATATTAAAAAATAACATTTGATTAATACTTTTTTTTTATTTTAACGATTTGAGTTCACGCCTCTTGGAAACCCGCTATGTTAAAATTTGTATATGTTTCTGAAAAAAAAAAGATATTTTTCTTTCATAAGTGTGGAATAACACTTTAAAAATGTAGAAAAAAAAGGATTATTTCATGTTTATTTGACGCTTAGTAAAAAGTAACAATGTTACTAGATTTTTTTGTACCTTTTTTAAAAAACTATTATAATATCCGAATGCAAAACTAACGGATTTTCTGAAATAGTTTTAAATCCATTATGAAAACCGAAGCTGATGTAGTAATCTTCTTAATCCATAACCATATCCAAATGAAAATGACCAAATTAACTAAATAGTCTAAGTGAGCGGAAAAGGGAGTGACCTAACACTAAGCTATTTCTGCCGTAGAATGAAAAAACAGCGTAACAAAAAATGATCACTAAGCCCTTTGTGTTTTAATTATAATGTTTCATTAAAATCTCTGTAAATGTCAGTGGTCTACTAAACTATGTGAGAAACAATACAACTTATTGCTGTCACCGAGCAAAGTATATTTCATTGTTCATTTTTATTACAATAGAATAATGCTTTGAGAACATATTTATATGATAATATTACTTTTATTATTAACATTCCCTAGTGATATTCTAGACAAGTAGATTTTTCTAGACTACTATATTTAATTTTCACATTCATGAAAAGGTTCCCTCTGTCTACCTTGCTGTATACGGGATAGAGCGTGAAGCTGATTTTTTAAAATTTTAAATTCATGAATATAATCAGGTTTATTACATTAAACGCAATGTCATTGTTAAAAATAACTTATATATTTTTGTAACTTCACGCTGTAAACCACACATAGTAGGGTACGCAGGGGGAACCTGCGAACCTGTTAAGACACTTTGTTCCCATTAAGACATTTCCAATTAAGTCATTGCGTATTGAGTGGCGTGTTTGAATGATGATTTACTGCGTTACCAGACCGACAATGACCAAAATATCAGAGCAGTTTCTCAATTCCACGCGTAGTACTTACAGGACGGAAGTGTCAGCACCATTTTAAATGAAAACATAGTTTTGACTACTCCATAAAAGCCTTATACAATTTTTTTCCCAAAAATGAAAAAGCGATTTTTTTAAACAAAATAAATAATAAAATTGTAGTTTCAAAATAAAACGCCATTTGTCAAGAACGACGCACGCATACATAAACCTATCAAAGGGAAACCGCCACACACGCCTTATTTCGAAATCGAGTCGTAGGTATTGGCGTCAAAGTTCAAAGTTGTTTAACTTTTAGTAGTGGTTTTGTAATAGTATGCGGTTACGTTATTCGCTTCTTTGCGTAACTGTGTCACACGAAATACAGGTATGGATAAACATCGTGAAATGAAAAAAAAGTCCTACATCTAAACTGTTATCTTGATTAATTTCCTTAGGTATGGGTTTAAATATTTTACCCTATATGCTGTTTCCACAAAAGAAGCGCAGTTTCTTCCACTCTGTATTTTTTTTTAAGTAAAAACAAACACTCGACAACAATTTCTTATATTATCCTTCACCAGTGGCTTCGCCCCGTTATTATATGGAAATATCTGAGAATTGTGTATAACACATTCAAGTAAACTTAACTGAAACTATTATTATTATTATTGATGTAATGAACCCTACAGATTTTCTCGATAAATAGACTATTCAATACAAACAGAATTTTAGGAAATTGGATCGTAGAAGGCAATGTTTTAGATTTGATTAATTTATATTTATAAATTTTATCAAGACTTCATCAAGTTCCCGCTCGAGTCAAGTCAACAGTCACATTTAATTATAATAACTAACATTTTTTTTTACATTTTTCTAAAACTCTACTTTTTATTATATGACTTTTTTTATTACTGTAAACAATTTTATTTTATTATATTATAATACTTTAATCTTAATGCTATTTATACCAATTTCTTTTTTTAGTACATGCTGTGATTGTCTTTAATTGGAATTATATGACTTTTTTTATTACTGTAAACAATTTTATTTCATTATATTATAATACTTTAATCTTAATGCTATTTACACCACTTTCTTTTTTTAGTACATGCTGTGATTGTCTTTAATTGGAAAAACATGTAGTCTATAAATAGATCTCGATGTAATTTGGCCATGTTTTTTTGTTTTTATGGAAAAGACAAGGCAAACGAGCGTTCGGGTCACTTGATGGTAAGTGATTACCGCCGCCCACGACCCCGTGCAACACCAGAGGAGCTACAGGTGCGTTGCCTGCCTGTAAGATGGGTTGGGCGCCGGAGCCCGGCATTACCTGATGCGAAACGCAGTGGCATAAAGCCACTACCTTACGCCGGTTTTAAATGCCGGAGGTAGTAATGATTCGGTCGAGTCTGCCCATGCGTGTTGCCATTGCTGGCGACGTGACTCTACCACACTTTAGTCGCCTCTTACGACACCACCAGTCCCAGGATGATCCTATTCTAGGCCGGGATCATACGGCACAAAATGTTGTAATGTTTCTTCTGTTGAAGATTCTAAATAAATAAATAAATAAATAAATTACATACAGTTCGCGAGGCCCAATCCGTATAAAAATTGTGTGCAACACAATTTGTTTTTATACTTTTTGGATAACAAATTCAATTTTGCAAAATAAAAAAAATACGTATATTACGGCAATCATGGCGTAGGCGTGTAATTGTAAACAGGAAAAACTGTGGGTTCAATCTCACATGAGAAAATGAAATGTATAATATTTTCATTTCATCGCTCTGGTATGAAAGTTCCGCGACTCAATACCTTCAGAATTTGGCGGAAAGTGGGAAATCGAAGTGTTTTAATGGTACCGGAGTGTCTTAACATTCGGTTCTTTCTTTACTCTGCTATTCGCGAAATACAGTGTAAAGCTACAAAAAATGTATATACAGGCTGGAAGTTTCAGTGTTCCTTTTACGGGAACAGCATATGGGGTAAAATCAGCTTCACGCTGTATCCCGAACACAGCAGGCTGAGCAGAGAAAACCTAGTGTTAAGACACTCCGTACCTCACTTTCCGCCGAGTTCTGGAGCCATTGTGTGCTGAGTGGCGGAACTCAACGCCGCGCTTTGCCTCGACACCAGAGCAAAGAAATAGAAATATACAGGGTGGAAGAGGCAGCGCTCCATTTACGGAAACAGCATATTGGGTAAAATATTTCAAACCTATACCTAAAGAAATTAATCAAGATGCCTCAACAGTTTGGACGTAGGATTTTTTTTTCATTTCACGATTTTTATCCATACCTGTATTTCGTGTGACGCGATTACGTATAGATCCAAATAACATAAACACTTACCACTTCAAAAATTCTACTAAAGGTTAAACAACTTTAAACTTTATCGCCAATACATACGACTCGATTTCGAAATGAGGCGTGTGCGGCGGTGTTCCTTTGATAGGTTTATGTGTGCGTGCGTCATCCTTACAAATGGCGTTTTGTTTTAAAATGACAATTTTATTATTTATTTTGTTTGAAAAAAAAACTTTTTCATTTTTGGGAATTTATTTTTTTCTGAATTATATTAGGCTTTTATAGAGTAGTTAAAACTGTGGTTTCATTTAATGTGATGCTGACACTTCCACCCTGTATAATAAATTCAAATAAATATGTCATTTCGTAATTATACTAGGTACATACTTACTATACTATTGTACGTAATTATGTTATTTATGTAAAAAAAAACCAATTTTTTATTTTGAATGGCGGAACTGAACGCCGCTTTGTCTACTAACTGTAGTAAAGTGTGTGTGTGATATAGTATTATTTATATGTATTATACCTATATTTAACCGCTTTAAACATAAGAAACTCTTAATAAATCATTGAACACGACAAAGATTCTTGCAAACACTTTAATATCGCGATATCGAAAAATGAAGTGTAATCCACACTGGCTACAGAAAAGCTCTGGATACGATAAAAAAAAGAATATTGAGCTCTTATCCTTGCTACAATATAATTGTTTTATTGAATTGGCTGTAACTTTAGTTGTGAAATGTATGGACATTTCCTTTAAAATGATACAATGTTATTATTAGAGCACGAAAGTAATAAAGATTACTAAATAAATATTATAATTCCGTAGATCAGACCGCGTTGGGGTCGCAAGTTCAAATTAGAGTCTCATTTTCGGGATATCAATTATATAACTACGAGTATACCATTACTCCTTCAGAAAAGCTAAATCTAGATATGCTCCTGCATACTTTTACATACATAGCCGCATACATAACTATAATATATTGAAACATATTCTTACCTGCCGATCCTTAAACATGAGTAGAATAACCATCAAATTGAGGAAAAATCCGAAAAATCCTATAAGAAACAGTACGAACGCAGACACCACGTATCCCCACCGCGGCATCAACAATGGGAACCCTTCACCATACGCCCACACTACCGTATCATTAAAACTATTGGTGTGTACCGACATTATATAATTACAATTACACTTAATTATGCACTAAATTATCACTTTTCAAACACTTGTTAAGTGTATTTTTACATAGCTACGGCACTTAACACTTTTGGTTCGCTGAATCGAGAATCTGTAAAAGAAAGAAAGATGTATATTAATTTTCTTACTTTTAAATGTAAAGTCATATATAACACTAGCGGCTCCCCCACGGCTTCGCCCGCTTAAAATACATGATTACTGCTTTAATAAGCACAATCGATTGACAACTATAATGACTTCTAATATGACTTTTTTTTACGACATTATCGTCAAAGAATTTTTGATTGTTTTAAATAAAAAAATACGACCATTGTTGATATTTGATATTTATAAAATATACATAAAGCTAATTATTTATTACACGTATGTATTTTTGTAACTTTATGTTCTTTTTACCTATATATTATAATATACGTCTCATCATAATTCTAAAACTCTGTTAAATGTGCTGATGTCAGTGAATAATTTAATTTAGGTTGTAGGATTCATAATATTCTTTGTAAAATAACTGTATTAATTGCATATTAACTCCTGTACAGTTTTTAAATTAGTTACATATATTATATGAACGANATTTTTTAAATATTTTTAAACATTTTTAAAGTGTTATTCCACACTTAGGAAAGAAAAATACTTATTTAGAAAACGTATAAAAATTTGACCAGGTCCCCTGATCGGTTTCCAGGAGGCGCGGTTTCGAGTCCCGCTGCGTTCAAATTTTTATACGTTTTCTAAATAAGTATAATATATGTTTTTTATTATTTTATATCGACATAAAATTCTATAATTTAAAAAGAAATGATTTAAGTTACTTGAACTGAAGAATATAATTTTTTCTTCCATTTTTTCCACAAACAAATAACAATAACAAAATAAAAGTAATGGGTAAATTCAAAAACTTTCTTTTCTGGGCTTCCATTTGACTGACAATACTGACATCTTTATTTTAATGATCAATTGAAATACAATATTCAAAATGTCAGCACTGAAAAGTGCTTGTAAAGGCTTAATTGAGTAAGGAATATTACGATTTTATTTTGTTCTTTTAGCTTTTGAAACAAACAATTTGGAGTATTTTTATGTGTGACTGTGACGGTTGTGGATTCGATTCCCACATGATCCGCCACTCAACTCGCAAAGTCGAGATTTCCTTCCAGTTATATTGCTTATACATCAGAATAAATAAGGCTAGTCATGGCGCAGCGGCACGAAGTATGACTGTAAAACCGACTGGCTGTGGGTTTGATCCCCACTCGAGGGAAATTATATTTCCATTTCTTCGCTCTGGTGTCGAGGTTAAGCGCGGCGTTGAGTTCTGCCACTTAACACCCAATGCCTCCAGAATTCGGCAGAAAGTGGGGAACGGAGTGTCTTAACACTAGGTTCCCTCTGCCTGTCCTGCTGTGTGCGGGATACAGCGTGAAGATGATTTGATAACACACACGCTACAAGTCATGTTGCACACATACGTACGCTACGATTCATGTTTACAGCGGGCGAAGCCGCGTTGCTAGCGGGCGAAGCTAGTAACCCATAAGGAACAAAAAGATTGTTCCATTTCAATGAACGTTGCCAATGGACAGATAATTTCAGTTGGCCAGAAACGCTTCTAAGCTGATTGAATTATTTTTTGCATTTATTAAGTCAAAAATAAAATTTCACGATATCTGTCTTCAATTTCCATATTTATTGATTTAAAGGAAAATGTAAAAATGTAATCGGATGGCAATATCTGTTTCATAACAAGATTGGCAGCTTATTATTATAGCTTATTTTCTTGTTTATTGCTTATCTTTGTACACTTCTGGCACACTTTGTGCACATTGGCAGATTTTGGGGCCCTAATGATAATCATTTCTTCTTTCTTTTCTCAGCTTCACGCTATATCCCGCACACAGCAGGGTAGGCAGAGGAAACCTAGTGTTCAGACACTCCGTTCCCCATTTTCTGCCGAACAGTCACACTTCGTGCCGTTGCGCCACGACTGGCCTCAGCCTTCTGGCCTTCTTTCTTTACTTTTGCAAATTGAGATTGGCACATAAAATATTCGATAATTTCCTAATAACGTACACCCAGTGGCCCAATAAAAATAATAACATCTAATATCTTGGATAGGTCTTCTATAAGTGGACGGAAACAGATTAATAATAATGACTATCAAAATAGACAAAAAGTGACTCATCACTAAAATTTCTTCCTCAGCTCAATTAAGTAAATAAATGATTTAAAGCTAAAAAATACATATCTTTATTTTATGCCACACATAGCAGAGTTTCCAGAGAGAACCACTAGGTTTTTTTGGAAAGTCGAGACCGAAATGTATTGACACTAGACAAGACGATCAAAATTTTCCATCAATTCGAGGCGTTACGTGTTGATTGACGGAACTCAACTCAGCACCATATCTCTCTAGATCGGGGAAAGAAAAACAATACACTCTTCAAAGAGGGAATCGATTTCACAAAAACAGCGACTATGCCCCACTGTACCACGATGGCCTATTAGTGTTTCCAGTTCAGTTTTCAGTTTCAATTTATAGTGCACTTCAACATCTTGAGCTACTGGATGGGCTAAGATACACCAATTACTTTTCGGATGTAAGCTGTCGTATAAAAATAACAACTTATGGCCGTAATAAACACTCGTGAACGCAATAAACCTCTTACTAATATAAAAAGTTCACTTTTGCTCTTGAAATATTTTTTTCTTATTTACTTGCTGCTCTCTGCAGTATATGCAGAGAGAAATAATGAAAAGTAATATAATAATTTTATTTGTTTTGATGGTTTTCTAAAGAGTCTTCAATAAAATTTATTGACAATTGAAATAAGCTGTTTTAAATCACAACGATTTTGAAATGCTAACGGCTCGTAACTTAATATTGCCGTTGCCGATAACAGTCACAAAGACCTAGCGACTATTTCATACAAAATTTAAATACTATAGACAATATTTAATATCTAGTACGCAGAGAGGCAAAACTCGAGACTCAAGAGAGACAAAAAAATATTTAAACACAAAAAAAGTCATGACAATTCCTAATTTTCGAAAATTTATTTGTAATATATGCAATATACGAAATCAACAGTATATGAAATCAAATAAAGGTAGGTCAATTTTATAATTTTTTAAATTTTCCAATTGTATAGAAATATAGGAGTACATAACGAAATTATACAAACATAGTGGGTTTAGACACTAAGCCGACCATATGTGGTTATAGTAACATGTATTTTAAACCCAAAGTGCCCATTAAACCAATTCCGTTCTCCAATTGCTGCCGAATTCTGGAGGCATTGCGAGTTGACACAACGCCGCGCGTTATCTCGTTATCACAACGAGAAAATGCAAAATATTTCAAAATCTAACCCATAACCTGTCGCGTCTATAGTCCCACGATTGTGCCCCGGCGCCACGACTAGCCTCAAGAGTTAATCTTAATTCTTATCATTTAACCACGTGAGCAAATCTACGAGATAAAAGTAAGAAATATTTTTCCTTCTCATTTACTTTTTAGTTTGATCAAAACTTACGAAGTGGGAAAACTTGGACAGACAGTCCCCATTATTGGAAATAGGTTGCTATAGTAATTGGCCTCATATTACTCTGATAGTTTTCTACTTTGTTAGTCGCAGTGTTCGAATACGTAAATTATTGTACGTTTCAACATTTTGTGCAAAGATTTTGTAATATTTTTCTTTAGTTTACGTTTCGTGTTTCTAATTTTAAGACTTCTTGGTATAGTGCAACTAGATTTATTTGTGTTTACCCACTGTTGAGGCCTGATTACCGTGATGGTTGTGGGGTTCAATTCTCACTAGGAGGATGAACTGGTTTCATATTCGTGCTCTAGTGGCGTTGAGTTCCTACACTACTTAAATAAAATTTGCGAGAGTCGTGTACGTGTGCCTAGTCTAGGCAGAGGAACCTAATGTTAAGATACTCTGTTCTCCTTTCCCTTTACTTTCCGTTCAATTTTCGAGACATTGCATGTTGAGTGGCGGAACTCAACGCAAAAATAATACGTTAGGTAATTTTTATTAGACTTTGTAGCTTTATATAGGCCCTCCTATATAAAGCTAGCCTGAGGGAAACTGGGAAACTAGTGTTAAAATACTTCGTTATAATTAAAACACGCGCTTTGCCACATTACCAGAGCGAGGAAATGAATATATTAAATATTTAATTTCTCTTGAGGCCGGTCGTGGCGCAGCTGCACGAGGTGTGACTGCAAAACCGACTGGTTGTGGGTTCGATCCCCACTCGAGATGAATTTCTTCGCTCTGGTGTCGAGGTTAAGCGCGGCGTTGAGTTCTGCCACTCAACACGCAATGCCTCCAGAATTCGGCAGAAAGTGGGGAACGGAGTGTCTTAACACTAGGTTCCCTCTGCCTACCCTGCTGTGTGCGGGATACAGCGTGAACCTAATAATTTAATTTCTCCGAGCGGGAATCGAACCCACAACCTGTCGCGTTTACATTCGCACGCCAATGCCCCTGCGGCACGCATGGCCTCAGCTTTTTATGATTACCTAACATATTTCAGAGAAGGAATTCTTATGTTATTTATAAAAGCTAAGCGGCGTGACTTAGGAAAGTTTTCGAGGTGTGTGACAGCTTAACGACGTAAAGTTCGCAGTTCGCACTGCTGTATCCGTGACCTTGAGATACTCGTACTTCGTCATTGTTAATTGTTTTTACACTAATAATACCTTATGAATGTTTTATTTTCATAAGAAATGCTTTAAAACATATTATATTCTTAAAACTTAACCAGGCCAGTCGTGGCGCAGCGGCACCAAGTGTGACTGTAAAACCGACTGGTTGTGGGTTCGATCCCTACTCGAGGAGATGAAATATTTACTTAAATTTATATTTCCATTTCTTCGCTCTGGTGTCGAGGCTAAGCGCGGCGTTGAATTCTGCCTCTCAACACGTAATGCTTCCAGAATTCGGCAGAAAGTGGGGAATGGAGTGTCTTAACACTAGGTTCCCTCTGCCTACCCTGCTGTGTGCGGGATACAGCGTGAAGCTGATTTAATTTTTTAATATTCTTTAAAGATTTTTATTACTCCGTTCTGAAAATTAGAGGTGGTGTTATGTTTCACTATTCAATATGCAATGTCGGATTTGGGCGGATAATGGAGTGTTTTGACACTAGGCTTTCCCAACCTAGCAGGGTGCTATGCGAAAAAAAAAACGTGAAGCTACAAAAAATAAACGAAATAAGTGAAAATATATATTGTTAGCGAGAATGTAAAAGTAATTTCGCAAATTGTTTCGTATTGTGGAACGCATCACTGATTTGTAGAATGTTACATACCAATTTAAATTAGTTAGCGAGTTGCTTACTTAAGATAAGGTATTTGTAGTTATTATATATAGACCAGATGTGGTGCAGGGGCACAAAGTGTAACTGTAACCGCGAGAGGTTGTGGGTTCAATTTCCACACGAGGAAATGAAATATTTAATATTTCCATTTTCTTCGATCTGGTGTCAGAGGCAAGAGCTGAAAAAATTCTTTGGATAAACTGCCATCGTGCATTGTGGGGAAAATTAATATTAGAAGCCTCGAGGATTAAGACTCTCTGTTTTTGGATTTTATTCGATTTTATTCGTAAAACAAAAAATAATTCGTGTTTAATAGAATTATTTTATATCTTAGGCAGGTAGTAGATATGTGTGCACGAAAAATGTGCTTATATAAAGAAGTACTTTAGACATGCAAAGACAGAATCATCTTAGGTAAAAATGATCTTTAAAAATAAATAAATAAATCAGCTTCACGCTGTATCCCGCACACAGCAGGGTAGGCAGAGGGAACCTAGTGTTAAGACACTATTCCCGACTTTCTGCCGAATTCTGGAGGCATTGTGTGTTGAGTGGCGGAACTCGACGCCGCGCGCTTGCCTCGACACCAGAGCGGAGAAATAAAAATATAAATGTAAATAAACATTTTATTTCCTTGAGTGGGGATCGAACCCCCAACCAGTCAATTTTTCAGTCAATCTTTGTGCCCCATTTTATGCAACTGTTTTATTGAATTGGTTAAATATTTATTATTTTATAATATATTTCATTCTTTGATATTGTTTGTAAAATTATTATTTGTATGATGATAGAGAAAACCCGAGATTGTATGATGATAAAATGTAACGAGATTTCAAGACTTAGCAGTTTCCAATGTAACTTAAATTGGAAAATGCTAAGGTACTCTCTCCAGCAGGGACGGAGTGCTTGCAATTTTTCAGTGAAAGAAGGTGTTGTGGGATAACATATTATATTTTTTTTCTAGGCTATTTTGCGGAATCGGAAAACTCCGTTTGCAAAGCGGGCGCAGTTATGTTTTACCTAGATACATAAATGTAAAATAACTAAATATTTATATATTAAATAGGACAATTTTTGCGATCAACTATATTCTCAAAAGATTACGACTTATTTAACGCACAAAAGTATACAATGCTAAAATAATTAATCTATTTTTCCCGACTGCTAAGAAAGGGTTATGTTTTTCGTGCGTATCTTGTATGTATGTATGTATGTAATATTCTTTATTACCTCATATCTCCAGAACCGCTGAACGGATTTACATAATTGAGGTATCGTCTTAGCAGCCCAAGAGTTCTTAGATAAGTGACGTTAAAAAAAATCGTAGCGCCATTGGAATAATGAAAAAAAAATCGTTTCGAATACCAAAATATGGATATCAAATTCAAGAGCTCAATACTAGGATTGCAAAAAGAAATATCATGATTATCATTAACATAATCCTAACAAAGAAGTGAAAAATAAAAAAAATATTTATAAAAACAAATACCCCGACTGCATAAATCTGAAAAGAAAATTAACAGCCCCAATAGTTTATTAGGATTAATAGTCGGGACCTGAAAGTAATTCTTCAATCAATAAAATCTTTACCAGGAACCCCGCATAATTTAAAGAGGTCCCGACTGTTAATCCTAATAAACTATTGGGTTTGTTTATTTTATTTTTAGTTTTGTACAGCCGGGGTTTTTGTTTTTATAATTTCTGTACCTAAAAAGGATAAGATGAAATCATTATAGGATCACTTTGTTGTCTTGAGATTATACGTGAAATTGCGTTTAGGTATTATGCAGAAATTACTATCAGATATTCAGGTGAGGTGTACACCTCAATATCTGGTAGTACTATCAGTTCCTTTGAAGCAAAAAAAATAAGCTTCTAAATCAACGCAGTCAACATACATATATAAGCATTTACATATCGTTTTTGCTTCATTTTGTATGAATTTCGTAGCGTAATCAAAACCTATAAGGTACTTCCCGTAGGCCAACACTTATGATCTTATTACCGATCGATGTTTTCTTATATACCTTTAAATACTAAAATTAGCCGCGCGGGGGTCATTAGTAATTAAAATGTGTATAGTTATTTTCATACAAAATAAATGTATTTGCTCGCACATTGAAGTATGTCAATTTTTACAAGATGTAAATCCCGTTGACCTTCAATTAAAAAATTCTAACATTTGATCGTTTTCAGACTTCTGTATCATAAAAGGGAAAACGGGATCTTTATAGGAAAACGTTGTGGTTCAGTCACGTTGCTGAATTGTTGATCGTTTCATTTTATTTATCACGAGATCGATCGACGTACAAAAAAATCAAGCTTCTGAAGACAACGCAATCTAAAGATACAAACATTTATATATCGTTTTTGCGTTTGAGTTTTATTTAAAATTAGCTCTGTTGTCAAAACCTACAGGGACACGTGGACCTACAGTTATAAAATGTTGCACGAAATGAGAACTGACAAAAAAATAAAGGCGAAAATAAGAAAAGTGACAGAAAAAAAGAAGAATTTATATAATATTATATAATAGGTATTTCATTGAAAACAAATCTTATATTTGTTGGCAAGGCTTGTCATAACTGTACCTTGAAACGTGCTATGGCCAAGGCGTAGGCTAGGTAAGTACTCCAGGCAGGCTTATTGTAAACAAAGCTTTTACATATTAGGGTTACGTAGCCGAAGGGTACAACGGGACCCTATTATTAAGACTCCTCTGTCCATCCCTATAAACTATTAAAAAGTTATTAAAAGTAATTAAGTGAAAGTAACTAAGAAAAAAGTTATTAAGTGATTACTATAAAAAAACTCACTCACTTCGACTAAATAAATGACATATTTCAACCGCAACCTGCCGTTGACCTTAATCTTAATAGATACTATATATGCTCATTTAAACAAGCCTTCCAACGTTGAGCGTAATGTATGGGGCAAAATGCACTTAAGCGGCCCTCTTGAGGATATAAGGTGACGTTGAGTTGATTCAGAAAGTAGCACATACTGTGGCAATATACGTCAAAATGTGTTAAATTTATTGTGTCATTAAAGTAACCTAATTTGAAAATTTCGTATTATTTTAAACAAAAACGACCGTTAAAAATCTATTGTAAAATTCAAAGGGGAATTCCCTCGAGCTGTAATTTTTTGAGTTATTATATGAGATGAGATATTTCATATTGCCTGTCATCGCAGCTATGGTGGTCATGGTCGTCGTGCAGTTAAGAGAATACTATGTATAAGTATAGATTCGATGTACACACAGTATAAATTTAATTTGCGGTGAAACAAAACTCGCGTTCTCTTTAAAGAGCAAAAAGTGGAGAATAGAATGTCTTGACATTATATTTTCTTTAGCAGTCTTAGTTCTTAGTATATAAATGAGAAAATGTGTAGACGTCTTTAGTTCAGTTTCAATTTCATGCTGTATCCCGCACACAGCAGGAATAGGTTAGCGGGTAGACAGAGGGTCTATTGTGGGTTCGTTTCCACTCATGGGATAAATTGTTTTCAAAAACGGAGTGTCTTGACACCAGAACTTTGCTCAACCTGCTATGAGAAAGTGTTAAGCTTAAAAATATTAAAAAAAAATCAGCTTCACGCTGTATCCCGCACACTGCAGGGTAGGCAGAGGGAACCTAGTGTTAAGACACTCCGTTCCCCACTTTCTGCCGAATTCTGGAGGCATTGCGTGTTGAGTGGCAGAACTCAACGCCGCGCTCGACCTCGACACCAGAGCGAAGAAATGGAAATATAAATTTAAGTAAATATTTCATCTCCTCGAGTGGGGATCGAACCCACAACCAGTCAGTTTTACAGTCACACTTTGTGCCGCTGCCCCACGACTGGCCTCAACAAAATTATTAACTTTTTATCTATTCTTTTAGATTTATCTATTTTAGATTTTTAAATGGTTTTCATACTTGAAATGTTAACATAAGTTAACAAAGAAAATATATAATACCCTTAATAATAACATTTACTCACCATAATTGCCAACTTAACGGACAATAAACTACGAAACAAGAAATGTGGCTTTAAGGTCGTTGTTTTTACGACTCGAGGTTTTTTTTAATATTTTTAATAAACTAAAGATTTTTACTCACTTAAGAGATAATTACCTTAAATGAAATGTTGTTTGCTAATTTAATTTGTCTTAGTAAAGAAAAGGCCAGAAAGAAATATTAAAAATAGCAAACCGAATTGCTATTGTAAGCGCGACGGTTGTGGGTTCGATTTCCACATTTAAATTTCTCTGCTGTTGTAGTAAGACAGAGCGGTTCCTTGAGTTCCGACACTCAACGAGCGAGGCTGGAAAATTGTGCATGCGGAGTGTCTGTGCTCTGTCTACTTTTATAAGATATCAATAAATCAGTTACTTCTGTGCGAATAAGAAAGGCCTGTATTTCTTAGAACATTTAATGTTATAATCTCATAAACGTATGTATTATATGTTCGTATTATCTCTCAAGACTCGTTTATAAAGTAAATTAGTAACGCGTTTTTATATTTTTTTATCATATAACAAAGAAATATTAAGATATTTCATCAAAATATAATTTGTCAAAATATATCAATGTGAGGACAGTCAGGGTATATAATCGTGTGACAGTACACACAACAGGTAGTGGGTTCGATCCCCACTTGAGGTAATGAAATATTTAAATTAAGCAAAGCGCGGCATTGAGTTCCGCCATTCAAGACACAATGCCTCCAGAATTTGGCGAAAAGTGGGGAACAGACGTGTCTTAATGGGAACAAAATGTGTTAGGATAATTTTCCCGGTTTTTCTTACTGCCCATCCTGTTATGTGCGGGATACAGCGTGAAGCTAGTAAATAAATATAAAAATAAAAAATAACATGTATTCATATAAAGAGATTCAAACTGTTTGTCTGTGACATTTAAATTATATTTTGCTTTAAGCTTTATTAACATACATTACGTTCATTTGTTTAATTGTTATTGTCTATCTATTCTATGTATGTTCTATTACTTGGTATAAGTCATAATTTAGAATATTTCATAGTTTTAAGTGGAAAAAATAAAATATATCATTTTTCAGTGCACTATGTCTGACACAAAATAAATATATTAAGAATCATTATTACTATTTATTGAATATTATCGAAGGCAGTCATGGTACAGGGGCACAAACTGTGATTGTAAATGCGACAGGTTGTGAGTTCTATTTCCACTCGAAGAAATGAAATATTCAATATTTGTATTATCTTCGCTCTGGTGTTGAAGCCAAGCATAAAGCCTCAATACACAATGCCTCTAGAATTCGGCGGTAATTAGAATGCCTTAACATTAGATTCCCTCTACTCACTTTGCCGTATGCGGGATACAGCGTAACGTTAAAAAAAGGAGGAAATATTATAATACTCTAAGCATAGTTGCTACGATCTAACATTCTAAATCTAACCCATATAGGGTTAACTCTGAGACACTGTCCCATGGCGCCATGATGGTCTCCATAATTTTTTTAAACTTTAATATTCCGATTTCAAATTTTTGAATTCAAGCCAAAAATAACCTCACATTCCTATTTTCTCTTACCGCATGGTAAAGAAATGAAAACACTTCCTTTCCCAGCGTGGGGATCGAACCCACCAATACCATATTTGCATCAAAAATTAACTAGGTACAGTTAATTTCTGAGTTTCACAAAGTTCTGAGTCCTCTAAGGTCGGCTTTAAGAGCCTGTCTCATTCCGCAAAATTAAATGTAATAGTTATAGCATCGGCTTTTAGTTGGGTTGTATAGCTTAAAGTCTTTTAAAAGTACTTTGAATAGGCTGTTGATTAGGCACGGTAGGGTGTGACTGTGAATCCGACAGTTGTTTGTTCGATTCCCACTCCGGGAAATGATATATTTGACATTATTTTACCACGTAATGCCTCAAAATTCGGCGGAAAGTGGGGAACAAAAGCGTAGTTTCACGCTGTATTTAGCTGTATTTAAAAAAATCGTAGGTCCCAATGGGATGGATTATTTTATTTCTTCATTCTGTATTTCATATAATGCCGCCGGAATTTGAAGGATGCAGCCGGAATATAAAGAACGGAGTGTTTTTTTCTATCTATGCTCTTATGCGAAACAAAGAATGAACCCAAGAAAAATATAAAGTAATTATTCATTTAGATATTATTTGATTTGTTATTGTAAGAAACAAAAACGTCAACTTTTTTTATCTTATAATATAAAATAATTAAACAATTTTTAAATAATACAAACACGATAAAAAAATGGGAAAAAATATTTTATAGAGTAATAAAATTAAAATAAATTATATATTTTTGTTATTAAACGTAGCTAAGAAATCTGGGATGGATGTTTCACTAAGTGAAGTCAAACTCATGAAGCTGTCAAGAATCATTGAATCACTGAATCATCATGTCAAGAATCATCAAGCATTTCGTCGTTATGAATATAAGTGTATGTACTAATTTAAAATAAATATAATATCGATTAATAATATGGATAAATAAATTATAATATTATATAAACAAAGCAATATTTAAAGTTATGGTACTTAGTAATATAGTAATATTTATGTAAATAATATGTTTAGAATTTAAGATCTTTTTTTATATTTTAAAATGTTATTGATAGAATAAAAAGAGTCAGAAGAGTAAACTGCTTTTGTGCAGTCTACTGTTAGGACGCACCGCTCCCGACTTTTCGTCTAAGTCTAGAGGTATTGCCTGTGAAGTGGAGGAACTCAACGCCGCACTTTGCCTCTTTATCGTTATTTTTTATAAATCAGCTTCNAACGCCGCGCTTAACCTCGACACCAGAGCGAAGAAATGGAAATATAAATTTAAGTAAATATTTCATCTCCTCGAGTGGGGATCGAACCCACAACCAGTCGGTTTTGCAGTCACACCTCGTGCCGCTGCGCCACGACTGGCCTCAATTCATTATTTTAGTTAGTTATTAGTTATTTTTTCATTTAATTATAGGCTAGCTGTGTCGCAGATGCAGGCCAGGGTTCCGCTCGAAGTAATAAAATATTTATTATTTTCATTTCCTCATTCTGGTTGTTTTGCGGCAATGTTGAGTTCCGCCACTTAATACTCAATGCTTAAAGAATTCGGCGGAAAATGGAGAGTCTTATAACTAGATTCCAAGGTTTGCTCTGCCGACCCTGTTCATAGGCGGGATACAGCATAAAGCTAAAAAATATGTAATTTTTATGTGTAAGTATAGCAGATGTCTTGTACTAGAAAGAGTTTGTCATATATGTCACATACTTTGTTCTCCACTCTCCGCCTAATTTTGAAATATTGCTTGCATAGTGACGTAACATTCTTATAACAGCGGGAAATGAAACGAACTAAAATGTATAATTTCTCTGATTGAGTTTCGAATCTGCGACCATCACGTATACATTTAAACACTTCTATAATTTGGTATTTACAGTCAATTTGTATGAGAATAGGTCAGCTTTAGATAATAAATCATTTGCATTGAAACTATAAGCAAGTAATAAATTGACTTAATAGTTCCTTTAACAGTTCTGAGAGATATTCTCTATGTTTTAAGATAATATTGTTGTAACATAAAGTACCAAGTACCAGTTGAGGCCAGTCGTGGCGCAGGGGCACAAACTGACTGTAAAACCGACTGGTTATGGGTTCGATCCCCACTCGAGGACATGAAATATTTACTTTAATTTATATTTCCATTTCTTCGCTTTGGTGTCGCGGCAAAGCGCGGCGTTGAGTTCTGCCACTCAACACATAATGCCTCCAGAATCCGCCAGAAAGTGGGGAACGGGGTGACTTAACACTAGGTTCCCTCTGCCTACCCTGCTGTGTGCGTGAAGCTGAAAAAAAAATAAAAAAAATAAAGTACCCACCAGTTCCCATACACTAGATTCGTAGAAGCTTAAGGTTTTCATGATAAAAGTAACATCAGTGTTGTTTTGGTATCAACTATATAAATTATAAATTAAAATTAATTAATTATAAATAAAATATAAATTATTATACAAGAAGAAATAAAGGATTTAACTTTTCCCAATTAAAATACATGTAGTTTATAGAGATTGAACCCTTGTGGGTTCAATCTCCATCCATCCATCCATCCAATAGTCCATCGCGTTGACAGTCAAAGTCTGCTCTATTGCGTCACGACCGCGTTAATGTTAAACATACTCGTTTACTTTTCATATTTTTATTTCTCCGCATTTCAGCGTTGAGTTCCGCTATACAACTCAATAAATGAATGGGGAACGGAGTGTGATCCCTCTGCCTACCCTGTCGTGCGAGCTTGAAATAAATATACATATATATATACATATATACATACATATATATGTATGTATGTATATATATATATATATATATATATATATATATATATATATAGTTTAGTATATTACGATATGTAATCAATTAATTAATTTAATCCCTCATAAATTTTATATTTGACAAGAGAAAATAACATGAAAGTGTTTGCTAATTGTTTTTCTTTTGTAATAAATCATCTTAAATTCTAACAAGTATATCTTCGAGACATGTTTCATGAGCTTATCCTGTCAAAATTATTTTATGTTATAATTTTTTGATAGAATTTTTATAATTTGATTTATTTGCCTATTTATTTTATCTACTTATTTTACTTTTTTTTTCTTAATCAAATCAAATCCATTTTAGACCTCGGTTGACCTTCGAAAACACAGTATCAAAGATACTGGAGGAAGGTCACGTAAAAAGCATGAGGACCCAGAAGGCATGTATGAAGAGGTTGATGACAGTGGACGAGGCAAAAGAGATATGTAGAGACCGTAGCGCTAGGCGTTTCGTTCGCTCTGATTACGCCGCTAGGAATAAAGCGTGAAGTTAAGTTAAGTATAGTATAGAAATATAACTGTCAATGCGGCGTACGAATGTTAACTTTCGCGTGTTTACGCAGTATAGAAGAGTATGCAATAAAGACGTAACTGACGCTATCGTGAGTGTACGCCGCAGTTTAGTGATGGCGGTTGTTTTTGTTTAATTATAGTCTCACAGGTATTTTACTCGTTATTTTTAATTTTTTTCTCAGCTTCACGCTGTATTTCGCACACAGCAGGGTAGGCAGAGGGAACCTAGTGTTAAGACACTCCCTTCCTTACTCTTTGCCGAATTTTGGAGGCATTGCGTTTTGGGTGGCAGAACTCAACGCCGCGCTTTGCCTCGACACCGGAGCGAAGAAATGGAAATATAAATTTAAGTAAATATTTCATTTCCTTGAGTGAGGATCGAACCCACAACCCGGCGATTTACAGTCACACCTGAGCGCCACGATTGATCTCCACTCCATTTTTTTAATTTTATTCTATTAATCGCTTATTATCGCAATACAATTTTTATCTAAATCTAATAATAAATAAAAAAAGTTATAAAACAAATAAACTTTAAATCGCTTTCCTGAAAACAAGCATTTTTCACTTTCCATACTTTACCTAGAGACCGTCGATTTCATTTATAACTCTCACATTTCCTGAAATTAACACCAATTATCCTTTACAAATATACAATTCCGTAAAGCTTATATGGTGGTTACTTTTAACTGACTGTTTTTGTATGGAAAGGTGAATTAACGTTTGTAGTTTATTCATGATTTTCATTTCACCAAATTACCTTTACATATTTATATAGCATTATTATGAATTAATTTGTAGACTATAAAATATGACTTATGAAATATTGATGCCTCGAAAACTTCAGCGGAACGTGAGGAACGGAGTGGCTTCACACTAGGTTCCCGCCGCTCACTCTGTCTCAGGATACAGCGTAAAACTGATTAATTTAATTTTTATATTTTCATTTCCTCGAGGCAAAGCGCGGCGTTGAATACCGCCATTCGATATGCAATGCCTCGAGATTTCCGCACAAATTGGGAAGCGGAAGTGTCTTTATGAGAACGGAGTGTCTCAATACTAGGTTCCCAGGTTCCGGCTGCCTACCCTGCTGTGTGCAGGATACAATGTGAAGCTAAAAAAATATAGACTGGGAAATTCCCAACTCCAATTCCCCGCCACGACAAATTAACCTCTGATTGTAATCGCGATGCTAATTCGATCCTCGTTCGGGACCAAAATATTATATTTAAATTATTTCCATTTCTCCGTTCTGGGAAAAGATGCAAATTTCAAATTGAAGCATCACGAAAAGATGCTAAATTATCTGGAAAGGAAGCAAATAAAAATTCAAGATGTATTTTTTATAAATATTAAGGACTAAAAAAAATACAGGGAGTTTAATTTTTTTACGGCCAATAAATAGGTAAACGTATCTGTTTAAGAAAAACTTTTAAATGAATTAAATTTTCGGAAATAAAATTTAGGTAAAGATGAAGAAGTTAGAAAGCTTCACGTATTTTATTCTCATAGTTTCAAGTTACGGAACTTTAAAAGCTTCGAATGCTGAAAGTTCGCAACTAATTATATATATTGTAAAATATATCTACATATAACGACACGATATTTAGTTAATGAGAGAGATAGTTAATAAAGAATTTCTTTAAATTAAATCAAAATCAAAATTAAATTAATAAAATTTTTTCGAGTGAGAATCGAATCTACAATCTGTCGCGTCAATAGGCACACGCTTGTGCCCCTCCGCTACAACTGGCAAGTTTTCTAAGGTTTTTTTTTTTTGTCTTTTAACTTATACCTTTATTGTACATATAGAAGGGGAGACAGAAGGAACCGAGTATTACGACATCCATTCACCTTTTAGTGGTGGAACTCAACACAGTATTTTTAACAAACAATTTTTTGAGTATGAATCGAACTCCTAACCTTCGTTTCTACGGTTAGATGCTATCCCACAAGTGAGAATGTTAAGTTTGTTAGATTAAAAATCAATAAATAATATGAGGCCATTTGTGGCGCAGGGGCACAAAGTGTGCCTGTAAATCGACTGGTTATGGGTTCGATCCGTGTCTGTGA
>JAAIXJ010000696.1:1360-11525 GCA_013403705.1 Heliconius hermathena
ATAATAGACGCCACTTTATTTGATTACTATTAACAGTGAATTCTTAATTTGGCATTCAATCGATAAAGAATAAAGAATCCATTATTTTAATTCTAATACAAAGACCAGCTATGATGTTAGCATAAGTGGAAGATTTTTACAATTCAAGGCTGCGACCTTTCTCATAAAATAGAATGTTTCATCGATTTTGCATATGCATAATATGAAATTAGCAAATATGTTTTTATAGAAATTTCGTAAAGCAAGATTTGATCTGTTGATACTTCCCTTCCTTTTGGTTCTTCCTTGGTCCTTTTTGGAGGCACCAGAATCGTAGGCCGTTGTGGCGCAGTCGCATAAGCTTGTGACCGTAAACGCGACGGTTGTTGATGCGATCCCCAATCTTAACACTAGGTTCCCTCTGCCTACCCTATGCGGAGTACAGCGTGAAGTTAAAAAAAAAAATTAAAAAAAAAAACAAACTTGAACCTGAAATATATTTTTATTCTATTAAAAAGTATATTGTTTTGTATTATATGTTGTTTAAAATAACTGATTATATTATAATTGAATTGTTCATATAATCGTCCCATATCATGAATTATAACACCTTAAGGAAGGAAGGCGTTTTAATACAAATATTTCTTTTTCATGTTTATTTTTCGGTTTGATCTCTAACATCCTATGATGCTAGGGACCTTTATAAACATTGTTATCTAAGATATTTAGGGTTGTTAAATGTTTAAAGAGTTTACGTGAAATTATAAATTCTGATTTATCAAAGGGATTTGTATGTGTTTGTTTTTTGGGTATTTTTTAATCTACTTATACCGTTCTTTAAGAGATGCTTGAAAGAACTACACTTCTACATTTTAAATATGTACTATGCTCATCACTATTTGTTGTATATTAGAAGCAAGTCCATACTTTTTTTTTATCAGTTTCACGCTGTATCCTGCACACAGCAGGGTAGGCAGAGGGAACCTCGTGTTAAGACACTCCGTTCCCCACTTTCCGCCGAATGTTGGAGGCATTGCGTGCTGAGTGGCGGAACTCAACGCCGCGCTTTGCCTCGACACCAGAGTGATGAAATGAAAATATAAATGTAAATAAATACTTCACTTCCTCGAATGGGGATCGAACCCATAACCAGTCGATTTTACAGTCACACTTTGTGCCTCTGTGCCGCGACCGGCCTCAATATGGTATATTAAGGACTTTTAGTCACATTTAAATAATATTTGTATAAATTTGTTTATATATATTGTTAGCGAACTCGGGTAAAAGAGGGTAGATGTAGATGAAAAAGACTACAAATGGTATAATATTACTCAAAACTTTTTTGTAGGTGTTGTACCATCAGACAAAGCTTCTAGATCTTTATTAAAATTAAAGAGGCCGGTCGTGGCGCAGCGGCACGAGGTGTGACTGCAAAATCGACTGGTTGTGGGTTCGATGCCCACTCGAGGAGATGATATTATGATATTTACTTAAATTTAAATTTCCATTTCTTCGCTCTGGTGTTGAGGTTAAGCGCAGCGTTGAGTTCTGCCCCTCAACACGCAACGCCTCCACAAAAATGCCTCCAGAATTCGGCAGAAAGTGAGGAATGGAGTGTCTTAACACTAGGTTCCCTCTGCCTATTCTACTGTGTGTGGGATACAGCGTGAAGCTAATTTATTTACGTTACAATAGATTGATTACTAACGGCCCAAATGCGGCTTCGCCCGCTTATAGTTAAAAACGGCTGTTTTTGGTTATATAATAGTCAAATTGCCTATAAAAAATATTAACATAAATTTTTGCTTATATGTTATTATGTTATATAAGTAATACTGTAAAGTTTCATCTGAATTCGTTCAATAGTTATTGCGTGAAAGTGTAACAAACATCCATCCTCTCAAAGTTTTACATTTATATACATATTATTAGCAAGATATTAAAGTATGTAACCTAAAAAGCGTTTCACCATCATAATCATAATGTTAGCTCTTCATTACACAATTTTAACTCTTAGGTTCATATTTTGAAACCGCTCTCAACTCTGAGATCGATGTTGAGATGCCGTTTTCGTTCATAAATTACATATCTATGAATGAAACGGTATCTCAAAATCGATTTTAGAATTAAGTGTAATTAATAAATACGGGCCTTAGCGTTTTAAGTGAGCCGAAAGAAAAAAATAAAAAACGCTGCCATTTAATTCTTTTCAAAGGAAAGAAAAAAGAGAGGAAAAGTGATGTCTGCATAATATTTTTATATATATATATATATATATATATATATATATATATATCAAAGTGTTTGCTTCTTTTCTTTTAATTANATATATATATATATATATATATATATATATATATATATTTTGAATAAGTAGAGCAGCCGCCAAAACTTGGACTCAAAACTTAATAACAATATTGTTGCGTGGGCAGCGACCGTGTCCGTATTACGACAAGATCACCTTCGTACCATTTATCGCGTTCAGTTTAATTGACCGACTCATATTCGAATTAAAGGTGACAGAAACTATGTTTTTTTTAGCTTCACGCTGTATTCCGCAATTAGTAGCGTAGGCAGAGAGAACCTGGGAACCTAGTGTTAGGATACTCTGTTCCTATTAAGACACTTCAGTTTTGCACTTGCCGCCGAATTTTTTTGGCATTGCGTGTTGAATAGCGGAACTTAACGCCACCCGTTGCCTTTTTAACAAAGCGAGGAAATTAAAATATTAAATATTTCATTTCCTTGAGTGGGAATCGATCGGAGGTACCTTTAATTATACGAAATATATAACGTAGATACAAACGTTTGCAGTATGTTAAAAAAGCGGCTAGGTGAGCTCTACCAATCCAAGAAGTATAATCTGTAAACAAAATGAAAATAAATAAATCAGCTTCAAGCAATATCTTGCATGTAGCGGGGTAGGCAGAGGGAACCTATTATTAGGACACTCCGTTCCCCAGTCTGTAAAGGATATAATAAAAATAAAGTAGCAAAGACCTTATTACTAACCTTCGTATATAAAGATAATAAGTATGCTATAAATATATATAAATACTTAATTGGTTTTCTAAATATATAATGTAAGTGTTTATGTAATTATTCATAAGGTAATCTAGATAAGTACGTTTATTATTTACTATTTTCAAAGCTCAAGAGTTAGAAGTTATCAGACCGATATTATATATGTATAATAAATAATTATTTAATCGAGAATGATGCAAAATGCAAAATGATGCAGGTCAAAGACGACCAGTTCATTTAGTTGAAATACTGCTTATATAAAATTCCCTTGCAAAAATTTAAATTATAAATGCTATATTTGTTGAATGCCTTAAATGTTGTTCTGTATGTGCAAAATATGTTGAAAATGTATGATAATTGTATATACTATCAATATACAGAATTTAATTACAAATTAGTTCTTTCAAACCTAAAGTGTCTTCTCTACTCTATTCTCTTTCATCCTGATACTCCCACTTACCTTAAAGAACGCTTTACCTTTCTCGGCTCCAACTCCCGTCTTCCCCTAAGTCTCCGCTCCCAAAGTGATAATGTCCTGGAAATACCTTTGTGTCGTACCCGTTGCTACAGTGAATCATTCACTGTCCAAGCTGCGAAGCTATGGAATAGCTTACCACGAGCTATAAGGCAGTCTAAATCCATAAATATATTTAAATATAAAGTTAAAAATTACTATCTTAGTATGTAGTCTATGTTATATGTTTTTATGTATTTATCATGTATTTTCTGTTTATATTTTTCTATTATGTATGTGTATTCTATGTAGTTTATGAGATAGTATTTGTGTAGGTTTATAAATAAATATTATTATTTATGTTAATATCTCTATATGTAATTTTCTTGTATCTTTGCACCGCGCCATGCCCGTTCTTTTAAATTGATTCTTTTGATTAGGTTGCCTGGAAGAGATCACTCTTAGTGATAAGGCCGCCTTTTCACATTTTTTTTTATATGAATTTATTTGTTAATTTTGTAATTTTCTGGTGTGAAATAACGAGTTTTTATGTTATGTTATGTTAGAGTGGGTCATATATAGAAATAAAAGAAAATCTTAGGTACCTTTTTAAGTTTTTCTTTTCCAACTTTACTCTGTATCCCCTAGTAGGGTAGGCACGGGAAGCCTAATGTTAAGACACTCAGCTTCCCATTTTTCGCAAATTCTTGAGGCATAGCGTGTTAAGTGGCGGAACTCAGCGCCGCCCTTTGCTTTGATATCAGAGCAAAAAAATGAAAATATGAAATACTTTGTTTCCTCAAGTGGGAATTGAACCCACAACCTGTCGGACTTACAGTCGCGTGTACACGCTTGTGCCGACCGGTCTCAAATAAATTTTTTTTCATATATTTTATTCATATATTTTTAAAATATAAAAAAAGTATCTATATATTTAATTATCTACTTTGTACAGTTCTGAAACAGTCATCTGTGCTTGTAACAAAGAGATCAATTAGTTTTGAACAACGTTAATTGAAAAGTTCAAAATGTATAGAATTGATAAGTGAGGTCAAGTGACTTTACAATAAGAAATGTCATTGCCATACATTTTAAAGTTGGCTTGGATAGACGCCAATGAAACGTGTCCGGACGTTTGAGGCAAGAATAGTACATATTTTTCTTTTTCTATTAAATTTTGCGGGGAAACTAGAAGAAACGGGAAATCTAGTGCTACCTATATATATTATTCTAATTCTAATTGAGGGCGTTGTGGCGCAGTGGCCCAACACCTGACGGTAAGTAGATAATTATGGATTCGAATAAAATGTGTACTTTTCTAAATATATTAATTATGAAAATGAAATATAATTGCACTGTTAACGCGTTACTTTTTCGATATTATCAACTTTTAAAAAGGTCTATTCTATGGTAACTATTTAACCACCACCAAGGTTTCGGATATCCTCGCCCCCATAATTTGTAAGACATATGTCTTATTTTTAATGGGATAAGGTTGAAATCATCATGCTGAGTTCTTTTATTGTATAGACGAAAGCAACGGACCGTGGATCCGGAGAATTGTTGGTGATTTACATATTTTAGGTACTTGTAGTAATAGTTTAGGTACTTCTACTAGTGTTTTAAGTACAAATATTTTACTCTATATATTTTTGCGTGTTAATAGTAATTTCACGCTGTATCCCGCACACAGCAGGGTAGGCAGAGGGAACCTAGTGTTGAGACACTCCGTTTCCCACTATCTGCCGAATTCTGGAGGCATTGCGTGTTGAGTGGCAGAACTCAACGCCGCGCTTAGCCTCGACACCAGAGCGAAGAAATGGAAATATAAATTTAAATAAATATTTCTTCTCCTCGAGTGGGGTTCCAACCCACAACTAGTCGGTTTTACAGTCACGCTTCGTGCCGCACGACTGGCCTCATATATATATATATATGAATTTATCTGTGTTTGTTTATGTATTATTTATATATTTAGTATTGTTCATACCCTACCCACTATTTATTCATTTATTTTGCGATTTCCAACGCCTTAAGGTNATATATATATATATATATATATATATATATATATATATATATATATATATATATATATATATATATATATATATATATATATATATATATATATATATATATATATATATATATATATATATATATATATATATATATATATATATATATATATATATATATATATATATATATATATATATATATATATATATATATATATATATATATATATATATATATATATATATATATATATATATATATATATATATATATATATATATATATATATATATATATATATATATATATATATATATATATATATATATATATATATATATATATATATATATATATATATATATATATATATATATATATATATATATATATATATATATATATATATATATATATATATATATATATATATATATATATATATATATATATATATATATATATATATATATATATATATATATATATATATATATATATATATATATATATATATATATATATATATATATATATATATATATATATATATATATATATATATATATATATATATATATATATATATATATATATATATATATATATATATATATATATATATATATATATATATATATATATATATATATATATATATATATATATATATATATATATATATATATATATATATATATATATATATATATATATATATATATATATATATATATATATATATATATATATATATATATATATATATATATATATATATATATATATATATATATATATATATATATATATATATATATATATATATATATATATATATATATATATATATATATATATATATATATATATATATATATATATATATATATATATATATATATATATATATATATATATATATATATATATATATATATATATATATATATATATATATATATATATATATATATATATATATATATATATATATATATATATATATATATATATATATATATATATATATATATATATATATATATATATATATATATATATATATATATATATATATATATATATATATATATATATATATATATATATATATATATATATATATATATATATATATATATATATATATATATATATATATATATATATATATATATATATATATATATATATATATATATATATATATATATATATATATATATATATATATATATATATATATATATATATATATATATATATATATATATATATATATATATATATATATATATATATATATATATATATATATATATATATATATATATATATATATATATATATATATATATATATATATATATATATATATATATATATATATATATATATATATATATATATATATATATATATATATATATATATATATATATATATATATATATATATATATATATATATATATATATATATATATATATATATATATATATATATATATATATATATATATATATATATATATATATATATATATATATATATATATATATATATATATATATATATATATATATATATATATATATATATATATATATATATATATATATATATATATATATATATATATATATATATATATATATATATATATATATATATATATATATATATATATATATATATATATATATATATATATATATATATATATATATATATATATATATATATATATATATATATATATATATATATATATATATATATATATATATATATATATATATATATATATATATATATATATATATATATATATATATATATTGAATACGCAATTGAATACGCAATGCCTCCAGAAATCGATGGAAAGTGTGTGCTACTGTTCATCAGGCTCCTTCTCCTTACTCTTTCACATAAATAAAAATCGAGCTGGTCTGATGAAAGAGCCAGGACCTGAATAGTGAAACTCCTCAGATGTTACTTAGCACCATTAGAGTTTATATTCATATAATTTAGAGCTCCAAGTATATTATTGTTCATTAGCCGCCATACAAAAATAAATTCTTTTGTTATATTATTTTTTATTGAAACAAGTGTTTCATATAATACCAAAGTAAATAGATACCAACGGTTAAAAGAAAAACAAAGACTTTTCAACAATAAGAATATCCCGTAAGTAATAAAAATATTTTATGTTCGTAAATACTTTTTAATATAAGAAAGAAATTACTAAGGATTAATCGTTTGTATTATTTTAATAATATTTAAGAATAATTAATGATATTCTCAAGTAATAATTTCGAAAATATTACGTTTGATGTCGAATCTTTGAATTAAATAAAGAAGTCGTCATGGTGTGGCTGTACCGTGGTGGTTGTGGGTACGATTCCCAGTTGGGAGATTGAATTATTATTTATTAATATAATTTTTTTAATTTGATACCAAGGCAAAAAGAGTGGCGTTGAGTTCCGCCACAACACGCAATGCGTTGAAAACTCTGTAGAGAGGAGGGAACAGAGTGTCTTAACACTAGGTTCCCTCTACTTACCCTGTTATATGTAGGAAACAGCGTGAAGCTGAAAAAAAAATAAAAATAAAGATTAGTAATCACGGAATTACACACAAAAGTTACCTTTGTAAATTGCTATGAGCTTACAAAGAAAGCAATAAACATTTATATTTAAATTTGAGTATACATAAATTTAATTTGCATTGTTGCCGGTCGTGGCGCAGGGGCAGGGGTGTGATTGTAAAATCGACTGGTTGTGGGTTCGATCCCCACTGGAGGAAATGAATGAAATGTTTATTTAGATTTATATTTTCATTTCTTCACTTTAGTGTCGAGGCAAAGCGCGGCGTTGAGATCCGCCTCTCAACCCGCAATGCCTAAAGAATTCGGCGGAAAGTGGGGAACGAAGTGTATTAACACTAGGTACCCTCTGCCTCTGCTTTGTGCGGGATACAGCGTGAAGCTGATTTGATTTGATTGGATTGTTATCATAATTGCACAATTTTGTATCAATTTGTTTATATCCATAGTACACTTTATTTAATGCTGGTGGAAAATATGAGAATATGAAAAAAAATATAGGTTTTAATCAAATTACTATAAATAGAAATATTTGACTGCAGTGTATATTTTTTCCGGTACCTGATATCTTTGTTTTAACATTTTTAAAGTGTTATTCCATACTGAAGAAATAAAAATACTTATTTAGAAAACGTATAAACATTTTAACGTAGCGGGACTCGAACCCGCGTCTCCTGGAAACCGACCAGACGCTCTGACCACTAAGCCATTGGAGATTTTTACAAATTTCCGCTACCCAAAGATTATCGTCTGGCAAGAGAGAATGCAATTATTTAAGAAAAAAATATAAGTTTCCTAAATAAGTACCTGATATCTACTAAATTCAAAACATAATTATCGTCTTTTATTGTATTAATTTATTTTTTTTTGCTTCACGCTATATACTGTATATAGTGTGTAAATAGAGGCCAGTCGTGGCGCAGCGGCACGAGGTGTGACTGTAAAACCGACTAGTTGTGGGTTCGACCCCCACTCGAGGAGATGAAATATTTAACTGCTGTTTGCGGGATACAGCGTGAAGCTGATTTATTTTTATTTTATTTATAATAGGCATATACAGCCTAGTGTAAAGATACACCATAATTCATACTCAACTTTTTACCCAATTTTCAAGACATTTCATATTGAGTGGTGACGCAATTTCACTTATTACAAGAACCGAACCCGTTCCCATCGCGTCTTTCTGTCAAACGTCTCAATATTTCTCAACATATAATCAAAGTTTACATTCAAAAGGCTCGTTTCTACTAGTTTCCGTATATCCAACTATCAACAAGATATGTGAAGTCAGTGTACCGTCACGTTCGGCCCACTTCGCCGTCCTTGCAACGCGGAAACACGTGTCTGACATTCTGAAATGTAATCATGCTTTCTATATAATATCTATTATTGTATTTACATATATATTTAGGAGAAATAGTGAAGAATCACTCTGTTTGATGTATACAGGGTGGAAGTGTCAGCACCACATTAAATGAAACCACAGTTTTAACTACTCTATAAAAGCCTAATATAATTCAGAAAAAAATAAATTCCCAAATATATTAATGTCATTATCTGTTAAAATAGCGTGAAGCTGATTAAACTTAATGTTATATTCAAAACAAATGAATTGTATGTACATTTATTAATACGTTTGAAGTATGAAAATAAGAAAAAATGCAATATAATTGCGTTTCTCCTTCTTTTCCAATATTTTATATTTCTATTATTTATATCGATATATCAGTGCCGTAAATGCGGGAACAGAGCTGCCATCTTAGTACAGAGTAACCTCCTCGGAATCGGAATCCTCCTGTAGTATAACTATTTTCAATTACTATCAACACTACAATGTCAATACTATTTGGTATTATAGTGTAATTTTGAACATTTTGAATATTTTCCCGCCATTATGATGAAAAACATAGACTATTTTTTAATTTGAAAAAATAATTTATTACCTTTAAGAATATTGGTAGTTTTTCAAAAGGTATAAGAATTAAAAATTGCCTAAAATATGCTTTCTTCGCAAGTGTTGTAATAACTATTGGTATCTATTCACCAAAAAAATACTATAAATATTAAATATG
>JAAIXJ010000696.1:11576-30295 GCA_013403705.1 Heliconius hermathena
CTCATTTCGAAATCGAGTCGTTTGTATTGGCGATAAAGTTCAAAGTTGTTTAACCTTTAGTAGTATTTTTGTAGTAGTAAGTGTTTATGTTATTGGGATCTATACGTAATCGCGTCATACGAAATACAGGTATGGATAAAAATCGTGAAATGAAAAAAAAATCCTACGTCCAAACTGTTGAGGCATCTTAATTAATTTCTACAGGTATAGGTTTGAAATATTTTACCCTATATGCTGTTTCCGTAAATGGAGCGCTGCCTCTTCCACCCTGTATAATAGAGACTATTGAAACATTTCTCCGATTTCTGTGTAATAGAGATGAGCTACCCGCTCATCTCTATTACATAGAAATGGGTAAAATGTGGTTGGGCCGAATCGATTCTTTTTAAATAACCAGTCGTGTCAAGCGTGTGACCCTAAGCGCAACAGGTTGTGGGTTCGATTTCCACTCGAGAATATGAAATATTTAATATTTTTTCACTCTGATGTGGAATCAAAGCGCAGCGTTGAATTTTTTTGTTAAGGAAAAAGACAAGGCAAACAAGCGCACGGATCACCTGATGGGAAGTGCTAACCGGCGCCCACGACCCCGTGTGACACCAGAGGAGCTACAGGTGCGTTGCCGGCCTTTAAGGTGATAGACGCGCTTTTTGAAGGTACCCATGACGTATCGACTTGGAAACATTGCCGCAGGTAGGGCATTCCACAGTTGTATGGAGTGTGGAAGAATTGGTCGGAAAATAAGGAATGCGTCTCAACACTATATTCTCAGGTTCCCTCTACCTACCCTGCTATATGTATGGAATACAGTGTGAACCTAAAAAAAGTAGCACTCAAACCAAAATAATATTTCCAATAAAGATATATATATATATTCTTCACAAGAATTTTCAAGTACATATGTTCGTGTCAGATTGTATCGTGTCACATAACCTAATATAATTTATGATGAAACGAGTAACGTACTGTGCCAGGATATACATCAATGTCTACGGTTGTATGATGAATGAAAGTTATATCTGCAATTTAATGGGTACTGGGTTCAATTTGTATATATAGGTATGTAACTTCGTTAGATGTCTCATTTAGTAGCTGGTTAGGAACTGGCACCCAATATATAAATCATATATTTAAAACGCTAACATTTGCACTCAGAATCGTTAATTATCATTTAACTGCGTGCCTATATTTCTGTCGTATTATTTTGATCTTTCTGGCACGAAGGAAGACGGCGTTGAATTCCGCCTCTCAACACGCAATGTCTCGAATAAATTGGCGAAAGCTAAAAAATCTAAATATGTATTGAATAACTAATTCGGTTGCTTCGGATTTAAATTGATTAAAATAATAAAAAAAAACAACGTGAAGCTGATTTAGCTGTATCCCGCATACAGTAGGATAGGCAGAGGGAAACTAGTATTAAAACACTCCGTCCTCCATTTTCTGGCGATCTCTGGAGGATCTACCTTGTTACCAGAGCGATGAAATGAAAAAGTTAATTACCTCGAGTGAAAATCGAATTCACAACCTATCGCGTTTACAGTAAGTAATACGCTTGTGCCACTGGCCTCCCCACTTGATCATTCGGATCCAGCTTAACTGTTTTAAATGTGTAAACTTTTATTTTTACCATTTGGGCAAGCAAATTAAATAGACAAAAAAAAAAATAATCTCGACAGACTGACTAACCGACTATAAAGTCACCCTATAAGGGTTCCGTTTTTTACTTTTGAGATAAGGAACCCTAAAAACAACGAAATACAAACATAATATTAGCTAAAACTAAAAAAAAGAGTCAATTTCATTTTTATTATTATCACACGTGAGACTACTATGCAGGTATTCGCTATTTTCTCATATATGTGTAGGTAGAATTATTATCGGTTACTGTATATTACATAATCTTCAATTTATTATATTAACATCATTTGAAATTATGATTTATTACTTATATGAGTTTTATATTATTGTTTAATAGAGGCCATCGTAGTACAGGGACAATCGTGTGAATATAAGCGCGACGATTGTGGGGTCTATTCTCAATCGAGGAAAGGAAATATTTGTTAAAATTTATATTTTTATTGCGTCGCTCTGGTACCAAGGCAAAGCGCAGCGTTGAGTTCCGCCACTCAACAAGCAATGTCTCAAATTCGGGCGAAAAGTGGAGAACAAAGGGTCGCTTGTCATAGATATAAGACTATAATTTCTAAGGATTCTCGAAGGAAGAAGTTGATGACAGTTCAGAACTGAGAGACTAAAAGAAAGAGAGAGAAAGATTCTTTCTCTCTCTCAGTCTCTCAGTTCTCTTTGTCAAACCCCTTACAGAAAATAATTAAAAAATACTTATTTAGAAAACGTATAAAAATTTTAACGTAGCTTGGTCGGTTTCCAGGAATTTTTATACGTTTTCTAAATAAGTATTTTTTTATTCCTAAGTGGGGAATAACACTTAAAAAATGTTAAACAATAATTAAAAAGTCTATTTTTAGGGTCCCTTACATTTTAAGGAAAAAAGGAACCCTTATAAGATCACTTTGTTGTCCGCCTGTCCGTCTGTCTGTCGGTCAAGAGCCTTTGTCTCAGGAACAGATGGAGATATCGAGTTGAAATTCAAATATTATTTCCTGAATAAAAAAAATATCTACATTTACTAATTTAATAACAAAGTATTTCTACATTAAAGACATACGGTTAGAGACAATTATTTTCTCAAAAGATTTACATATAAATCAAAAGGAATATAATAGGAATCAAAATTAATAGGCCAATCGAGGCCAGTCGTGGCGCAGTGGCACAAAGTGTGACTATCAAACCGATTGGTTGTGGGTTCGATCCCCACTCGAGGAGATGAAATATTTACTTAAGTTTATATTTCCATTTTTTTCGCATGGTGTCTAGGCAAAGCGCGGCGTTGAGTCCTGCCCCTCAACACGCAATGTCTCCAGAATTCGGCAGAAAGTGGGAAAGGGAGTGTCTTTATACTAGGTTCCCTCTGCCTACCCTGCTGTATGCGGGATACAACGTGAAGCTGATTTATTTATTTTTTAAAATGAATAGGGTTACTTCCTGTAAACCATAACAGGTAGTACTAGTTCAGAAAAAATCTGAAAACTATGACATTTGTGGTTATTTATCCTAAAAATGTGGTTATCCTAAAAAATAATAGTCCTAAAAATGGGGCAAAATTTGGCATTTTAATGCCAAATTGAACATCAGATGAAAAGACATCTAAACCACTACTAAACTGACTACTCTGGCAAAGCTAAGCCTGAATTTCAGAAAAAGCTCAAGACCTCCAATTTATTTTATATTATTATATAATTTCCAATTTAATTCTCCAATTTAATTTTACGGAACCTTCGGTGAGCGATACCGACTCGCGCCCTTCCTTTTTTTTATTTATATAGACTGAGAAAAATATATATATTTCATATACCACGAGATATATAGTTAGAACTCTCAGTCAATTATGTCTTTAAGTTATGTAAACAATTCATGGTATTGTATAGTAGGTATGTTGTAACAATAATGTTAGGAATTTAGTTGTCATGGCACCTCGATTAGCTTGAACTTATTACTCAGTTAGTATGGACGTTTGGCTCTTGCCCTTGAACTTCTGTAATTAGTTTTTATGCTAAAAGATAATATCTCTGGTTTAAACAAAGGGTTTTTTTTAGTTAAAGTTAAAATATATTTTTTTTCGAAGCTATTGATTTTGTTCCATAAACATTATATTTATTTAATTTCGACATGTATAAGATTTTTTGTGTTTATTTTTTTAAACTGAAAAAAAAACAAAGCATGTTTTTGACATGATCACTTTTTTTAACTATTTAAAAAAATATGTATTATATATGAATTAAGCCATATATAGTGATTAAGTATACTTATTTATAATTAAAAAAAATTATGTGGCCAGTAATATTTCAATCATAACGTTACGACACATTTTAATTAATAAGAATCATTCAATTTTATTTTTATCATATAATAATATAAATAAAAATTAAGAAGTAAATAACTATTAAATAAATAATTATCGATTTAAAGATTATACATTAAAAATGGATTATTTTTTTAGCGTCACGTATTATCCCGCATATGGCAGAGTAGGCAGACGGAGCTTAGTGTTAAGACACTCCCTTCTCCACTTTTAACCGAGATTTCTAGATATTGTGTGTTGAGTGGTGGAAATCAACGCCGCACTTTGTCTTGTTACCAAAACGAAAAAACGAAAATATTATCTAATAAACGATAATTCATTCATCCGAACCCACAACAGTCGCGCTTTTGCCACATATGCACTGGAATGCACAATAATGGTGCAGTTTTTTATATTTTAGTTAACGATTTTTTATGTATTTTTGATAAGGGTTTCTTAAATTTCTTATCTTAATCTAAGTAATGGTACTTAGATATTTTACTGCATATTTTAATTAAAATAATTAAGTAAAGGTAAAGCTGATATTATTTTTAAGCATTATTTAACTGCATATTTTTTTTAATGTCACCTATATACCGCCCACTGCAAGTAAACAGATTGAATCTAGTGTTAAGACACTCCGTTCCCCATTTTCCGTCGAATTTTTCGAGGCATTGCATATTGAGTAGCGGAACTCAACGCTGCGCTTCGCCTCGACACCAGAGCGAAGAAAATTGAAATATTAAATATTTCATTTCCTCGAATGGGCATCGAACCCACAATCTGTTGCATTTACACTTTGTGCCCCTGCGCCACGACTGGCCTCATTTCACAACTTCTTTTCTTTCTAAATTTCTTTAGTTGTAATTCTTAGAAGTTGTCATATAATTTTGTTTGTACTTTGTATACAGTATCAATTCAATAATCTGTTTATTTTACGTCACGTTATCTATTAGTTATGAGAATAACAAAAACTTGAAATCCGGTTCAATTAAACCTTAAGCATACCTTAAATAACATATTTACAAGACTGACTTGCAATATTATCAAAATAAGTTAAGAAAATATAAAAAAGGAGGCATATCACTCGGATGTCTATTTTATTTTTATTTTTAGGGTTCCACGAACCCGACGGACCCGGACGGGCCTGGAATCCGTTTTCACCTTTTGCGGTACATGCTCCCTATATGGTCGTTTTTGTTCGTCTGTCCGTCCGTCTTTTGGTCTACAATCCTAAAATTAGAACAGAAACCTCAGTGTGCGAGTCCGACTCGCACTTGGCAGGTTTTTTAACTTCACGTAACTTTGTATATAGATCTTAGTGTTAACATACTTTATTCTCCACTTTTTAGCCCATTTCGAGATACCATGTTTTAAATGACAGGTAGCACTATAATTCAATAATTTAAAAATAATCAATACCCCAAGTGGGAATTAAACCTATAATTGTTGCGTTTATTGTCTGGCACTGCCACTGTGCCACAATGGGATTCAGGCTGTATCTTCTTCGAGTCTTTCTTCGAATTCTTCGAGGCATTGCGGGTTGAGTAGCGGAACTCAACGCCGAGCTTTTGTCATGGTGCCAGAGCGTACAAATGAATATATTAATAAATAATTATAATCTAGTGTTAAGACACTCCGTTCTCTACTTTCTGCCGAATTCTGGAGGCATTGCGTGTTGAGTGGCAGAACTCAACGCCGCGCTTAGCCTCGACACCAGAGCGAAGAAATGGAAATATAAATTTAAGTAAATATAATATTTCATCTTCTCGAGTGGGGATCGAACCCACAACCAGTCAATTTTACAGGGACACTTCGTGCCGCTGCGCCACGACTGGCCTCTCATCATCTTTTTCGATATTTACATACTTTATTTAACAAAAAGTTGCTAAAAGTTGCTACAGAATCACAAGTAACTTTGAAACATAGTCGTATTTGGCTACAATTAGAAACGTTTTACCAATATTCAGTGATTGGATACGTAATATGCAATAAGAAAATACCCACTTTTTAGCTGATCTTTGACCGTTTATTTTGATATTGCTGCTTAAAAGTTATTTTTCAATTTAAATTAATGTTTATTTCATATACTATACATTTATAGATAAAATGATTGTAACACGGAAGACTTGTGAAATTTGAACGACATAAAATATTATTGTTTAAATGGCAACACAGAAACATGCATTTATAACGCAAGAAATGGAGGTAAAATGTGCTGTAATTTTTTTTATTTTTGTTTTATAATTTAGAATAATAACAATAAGCGATTATGAGGCAAGCATACATTTTTTTTCAACATTTTTTTGAATTGGGGTCGTCGTGGCGCAGTGGCTTCAACGCTACTGTTGCGGGTTCAATTACCATTTAATGAGTGAATAATTTTTATTTTGTCTTTTATTTTTCGTCTTAAAAAGTGTCCAATGTCCAGAAAATTGGGTAGAAAGTGGACTACGCAGTGTTTTAACAATAGGTTCCCTCTGCCTACTCTGCCATGTGAAAGATACAGCATGAAGTGGAAAAAAAAAGAAATAAAGAAGAATTTGTTTTTGTTATACTTATTTTCATATATTTTTTTATTACTACGTAGATTTTGATTGTGGTTTCAAAGCCCACGGCAATGTGCTGTAATTTTTTTATTTTTGTTTTATAATTTAGAATAATAACAATAAGCGATTATGAAGCAAGCATAATTTTTTTTTCAACATGTTTTAGAATTGGGGTCGTCGTGGCGCAGTGGCTTCAACGCTACGTTGCGAGTTCAATTACCATTTAATGAGTGAATAATTTTTAATTTTGTTTTTAATTTTTCATCTTAAGAAGTGTCCAATGTCCCGAAAATTGAGTAGAAAGTGGACTGCGCAGTGTTTTAACAATAGGTTCCCTCTGCCTACTCTGCTATGTGAAAAATACAGCATATAGATAAATATACAGAAGAAAAAAAAAGAAAGAAGAAATTACAAGAATTTGTTTTTCATATAGTTTTTTTTGTTCACATATTTTTTTATTATTACATAGATTTTGATTGTGGCTTCAAAGCCCACGGCAAATTAGGTTTATAGTTTTTACCCATTTAAGTTTAATAATAGTCTTTTGGTATTGTCAGTTCAATGACAACTTATGAAAATTTTATTTTTATATATTTTCACTTTCTATGGTTGGAGACGGAAAGAGATCGAATGTTTGTGTTTAATTGTGAATAAGTATAACTTTTTGAACGGTAAAGGTAATTTTAAATTATTTTCTTGGGAGAATAATGGAGTGAATTTTTTTTTAGTAATAAATAAAATCAGCTTCACTCTGTATCCCGCACTCAGCAGGGTAGGCAGAGGGAACCTAGTGTTAAGATACTCCGTTCCCCACTATCTGCCGGATTTGGGAGGCATTGCGTGTTGAGTGGCAGAACTCAACGTCGCGCTTTACCTTGACACCAGAGCGAAGAAATGGAAATATAAATTTAAGTAAATATTTCATCACCTCCAGTGGGGATCGAACCCACAACCAGTCGGTTTTACAGTCACACTTTGTGCCGTCACGCCACAACTGGTCTCAATCTAATCAAGTCTAATAAATAAAAAGTTTAGGAAACTTAACGAAATAACAAGATAATAATTAAAAATAAATATTGCACTAGATAATCTGTAAAGGTTAAGGGCGGTAAAATTAAATATTTCAACATATTTGAATAAAAGATTATGCATGATTTCCATTATAAATTTTTTTTCTCTTTAATATATAATAATTTTCTTTCTTTTTTTTTTGAAGCGTAATTTTTTTACGCTTTAAACTATTATATGAATATTTATAAAATTTTCTGAAAATTCCATTGTGAAATTGATATTATATTGAATGACAAATGAAATTCTTCATGTGAATTTTGACATATGTATTAAGACGTCAACGTTCTTTTCAAGGCTTTAGATACAATATAGTTTTGAAATTTAAATAATATTCTCGTTTTTCCATGTGTTATCACGTTATACATATTTATAGATAAAGAGCAGTACAATGCGACGCGGTTACTGAATAGAACTCTAGTAGGTATTAGTTCAAATTTAGTTTAAAAATACATTATATTCCCATTTTAAATTTTCTTTTAAAATGGGAATATTTTAAAAGAAATATTCCCATTTTAAAAGAAATTGAGGGCGTCGTAACACAAGCGTGCGACTGTATTCGCGACGGTTGTGAGTTCGATTCTCATTTGAAAAATGAATTATTATTTATGTATATTTTCATTTCTACGCTCTGGCACCAAGGCCTAAAGCCCGGCGTTGAGTTCCGCCTTGTTGAGTGACGAAACTCGAAGCTATTTTTGTTTTAGTTTTTTTAAATAACAGAGTGCACTAATTTATTTTACATCTCTAAAATTTAAATAACATAGCTTAAGTAATAGCAGGTAAGTAGTTGTATTAATTAAATCCAAGTCGTTATATCTATTACATTTTCTGATGTATATAGTGGGCGCGCGCAGCTTCGCCCGCTTATTTGCACCGTTAGGGGTGAATTCTAAAAAAACCACGAAACACGTGTTCAATAAAATATTTTTAACAGTCTGAATTTAATTTTTTATAAATATCGGTGGCGATTTAAAGATTTTTCCATACAAACTTTCAACCCCTTATTTGAACTCTTACGGGGTGAATTCTAAAAAACCATGAAACACGTGTTCAATGAAATGTTTTTAAGAGTCTGAATTTCAAATTTTATAAAAATCGGTGCCGGCATTTAACAAAGTATTATAATAGAACCAGAAAGAATGATATTTAAAAATTTTGTCTGTTTGTTGGTTTTTCTGTTTGTCGACGCTTATCGCAGAAACGACTTAACGATTAAGATTCGGTTAAACCAATTTCAAGTTTCACCTGAGTTAACGTAGTAACGTTCCCTATGACCCCAAATCTTTCGAAAGATTGCGTGGATTTTTTTCTACCACAGCCGAGAAATAAACATAATTTAAATATAGCGAGTCCCTCGAATGGGTATCGAACCCACAACTGATCTCTACGCCATGGCGATCATCATATTATGTCTTTATAAAACTTAAACCTATAATTATACGAATATATTTCAAGATATAGGAAAATGTTTTACATTAGTTACATTAGGAAATAATAATGTAAATATCTTTGGAAGAAATACCGATATAATCACGTTTCTAGATCACGAGGAGTATTGGGCAAGATGGACACGTGGGTGACTTCCAACCGATGCACTTCGCCCGTATGCTCTATGAGTGCACCATAAAATGTTATAGCTGTTTTGTTTTAACACATCAAAATAATAATTTATAAATTATATTTATTGATAATTTTGTAATGTATGAATGACTGTTCATTTTAATTTTGTTTTGAGGAGTATTTTTTTTAGCTTCACCCTGTATACCGCATGTAGCGGGGTAAGTAGAGGGAACCTAGTGTTAAGGCACTCTGTCGCGACGTAGGGGCACAAGCGTGTTGTAAGTTTGAGCTCGCATTCTCCGAACTCGAAACTCACAACACGCTTTAAATTTAGCAATTATTATTTATTAATGTTTTTATTTCTACGCTCTGGTACCAAGGGTTTTGCATGTTGAGTTCCGCCATTCAACATGCAATGCCTCGAAAATTAGGCAGAAAGTGGACAACAAAGTGTCTGGACACTAGGGTTAAGAGGAATCCTAGTGTTAACACACTCTGCTTACCCTGCTGCTGCTATATACGGTATACAGCGTGAGTATAATATGTAAATTAAAAAATATTTGAAATAATATTTTTAACTATTTACCTGGTAATTTTGTATTAAACATAGATCTTGTTGGTGCTTAGCAAACAGGAAAATTTCATAAGTTTTCCTTAACCAGTACGATTCGAACTTGTTACCGTCAGCAACAATAAGCGATGGCGTACACTCTATTTTTCAATTAAACAAATTAAAAATCACCTTAATACTGTATCTCGCACACAACAGGGTAGGCAGAGGGAACCTAGTGTTAAGACACTCCGTTCCCCACTTTCCGCCGAGTTTTGGAGGCATTGCGTGTTGAGTGGCGGAACTCACGCCGCGCTTCGCCTCGACACCACAGAGTGAAGAAATGAAAATGTAAATAAATATTTCATTTCCTCGAATGGAATTCGAACTTACAATCAGTCGATTTAACAGTCCCCCTGCGTCACGACTAGTCTCAAATTAAAAAATTAAATTAGCTTCACGCTGTATTCCGCACACTGCAGGGTAGACAGAGGGAACCTAGTGTTAAGACAGTCCGTTCCCCACTTTCTGCCGAATTCTGGAGGCATTGCGTGTTGAGTGGCAGAACTCAACGCCGCGCTTAACCTCGACACCAGAGCGAAGAAATGGAAATATAAATTTAAGTAAATATTTCATCTCCTCGAGTGGGGATCGAACCCACAACCAGTCGATTTTGCAGTCATACCTCGTGCCGGCCTTCAACAATTTTTTTTTCTTAGAATACGTTTTTTTCTTCAATCAGCCTGTTCGTGTTGTTTTCGTGTTGCACGTATATTTACCTTCTCCAGGGTTCCCCAGAGCTACCGGTCCTCCGCCTTCCGCATCTAGTCGAAGCCAACATCTTCTTCAGGTCGTCGTTCCTTTGAGCTGGAGGGAGTCGGTCCGCAGTCTTCCCCAACGGCCATCGGTCATTCGACAGACGTGTCTACTGTCCAGCCCACTGTCACTTCAATATACTAATCCTACGAGCGATTGGAATTTAAACATGAAATTTCGATATTATGAAGATAATTTTGGTTTTTTAACAGTAAGTTCCATCAAAATCGTTTAAATCACATAAAATAATCAACACGCAATGCCTCTAGAATTAGCGGCAAATGGGGAACGGAGTCTTAACACTAGGTTCCCTATACCTACCCTGGTGCGGGATAAGGCGTGAAGTTACAAAAATACATATATAACTATTATCGATCAACACTTTAATTACACTACATTGCATTGTGAAATCCATTATTCAAAACCGTGTTGCAAATTATTATAATTACAGTTTTCCGACTTTAGTACTTTTTATGGAATGGCAGATATGCTTGAAGAGATGTGATCGTAATTTTTGGATGAAAGGAACATTAATTGTGTAAAGCGTTTTTAGGGTTCCGTACCGCTTAAGGTAAAAACAGAACCTTTATAGGATCACTTTGTTGTCCGATTATAAATCCGTCTGTCAAAGAATGTCGAGATCGCGTATATATATCAAGCTAAAATTAATATTTAATGTTTAGGGCAATTAAAGGTCACTAGTATTATTAGTAGTATTTATGCATTTGCTGTATTTTTATGATATTCGCTGCGTAATCAAATCTATATACTTCCCGTATAATATTAGGTACAAAGTCACAATACAAATAAAGAGAAAAATGCAAAAAGTGAAAATTAATAGGTATTTAGGCAAAGGTAAGCTTCAACTTTTATAAATAGTATTATACTTCCTGTTGATAATTGTGAAATCGGTACAGAACCCTCTCGGGGCAAAGTCGTTCTCTCACTTAACCGGTGTTTTTTGATGATATCCATCAACTTAATGTTGGGAGAATGAAAGTTGAGTTTGAATGTTAAAGTTCTTAATATAGGAAAAATTAAGATTACATGAATATGGCATTAAAGTAATTGTCTTCTACTATATATTTTTATATAATTGTAATTTTTTTATAGTTATTGTGACGTGGTGGAGTGGCGTTTGATTGTAAACGCGACGTTTGTGAGTTGCCATTCGAGATAATAAATTATTTGAACCTCCTCACTCTGGCAACACAGTATTTATTTAATGTCTTGAAAATTGGCCGTATCTAAGGAAGAGAGTACCTTACTTCTAAGTCCCATCCTTGATGAAGCTTTAAAATCTATCATTTATATATAATTGAAAAATATAGGTTTTGCTATAGCCATCTTTATCTAAGAGGTAGTCGTGACGGTTGTGGGTTCGATTACTACTCGGGGGAATAAATTGTTATTTATTAATTATTTCATTTCTCCGCTCTAGTAAGAAAGCAAACTGCGGCGTTGAATTTCGCCACTGAACACATAATGCCTCGAAAATTCAGCAAGAAGTGAGGAACGGATTATCTTATACTAGATTCCCTCTGCCTACCCTACTATTACACACACAGGGCAAAGCTAAAAAAAACCTTCATCTATATCTATATGTTTATCTCTAATTAGTACTGTTTGACTTTAAAAATAGAAAAAAAAACCGTAGGATACGTTACGAAAAGTTTGTAAAAGCCTTATTCTATATGTTTTCCTGTTTACGCCATTATCATTGATACCTGGGCGTCTTGCGAAACAGTAACGCACATCGCTCTGACAGTGGAGGAAGCACGTGCGGTGAGATAAATCTGGTGTAAGTTGTGAACTTCATAGAAATATGGAATTCATATGGAGATATCGATTGGGATGTTTAATATTTTTTTTGGTTTTACATATTTTGTATTAAGACATTTCGATCCCCACATTCCGCTTCGTGGTTGGAATGGAATCTACGATCAATTCGTGATTTATCGGCTATTGAACGGTGCTAAGACAGCTTGGCCTTAAGATAGAGAGAGGGAGAGAGAAGAATTTTCCCTAAATCAAATTTTATTTAAAAATGTGAGTTTTAAATAAAATATTCACTCAATATTTTTTATTTTTCATTGCAATGTATTACTATTTATATGAATAATATGTTTTACTACCTCATTAGTTAAACACAAAAAAATACTATAGTGTTTTTATTCCATTAAGCTCCACGATATATGTGTGTCATGGCGCAGGGGCACAAACTGTGAATGTGGGCACAAACCGACTAACCGACTGGTTGTGGGTTCGATCCTCACTCGAGGAGATGAAATATTTACTTAAATTTATATTTCCATTTCTTCGCTCTGGTGTCGAGGTTAAGCGCGGCGTTGAGTTCTGCCACTCAANGTGTATATTCTGTTGGTGGACCTTATATAAATAAATAAATAAATTACACACACAGAGCAAAGCTAAAAAAAATCTTCATCTATATCTATATGTTTATCTCTAATTAGTACTGTTTGACTTTAAAAATAGAAAAAAACCGTAGAATACGTTACGAAAAGTTTGAAAAAGCCTTATTCTATATGTTTTCCTGTTTACGCCACTATCATTGATACCTGGGCGTCTTGCGAAACAGTAACGCACATCGCTCTGACAGTGGAGGAAGCACGTGCGCTGAGATAAATGTGGTGTAAGTTGTGAACTTCATAGAAATATGGAATTCATATGGAGACATCGATTGGGATGTTTAATATTTTTTTTAGTTTTACATATTTTGTATTAAGACATTTCGATCCCCACATTCCGCTTCGTGGTTGGAATGGAATCTACAATCAATTTGTGTTTTATCGACTATTGAACGGCGCTAAGACAGCTTGGCCTTAAGATAGAGAGAGAGAGAGAGAGAAGAATTTCTAAATCAAATTTTGTATAAAAATGTTATTTTTAAATAAAATGTTTATTCAAAATATATTTTTTTCATTACAATGTATTATTATTTATATTAATAATATGTTTTACCACCTCATTAGTTAAACACAAAAAAATACTATAGTGTTTTTATTCCATTAAGCTCCACGATATATATGTGTAAGTATTTACTCAAATTTCATATATTTATTTATACTTAAGGTCAGTCATGGCGCAGGGGCACAAACTGTGAATGTAAAACCGACTAACCGACTGGTTGTGGGTTCGATCCTCACTCGAGGAGATGAAATATTTACTTAAATTTATATTTCTATTTCTTCGCTCTGGTATCGAGGCAAAGCGCGGCGGTGAGTTCTGCCACTCAAAACGCAATGCCTCCAGAATTCGGCAGAAAGTGAGTAACGGAATGGCTTAACACTAGGTTCCCTCTGCCTACCCTGCTGTGTGTGGGATACACCGTGAAGTTGATTTATTTTATTTTATTTATTTGTACTTATATTGTTCGATTTTAACATCATTGTCTATACACATTGACTCCATTGTCAGTTCCATTTTAGAAACGAAGTCACCTGTGCAAATAACCAGATGCAAATAATAAATTAAATATAAGAACAATAAGAATTATGTGATTTATTCTACTGTTGAATTGCAGTATTTAAAAAAAATTAAGACATTTTTATTTAAGACATTTTATATAGCTTCACGCTGTATCCCGTATATAGCAGGATACGTAGAAGGAAATTGTTATTAAGACTCAGACGCTACTCACTGTCCGTCATTTTCAAGTGATTGCGTTTTGATTAGTAGAGTCCAACGCCGCACTTTGTCTCGTTATTAAAAGCAAAAATAATAACACTTCTACTTCTACTTAAAAAGCAAGAAAATAGTAATACTTCAGTCCCCTGAGTCAAGAAGCAGAACGATTTAAGTTTGTATATTCACATATATTATTCGAAGATTTTAAAAAATAAATAAAATAGAAATATTAAATACTTATTAGAAAATGAAATACTTATTAGAAATATTTCTTTTTAACTGGCTATAATTATTAACTATATATTATAAAATTAGAGAAAACTCAGTTATATTATAAATATCGCTACAATTTCATACCTTAAGCCGATTTAATGGGTGACGACCTTCCATTGATTACAACTTATTAATTCATATGGCGCGCGTCACATCGCTCTTTGTTTATTGTTGCTACGTCGTTACGTATTATAGTGATATAAATACCTTAAAGGTACCTACCTATATTTACGTCGATCCATATATTATAAGGTACTAGGTCTAGGAAAAGCTTTATAGGTTTTTTTAACTTCACACTGTATCCTGTATATAGCAGGACAGGCAGAGGAACTTGGGAGTCTAGTGTTAAAACACTCTGTTCCCATTAAGACATTTCGCTTCTCTTTTGCCACCGAATTTTGGAGGCATTGTGTGTTGAGTGGCGGAACTCAACGCCACGCTTTGTCTCGATACCAGAGCACCATGAAGCAATTATTAAATATTTCATTTGCTCAAGTGAGAATCGAACCCACAACAAATGAAAAAAATTACAAGACTACGAATACATGCCTTCAAAATTCGGCTGTAAATGGGGAGTGAAAGTCCTTAACACTAGGCTCCCTCTTTCTATCCTATTAAACGCGGGATACAACGTGAAGCCAATAAAAAAATGGTATTTAAAGTCGTTTTTGTATAGACTGTTAGCAGATTTACACTCTAAGCCGATGATATAATAAAAAGACAAATTGTTGGTACTGGCGACGCTGCGATGACTAAGACTGCAGTTGTATTAACGTAAAATTATATTGAAAATAATTCTAGTAGCGCTATCTTTACGGCACAGATTATATTATCATTTTTAATGATTTTTTTTTATTTTTTATCTCTACGCAGCTTCCTCGTCTCGCAGATTAGACAAGTTAAATAGTACAAAAGGGATTCTCTCCATGATTTGTTAGCGACTACCTGTCAACTTTATTTTGCTTTGTTTGAAGTATTTAGATATATTATTCATTCATATTCGTTCATAAGCAATACATTCTTTTTAGGGTTCCGTACTTCAAAAGGAAGAAACGGAACCCTTACAGGATCATTTTAATGTTCGCCCGCCTGTCTGTCTGTCAAGGTCATTTTTTGAATAGAGGCCGTCGTGGTCTAGGGGCACAAGGGTGTGATTGAAACGCGATGGTTGTGGGTTCCATCCCCACTCGAGGGAATTGATTATTATTTCTTAATATTTTCATTTCGTAGCTCTGGCACCAAGGCAAAAAGCTCGGCGTTAAGTTCCGCCACTCAACACGCGACGCCTCAAAAATTCGCCAAAAAATGGAAAACGGAGTGTCATAACACTTGCCCTGCTACATGCGGGATACAGCGTGAACCTGATTTTTTTTCGATTAAGTCTCTATTTTCAACCACTATAACCAGTCCTACTTTACGAGACTTGGATAGATAAATAAAAGATGATTTATCATTTGCTTGACACTACGGATTATGATTACATTTTTGCGGTATTATTTTGACTTACTCATTGTATTTGAAGAGACATAATACGGAATTTAACTAATCCCGCTAAAATTTTTAAGTGTTTAAGCGTATTTATAAGTGTAAAAATAAACAAACACTGCGCATTATATGGGCTAAAAAGAGTAAATGGTGAAATTTTTTTGGATTGAACGTAGCGGGATTTGAACCCGCGAGTCTTGGAAACCGTCTTAGAGCTTGGTCAGAGCGCTTGGAGGGTTTTCAAGATGTGAAAAATCAAATTCCGCTACGTTCCAATTTTTATGTTTTAGAATTTTTTTTTATAAGTGTGGACAAAATAGTGGGGATAAAATTGTAAAAAGATTTAATTTTAGGCTAAATACTTATTAAGAAAACGTATAAAAATTTGAATTTGAACGTTTAAAATTGTAAAAAAAAGGATTTTTGGCAGTCGTGGCGCAGGAACATAGCATGTGGCCGAAAACGTGACGGTTGCGAGTTCGATTCCCACTCGGGCTAAAATAATATATAAATAAAAAGAAGAGTAGTAATATGTAAAGTAAAAAACAATGGAAAAATACAAATAAATATATATATTTCTTAGTATTTTTTTAACTTCCAAGTAAATACTTTATTATCTTATCTATCTTCTTTTCCTCTTTTTGCCTAATACTTAACGACTTACTATAAGATATGAACTCGATAATCAGAAAACCCAGGGAAGGGAATTTACCTAAAATAAGATAAAAAAAGATTGCTAAAGTCTTAAAATAGCTTAAGATTCATATGAAAGAAATCTTATCAAATATTATCAAGATTTTATTTTGACTGACTAACATAAATGATAACTGATAAATAATTCATGTCATTACTACTACTTCTTATTTAGACTTCCTTTTGATATTTTTATATTATAGTAATAGTGTTCTATTGCTTATCTAATTAAAAGATGTTTTTTGTTCGTATTTTATCATCTTTTAAAGGAAAAATATACATATAAAATATTTATTTAGAAAACGTATAAAAATTTTAACGTGGCGGGACTCGAACCGTTGCGTTTGAACATGTCAGAATCATTATTTATCGTCTAGACATTTGTTGTTATCAATATACTGGGATTAGTGTCACGTGCGATCGTGTGGTTACTTAGTTTATAGTGCTGGAGTACCACAAAGAGAGAGAGAGAGAGAGAGAGAGGGGGGGGGACCTATATATTTTTAATTTTTGGGTACACAGCGTTTTTTTATTAATACTTATCTTTGGTTCTCCACTTAACACCAAAATTTGAGACGTTGTGATTGAATCTGTTTTATATTTATGTCTTTTTTATTACAGATTTCATCAAGTCTTTTATTAATAGTATTCGTCGTCCGAGTCTTGTTCCGACAGGTTCGAACTCACAATCTTGAATGTTTTACAGTGATGCACTGTGTGACTGTGTCAATACGGCAAGTACAATATTTGTATGAAAATATCCAAAGCCTATATATAAAGCGATTATAAAATTAAATATAAGATTAAGAGCTTATGAGAGATGGTTAAGAGAAGAACTGTGGTTTTTATACGAGTTTACTATTATGTTAGGCTGTATCCCGCATGCAGCAGAATTGGCAGAGGGAACCTAATGTTAATACAAACTATTCCGCACTTTCGATTTTTTGAGGAATTGCATGTGAAGTGGCGGAACTCAACGCCGCGCTTTGCTTTGGTACCAGACCGTAGAAATTAAAATATTATTTCAACCTATCGCGTTTACAGTCACACGCCTGTGCCCCTGCACCACGACTGGCGTCATATAATCTAATTTAGTATAGTAACTAATAATATCTAATTTATTGTACACAACTTATACCTTATAGTATATTATATTCAAACCCATAACTACAGCGTACCTACTATGATACACGTTCCAACTGCGCCACAATTTTGGCGAACATATTAGAATATACGATACGGTGATTAACGAGGCTTGTGTAGGAGGTTGTGGGTTCGGAGGGATCGCGAGATTTCTCCGGAAAGTAGGGAACGAACGGAAGGTTCATTTTACCTATCCTGCCATATGTGGAGTACAGTGTAACTAAAAAAAAATATTACAATTATATTAACAATAGTATTAGAAATAGATATATTTAAATAAGCAACATCCATTTCGAAACACATTCATTCCAGATCTTTTGTGCAAGTATTTTTAGATTTCATCTTCTTATTCTCTCGTTTCATCCTTAGTTACACTTGCCAAGTAATATGGTAAATTTTAGGTACTATTGTAATTTATGACGTTAATATAATTTATAAATAGTTTATATGATTCATGTTTTTTTTGATTGATTGATTCCTTTTTTTTTTGTTTTACATTGTATTCCGAATATCGGGTGGGCAGAGAGAATCTATTCTTAGCGTGTTTGAAGATATTCCACATATAGAAAAGAAAAATTGATTCTTTACGAATTAAATTTTAGCGCTCTGACCACTGAACTTTATTTTTGAACGTATGGTTTAGTGGTCAGAGTGTTTGGACGGTTTCCTAGAAGCGCAGGTTTAAATGCCGCTACATTCAAATTTTATACAGACACGTTTTCTAAAAAATATTTTTTTCTTTCCAGAGGAGATCTAGTTTCAAACCGAACGGAGGAACGGACTTCTTTTTTTTTTTATGGAAAAGACAAGGCAAACGAGCGTTCGGATCACCTGATGGTAAGTGATTACCGCCGCCCACGGCCCCTTGCAACACCAGAGGAGCTACAGGTGCGTTGCCTGCCTGTAAGGTGGGTTGGGCGCCGGGGCCCGGCACTACCTGATGCGAAACGCAGTGGCATAAAGCCACTACTTCACGCCGGTTTTAAATGCCGGGGGTGGTGACTGTCTC
>JAAIXJ010000696.1:30921-53772 GCA_013403705.1 Heliconius hermathena
CGACTGGTTGTGGGTTCGATCCCCACTCGAGGAGATGAAATATTTACTTAAATTTATATTTCCATTTCTTCGGTCTGGGGTCGAGGTTAAGCGCGGCGTTGAGTTCTGCCACTCAACACACAATGCCTCCAGAATTCGGCAGAAAGTGGGGAACGGAGTGTCTTAACACTAGGTCCCCTCTGCCTACCCTGCTGTGTGCGGGATACAGCGTGAAGCTGATTTGATTTGATTTAATTTAATTTAATAGAGCATTATATTGCATTTATATTTCTTAAAATAGAAGGTACAAAGAAATACTTGTGAAATATTCTTTCCACAGCGTGTGAAAGTTAATATTAACTACCGCACAAGTGTATTAGTCAATTCACGGACTGTGCTAGTATAGCTTTACAATATTTAAATATATGTAATATACTACATTGTTTTATTTTAGAAGACTGATAAAAAATGCAAACACTTTAGTAAATATGTAAAAAATCGATTTAAATGTAGTTAATTCTCGTAACAGTAATAATTATTTTTTACTGTTTTATGATTTGAGTAAATTTTTTACAAGTTTAACATTATTCTATACTAATACATATAGTTTTTAAAATAACTTCTGGATAAAAATCATAATTTTTTTATTCGCTACAGCCTTTAATTTTTTTCAAAAATACTTAGCTTTTTTAAAAACGTTATGTTGTGTTTTAAAACGTAAACCACGAGCGTAGAGAACAGTCCGGCTGTATTTGGCAATTTTCTTCAAGAATCCGAACCGATAAAAAAATCACAAATTCTCAAATATTTGTGATTTTTTTAGAACTCAAATATTACTCAAATATTTGTCGAACCACTGAAAATTGGCTAACATACATAGGGGGTGAAATAGATAGGTATTGAGGTCCACTACCCATAGACAATCGTTGATCCGACGATCGCGTTACACCTGTATATACATAGTATGTATATACACTACCATTCATTTTATAATGGATAACTATGAAAGGCTCGACATTTAACTATAACTTAATAAATAAAATGAATTATTTTTTACCTTCACACTTTGAGATGCAATAATTTAAAGTGGTTTTGTTAGTGATTCACGTTAATTCTTGTAGGTTCTTTAAAATGATACAAATGAATTTTCTGATAATTAATTATTTTGATAATCAACAAATTTACGACACCACCGTGGCGTCAATGTACTGTAAAAGCAACGGTTGTGGGTTTGATATTCACTGAGGGGAATAAATAATTTTTAGTTGTTGATTTTCGCAACTCATCATCATACATGTCTCGAATTCAGATGAAAAGTGAAAAACTGCGGGACAAAAGGTGATGCTGACAAATCTACAATAAATAAACTTTACAATCTTTCAACATATTTTTGACAGGTAAATATCAGTGCTCTGGGCGGCTCTAGAGAGGTCGTCTAACCAATTCGTTTTAGGATGCCCTCAAAAAAGTTCGTCCAACTTGTTTTTTAGAATTTTTAAAGCTATTGTTAGAAGTTCTTTCACTTCCCCTGTATTTTATTCATTAATCTAAGGGTAGTCCTTTATTTCTTTCGGTGTTTAATAATAGATTGTGCCAGATATTTCGCACGAGTGGCTTGTACAAAAGTATATTTATTAAAAATTTAGAAAAGAAATTTAATCAGCTTCTCTCCCAAATAGCAGGGTAGGTAGAGGGAACCTAATGTTAAGACATCCCGTTCCCCACTTTCCGTTGAACGTCACTGTGTTTGAATGGCGGAACGCCGGTCCGGAGTGGAAAAATGAGCATATTAAATAAATAATAATTCATCAAATCCCGAGTGGGGATCCAACCCACAACCGTCGCGTTACAGTCACACCCTCGTGCTCTCTGCGCCACGACAGCCCCTATTAAAACTTTAGATTTTTTATAATATACTAGAGGCGCCCGCGTGGAATAGATTTCTTGTTTACGTTCGTTTACTGCCATATTTAATTTTTGCAATTCAAAAACTACATTTTAAACTTTTTAATGTCAATATTATTGAAATTACATACAAACAAACACATGGCGAAACGGTTCTTGTATCTAAAAAGATATAATATTACGACAGGGTCTTAGACATGTTCCACATATTGTTCCAGATCATACAGAAAAAAATGAAAATGCGTCGAATAAATATACAAATATTTATCAGCTTCACGCTGTTAAGACACTCCGTTCCCCACTTTCTGCCGAATTCTGGAAGCATTGCGTGTTTAATGGCAGAACTCAACGCCGCGCTTTGCGTCGACACCAGAGCGAAGAAATGCAAATATACTTTTAAGTAAATATTTCATCTCCTCGAGTGGGGATCGAAACCACAACCAGTCGGTTTTACAGCCACACTTTGTGCCACTGCGTTACGACTGGCAAGTATATTATTTCTTTATTACAAAACTTATTTGGAAGACAGAAGTGAAGACCTATTTGATTTCGTTGGTATATTTTATGATACATCGTTATGCTCTAATATAATGATCGTCAGTGAGTCAGATTTTCTTACAGCGGTGAATTACAAGTGATGATTTATTTTTATACCATAAAACAATGACTTTATTTTTGAATGATGCATAAACACTTATCGAATATTATATTGTTATGTTATTTCTATTATATTATATATAGTAGGTACGTTTGTTTTATATTAATAATAAAGTTATTATCTTCTAAAGGCCTGTCTTTCATATGTGAGAATCAAGAATGCAATATGTTAGAATTCGTTCTTAGGATCATGTTGTAAAAATATTTTTTAAACTAAGTACTCTCTGTTATGTGCGTGAGATGCGTAGAGCTAACAAAATTCGTAATTTTTTTTAAGCGTCACGCTGTATCCCACCACAGCTTGGTAGGCAGAGAAAGCATAAATTTAAGGCACTCCGTTCCTGATTTTCCGTCGAGTTCTGGAAGTATTGCGTATTCTATAGCGGAATTCAATGACACGCTTTCGCCTCGAAACCAAGGCAAAGAAATGTAAATATTAAATGTTTCATATGCGTGAGTGATAATCGAACCCGCAACCTATCGCGTTTTCAGTCACACTTTGTATTTCGTAATTATTTAAAAAAATTATAGTACATATTTTTTCCTGAAACGGTTTCCAGGTAACCTTTTCTAGTTATCTTTGCCCTTAAGCTGGATTAATATGTCTATAGTCTTAAGTTGGTCAATCGCATTAGTTTCAAATAAATGAAATCTATTCTAGGAGTGTTTATGTAATGGCTTACTTTACTGCCTCAGGTTCTCCACGTGTTCAGATTTTATTTCGCTAGCTTGAACTATATATATTTATTTACTTATTTAAATTACTTTCGTTTTTTTATTAGATATCTATTATTTTCATTTTAAAGACAATATCTCTATTCAATACGAAAAGAAAACGAAAACTTCGTTTTCTTTTATATATATAAACAGTTATTTTGTAGTAATTTTGTCGAACAAAGCAACAACATTAATTTATAAACCGATTTTTTTTAGCTTTACGCTGTATCCTGCATGTCGCAAGGTAGGTATAGGGAGCTGACTGTTAAAACACTCCGCTCTCCACTTTCAGCTGAATTTTGGAGGCATTACGTGTTGAGAGGGAACGAAGTGTCTTTACACTAGGTTCCCAGGCTATGTGCAGGACACAGGGTGAAGCTAAAAATATATTATATCAGTTCAGTTCAGTTCAGTTCAGTTCTTAATTTATGGCGCCTCGAGCGTGCCAGTTGAGCACCAATCACTTCGCCAATGTCACGTTGTATAGAGAACACACGAAGGAGATTGTCAAATTATATCAGAAAGGACATAAAATCATGACAGTATTTGCAAATTAATCTGTGACTTACCTCAAATAATATTGAAGTTCGCTTAATATTTTTATTGCTTTGTGAAATGTGACAAAAAAAAAATTTATTTATTTTTAGTTGCTCAATCAAACCTGTAGGTCGTTGATTCGATATTCGTTGATGAAAGTATAAAAAAAAATAATATATTAGTTATATACCTCCGATGTATACATATATATTATATATGTTTTTTTTGAACTTCACGCTTTATCCCGCACACAGCAGGGTAGGCAGAGGGAACCTAGTGTTAAGACTCTCCGTTCCCCACTTTCTGCCGAATTCAGAAGGCATTGCGTGTTGAGTGGCAGAACTCAACGCCGCGCTTTGCCCCGACACCAGAACGAAGAAATGGAAATATAAATTTAAGTAAATATTTCATCTCCTCGAGTGGGGATCGAACCCACAACTAAGTCGGTTTTTCAGTCACATTTTGTGCCCCTGCGCCACGACTGGCCTCTAAATGTATTCAAAAGTTTTGATAAATATCATTATTTGTGTATTGCAAACAGTCGAAGCGACACCAAGAATTGTAAAATCAAATCAATCTCAAGTTTAAAACAAGTGTTTATTTTAATTTTATTATTCTATATTTTGTTTATTTTTATAAGGTCTTATAATCAACAAATCGCTTATGATATTATAGTTTTTTTTAAATGAATATTGGTATAATTAAAAAAAATTACGTATATATAACAGAAATTATGATAATGTATTTAATTTACTACGCCTCCTTTTTAGTACCTATATATGTCTTATATTTTAAACTAATTCATAAAACTTAAGTATAGGTAGGTATAGTAAAGCCATCGTGGCGTAGTATGAAAGAGATGGACTGCAACTGCAACGCTCGTGGATTCTATTCTGGTTCGAAGGAATAAATTATTCCCATTCCTCCGCCATGACAAGACTAATATCTACTTTAAAAATACTCCTTAATCGATAGATGAAAACAAAAATGAAATGGTAAAAAATTATATTTTTTTTAGAACACGCGACCAACTTGCGGCTTCGGAATAAAATAAAAAACTAAAGTCAGTGTTAGCAACTCCGTTCCCCACTTTCCGCCGACTTCTGGCGGTATTGCGTGTTGGGTGGCGGAACTCAACAGAGCGAAGAAATGAAAATATAAATGTAAATAAATTATTCATTTCCTCGAGTGGGGATCGAACCCACAACTAGTCAATTTTACAGTCACACTTTGTGCCATTGCGCCACGATTGGCCTCATTGGACTGGACTGGCTTCGGAATATCAGGATAATTTATTAAAGGTACTAATTTGCGTTCATATTCTAATAGATACGTGTTTGTCTTATAAGGATTTTTAATGGGAATGGGAAGGAAAATAGGGAACGAAGTATCTTAACATTATGCTTCCTTTGCTTAGGGTAAGCTATTTACCATACGGCAAAGGGACTGTTTTTTTTTATGGAAAAGGACAAGGCGTTTTTATGGAAAAGGTTAGGGCGAGCGTTCGGGTCCCGTGCAACATCAGAGGAGCTACAGGTACGTTGCCGGCCGCCAAGGTAGGTTGGGCACCGGAGTCCGGCAATACCTGATGCGAAACGCAGTGGCATAAAGCTACTACTTAACGCCGGTTTTAAATGCCGGGGGTGGTAATGATCCGGTCGAGTCTGCCCATGCGTGTTGCCATTGCTGACGACGTGACTCTACCACACCAAGTCTTTACGACACCAAGAGTACCAGGATGATTCTATTCCAGGCCGGGATCACACGGCACGAAACTGTGTCCGGGATACAGCGTTAAGCATTTTTTTTATTTATTTATTAAATAAAATTAAACATAGTGGTACTCTTATCGATAACCAACAATAATCAATGAAAATACGTCATTATGACGTTAACAATTTATTTTTTATCCACAAATGATTTGACTCTACATCTATATAGTAAACAATTACTAAGAAACTTCTACATTTAGAAAGAAAATATTATTTCACACCATGTATGTCAAAACGTCAGCTTCCATTCATATAATTATTTAAATGCAGTGATTTTATGAAGAAATTACGTTAGCTCTTATATTTAATAAGTTAATGTTTATACCAAATAAGTATATCGTGCGCAATTGTATCGTAGATCTGTTTGTATGGTTGTATGTGTTTGTGTATGTGAAATCTTGCGAACTAAATTTGAGCCATTTTCCAGTGTCAGATAGAGCTGGAATCTTCACTACGACTTCAGTTCTGATGACGATGAAGTATATATAATTAATACTGGTGTTAATTCAAAATGGCCGTCGTAAAAAAATGGCGGGTTGCAATTTTCAAAATCCATAAAAAATCTAGAAATCTAGCTTTGATTGTTGAAATTTCTCATTTGTAATCATAGAAAAGGCCATCGTGGTACAAAAGAATAACGTCTGACATACCTATATAGATGTTAAAAATAGAGTAAAGAAAAAGTGCCTAAATAGAACGGTTATTTTAATTTTTTTTACCGTTTTTCATGCTGTATTCCGTGAATAGCAAAGTAAGCAGCGGGAGCTTCGGAACCTAGTGCTAAGACATTCCGTCTCCCATTTTCCGACGAATTGTGGATTCATTGCGTGTTGAGTGGCGAAATTTACCGTTGCGCTTTGCTTCGTTATCAAAAAATATTAAATATTTCATTCATATGAGGCCGGTCGTGGCGCAGCGGCACGAGATGAGACTGCAAAACCGACTGGTTGTGGGTTCGATCCCCACTCGACGAGATGAAATATTTACTTAAATTTATATTTCCATTTCTTCGCTCTGGTGTCGAGGTTAAGCGCGGCGTTGAGTTCTGCCACTCAACACGCAATGCCTCCAGAATTCGGCAGAAAGTGGGGAACGGAGTGTCTTAACACTAGGTTCCCTCTGCCTACCTTGCTGTGTGCGGGATACAGCGTGAAGCTAATTTAATTTAATTTATTTTTTATTTCATTCCCGCGAGTGCGTATCGAACTCATAATCTTCGCGTTTACAATCGCAAACTTGTGCCCCTGCACCACTGTGGCCTCATTCAATTTCTTTCCTATTTATTTACAATGTCCATTTCTCATTCTATTTCTTTACCGTGTCCTGTTAATATTTTTCTGTTTTCAAGGTTAATCACTGAATAATCAAATAAATTTAATAAATCTGACGAATGTTACAAGCACTCAAATTTTAAGCATTTATTTATGATTGTCTTAAAATTGTTAATTGTTTTCTAAATAAAGCAAATTTAATATTTAAACTTATTCATGATTTAAGAGTGAGGAATTTGAACCTGCGACCATAATTTTTGGAACGTTTCTTTCTCATGTCAAACTAAAATATAAAATAGTTTAAATTATAACGTTATAATCATTAAAAGTTTTACTTAGACATACTACCTTAAACATTTACATTATTCAAAAGTGAAAATTCCTGCCGGTAAAAATGAAAGAATTACAAACATGTGTATTAAAAAGCTGTCGAGTAGTAAAATATTAATAAAATATAATGTACAGAATTTCTTTTTCAATACCAATCGGTGATAGACAAAGTAAGATAAAACAAAGGCAATTAAAATTTATGACGTTCATATAATTTTCTTCTTTTTGCATTTGCAAGAGCTTAACATATTTATTTTTATTATATATTTACAAAGACAGCAATAATTCATTAAGATTACCGACATCAACGTAAACCGAAACGTTTCTGGGTCAAAGCCAATACGTGAAAATGATATAATCACAAGGACAACTTTTGAACGCTACATAAATAAATAATAGCAAAAGTTGATTGCAAAATTATTATAAATAAAGTTGATTGATTAAAAAATCCTTATACAATTATTATTTATAAAAAATTAAACATTATAATTATAACTTTCTGCAATTGGGTTTAAACAGTCAATATAATTATAAACAAGTATTCTGTTCCAGTTCCAGTTCTAAGTTTAAAACTTTAAATTAACGGATGAGTTTTGAACTGTAGAGCGTAAGCTTTACGCTGTGGTAGAGACGGTGGAGGGGATGCCACGCGTTGCCGCTCGCCGAGACCCGCTCCACAGTCAGTTGTCAACCGACAGCGCAACGAGAAAGACGCGGCCGCTAGACCAGCGTGTTCTCAAAACTTCACGCAACTTTGCAGTTGCTTGCGAACTAAGTGTTAGATTGCGTGCAAAGTGCTAGTGTTAGTGATGATATTTGTATGGAACAGTCTGCTTTGTCTCCTGGACGAGCGTTGATGTCAGAGGGGATGGAAGTTAAGGACCGGCTTGTGGAGGAGGTGGTCCTCCTCGTACTGTTTTTGGTGTCCACTGCGGGCAACTCACTCGCCCTGTTGGTGTTTTGCCGACGACCCGGGCTTAGAACTATATCAAATCGGTAAGTTTATAATTCAATCAGGATATACTAATTACAATACTCCATCAAGGTGGACAAGTTACCAAATAATGCAAACTTTGAAAGATCCTTCAAATGCACTATACGTCCACGTACGTACAGATGGCAACATTGAAATCGACCATAAATAAGAGAGAGTAGCTTAACGACAACTTGTATATTTCGAATAAATGAAAAGTTATACAGCGTGTGCGCGTTGTAAGTTAAAAATGATTTAAAGATTTATTGATTTTGAATTGATACTAAATATGTTTATATACAAAAAGGAAACGAAAGCGCACAGCTAAAAAATCAGAGAAAACAAATAAGATTATAAGACATTATAATGACTTCGAAAGTGATGAGACATAAATATTACGATACGTTTATATGTTTAAAAATTCGATTAATGGGTTTTTTTTTGTAAGTAACATCCCTAGCATTTGGGTTGCAGCCAAACCTCATATTATTATTAGATCATTAGAGTCGGTCGGTTCGTCTACCTGCTCTCTTTGTGTTTGTTTTACGTTCTTTTGTAATACATGATTTATGTATGTACGAGTAAGTGAGGCAAGTTTCAAATATCGCAATAGTAAAAAAATAAAATTAAATTCAATCAGCTTCACGCTGTATCCCGCACACAGCAGGGTAGGCAGAGGGAACCTAGTGTTAAACACTTCGTTCCCCACTTTCCGCCGAGTTCTGGAGGCATTGCGTGTTAAGTGGCGAAACTCAACGCCGCCGACACAGACCCAGAGCGAAGAAATGAAAATATAAATGTAAATAAATATTTAATTTCCTCGATTGGGGATCGAACCCACAACCAGTCGAAGTTATAGTCACACTTTGTGCCCCTGCGCCACGACTGGCCTCACTATCACAATAGTAACTTAAAAAAAATTGCAAATGCTCAACTTATTTCGTCAGAAACGAGAAGGTCGCGCTCATCGTCCGCTCCATTATAAGATACCAAATAAGTACCTATTAAAGTAACTGTAAAGTTAAATTATAAACTCTAATCTTAACACTTAAATGTATCAATTTTTTTAATATTTTTTTTTGTAAAAGAAATATTATAACAATTCCAATATATTCTATGTAATACGTCAATTGAGTGATATATGATGTTCTTTTTATAAAGGAGATAATCCTTTTACAGCTTCTAAGTTAAAAGCTAGAACGATTCAGCAGTTTAACTAATCTTAATCGCTACTATTATCATAAAATTATCATACATAAAGAATTATAAAATATTCCGCAAACCCTTAAACTCCACATTATTATTAAATTTTGTTTTTTTTTTTTAATGAACTTGTTTAAACGTTTTTACTCAAATAAGTTTAATAAATCAATGAATGATTCTACTTCTTTAAAGTCTTCTTTGAGTCAAAACTCAAATAATGAGTAAAAAAAAAAATAATAACAAAGGATTTCCAGTAATTTCTAAGGGAACGGAAAATACTGAGTTTTTGGTTTTTACGTCTAAAAATCCATAATCAATCATCCAATAAACAAAGTTGCGGGTGTCGACTAGTACTTATATATAGAAAAAAAAATCTGAATTTAAAATATAATTTCAAACAAATACATTTTCCAAGTTCACCTTAGACGTAAAGTAAATAAATTATAGATTTTAAAGTAGAATATAGAAAATATCTGGCAAATATTCTTAGCCATTTAACGATTTGCAACATCAATTTATGGTTGTGGCGACCGAAAGATCAGAGAATTGGATGTTCCACATAGCGTCCGCTACTCAATTACACACAGTAAAATAAAACACTCTATTAACTCTACAAATTGGTTTTTACCATTTTTTTTAACTAAAATATTGATAGTTTTTTGTTTAGCTTCACGCTGTATTCCGCTAATTTTAGTGTAGACGGAATCTAGTGTTAAGACTCTTTCATTGCGTGTCCAATGGCGATTCTTAACGCCGCGTTTGTCCTGTTACCGGCGAGTGAGGAAAAGAAATTAAACGATATAAAATTAAATTAATAATATTTGTAGGTTAATAACATTGTATTGTACATATTACGTTCGTTTCAATAATAAATAAATGTACCACCAAGTACTAAAATAACATTTATGTTATTGTTAATAAAAATTATATACTTATAAACATATTATAATATATATTTCAATATTCTTTTAAACACAGTTTTTCAAATAAAGCACTTTACTTTAGAAATGTATTTTTTAACTAAAGTCTCTACTATTTATTAGAATCTAAAACTTATTTACAATAACATCAATCGACCCATAATCAACAAGACGGCAGTAACTGATCTTGAATGACTATCGGTGTGGAAAATAACATCGAAGAGGCCTTTACCCCGTATTTATATGTTAATAATATATTATAATAATACAACTTCACGCTTTATGTCGTATATCGCAGGGTACGCAGAGGGAACCTAGTGTTAAAACACTACGTTCCCCACTTTCCGCAGAATTCTTGAAGCATTGCGTGTTGAGTGGCAATACTCAACGCTGCACTTTGCTTTGGTACCAGAGCGGATAAATGAGAATATAATTAATAATTTATTCTCCCGAGTGGAAATCATACCCACAACCGTCGTATTTACAATTACACGCTTGTGCTCCTGGACGACCTAAATTTATATAATATGTTATATAAATGTATAATATATAAACAAATAAAAATAAACAAAAAAAAATTAAAAAAAATTATAAAATGTTTAAATATTTAAAACCGAAGGTAGCACATTCGATTTTTGCGCATAGAATATTTTAATGAACACTCTTTCTAATCTGATAAGAAAGAAATGTAGAATGAAACAAGTAATTATCATTTTGTTTAAATATTTAAAACCTAGGCAATATAAGGTAGCATATTCGATTTCTGCGCAAGAAATGTATAGAGAAATGTAAAGAAGTTAAGTGAAAGTACCCAAAAATAAAATAAATAAAAATATGTATGTAGGTATGTGCTTCTGTTCCCAAAGCAATTGCCCCGATGACATAATATTATCATATAATGAATATATGTAATAAGCATTGTTATTTTTCTTTCTATGTCACAGGTCTTTGAACTTTTGATTAAGTATTATAATGTTTAATTTTGTTTCGTTTAATATACGTGGTCGTGGTGCAGTTAGGACAGGTCAGGCTATCGCGGTATTTGTGAGTTCAAATATCACTTCAAAAAATGTTTTACTCATATATGACGTCACTATTTCATTAGAAAACATGTCGGTTAGTTCATTTCCACAGCACTACAAAGTGAAAATCCAAATTATCACATTTACAATTTTTTTTGTTAAAATTTGTAAATCTGATAATTTGGAATGGAATATCGCTTATATACGTTTGTAATACTTATTTCATTTGTAGAAAACGAAATATTTATATTAAAATAACTGTGTCATAACGTACAGACATTATATCATTATAATTTATAATTAAAAACAATAAATTACAAGATCTAAAACAATAAAATACTATATAAATCAATTTACTACGTAATAAACTATCGATGCTATTAAAAAAAAACCTAACTTATTAATAATATATCTATAGATATAGATTACCGCGTTTATAAGGATAATTTATCCTCAACATGAGGCAAGTCGTGGCGCAGGGGCACGAAGTGTGATTGTAAACGCGACTGGTTGAGGGTTTGATCCCCACTCGAGGAAATGAAATATTTAATTATATTTATATTTCCGTTTCTTGGCTCTGGTGTCGAGGCAAAGCGCGAAATTCCGCCACTCAACATGTAATGCCTCCAGAATTCCGTGGAAAGTGAGAAACGGAGTATCTTAACTTAAGGTTCCCTCTGCCTACCCTGCTGTGTGTAGGATAGAACGTGTAGCTGATTTTTTTTATTTATCCTCAATATGACTCAGTGTCCTGTCCCACAGTAGTAACACGGCAATTGACGACAGCCGTGGGTAGGCCATTTTCGATTTCATCCGGCCCCATCAAACAATTGATATAAATAGCATAATAATTAAACATTTACTAACATGAGGACTTGCCAAGTTTTTAAATGGATTTGTGATTATCTGTCAATATGTCTTTCAAATACTTTTTTTTTAAAAGCCATCATTTTTTTATCCGCCATATATACTTGCTAGTGATGACAAAAAACAAAATGTCTTTCAAATAATTTTAACTGAAATGGCATCATTTTTTTAACAGCCTATATACTAGTGATGAGATGAAATAATTTTGTTTTAGAAAATAATAAAATAAATCTAATTTTAATGTGAAAAATAAAAAAAAAGTAGCAATTTTTTTTCTTTTGGTAATTTAATAAAAAAAAATAAACATATATATAAATATTCCATAATCTACGTCACACTTACTCGTATCAATAGCAATAAAGTCAATAATAAAATAAAATCATTCATACGTTTGTATTTATAGTGCTTCTATTTTTATCACATTTGACACATTCTTGAAATGCCTAGTATTATAGTTATCTAAGACATTAATTAAAAAAAAAAATAAATTATAGTTATCAGTAAGTTGTGATTTATCAAAATATTTATTTTTCTAATAAAGTACAAAGAAATAGATTATTGAATGATTTCTTAACAGTTTTAGTTAACCCTGCGGTTACTTTAGATTATTTGGATTCTTGAGAAAGGTCGCACCAGCTGTTTAATCGAACAAAATATGTTGAAATAGAAATAGTAATAATAATAGTTTATTACATTATAATAGTTTATTACAATGTTATATTTTATTTAATAATTGTGGCGTTGAGTTGCGCAACTCAATGTCTTTGAAAAAAAACTGTCTTGACACTATATTCTCTGTGCCTACCCTGCTATATACAGGATGTAGCGTGAAGCTATATACTTTTGGACTATTACATAATATAGATAGATAGGTATATATGGTAAAATTGCACCATTATTTATGTATTATTATTTTTAATAATACGTATTGTATGTAGATACCAGGTACACTACCTAGTATAATTATATAGTATTTATTATATATAGAGACCGGTCGTGGTGAGAGGCACAAAGTGTGACTGTGAGATCGACTGGTTGTGGGTTCGATACCCACTTGAGGAAGTGAAATATTTATTTACATTTATATTTTCATTTCTTCGCTCTGGTATCGAGACGAAGCGCGGCGTTGAGTTCCGCCACTTAACACGCAATGCCTCTAGAATTCGGCGGAAAGTGGGGAACGGAGTGTTTTAACACTAGGTTCCCTCTGCCTACTCTGCTGTGTGTGGGATACACCGTGAAGCTGATTTTTTATTTTTTTATTTATTATAGGTATATAGAGTCGTTTTTGCTACAACAAATCACCCTATCAATCACAGTTATAATATTTGATCACTCTTTAATAATACATTTAGGTAATTTGGTAACATTTTACCATTTTTTTTAGGTAATAAGTTTGGTAAAAAATCTACTAAATAAAATGGTAAAATATTTTGATTACAACAGCTTAATCTACCCACAAACAACAATTACTTATTAATAAAACCTCAAACTTAGCCAATTGTTAGCTCCAGCGTTGTTCAAGCAATTATTTAGTAACTACTATGACCCGTTTATCTGTTGCTAAATATTATTTTTTAATTTGTACAAAATTACGATACTTACGTTTCATAATTAGTATTTAATCACGTCAGGCAGACATAAGAATGTGCTTTTTATTGATCAATTTATAATCTTATCTTGTGGAAGAATACTTGTTATTGCTATGAATTCCAGTCAACGAAATTGTCTGTAAATTTCACATTTTGTTACTATATACTTAAAATCAAATCAAATTCAGCTTCACGCTGTATCCCGCATACAGCAGGATAGACACAGGAAACCTAGTGTTAAAATACCCCGTTCCTCACTTTCCGCCGAGTTCTGGAGGCATTGCGTCTTGAATGGCGGCTTCGACACCAGAGCGAAGAAATGAAAATGAAAAATTAAAATAAATATTTCATTTCCTTGAGTGGGGATCGAACCTACAACCGCGTTTTCATTCACACTTTGTGCCCCTGCGTCACGACTGGCCCCATAATATATACCTACTAATCCTTTTATCATTTTAATGAATCGTTAACGTATAGGATTAACGTTTCTGTTTTGGCATTAATTTGAAAATATGTTCTAGTTTCATATTTTTTTTGTTTATTTTTGTTTGTTTTAGTTTTCATCACTCATACATTTGAGTTATTGAAGTTTCCAAAAATGCAGGTTCAATTCCGGTTTCATTTATTTTTTTATATGATATTAAAATATGCTTATTAATTATAATATAATCATAAATTAATCAAAATTAAAATTTTCTGTTCATTTAATCAGATAAGATGCGAAAGAATTACTAAGATAATAATTTTTATAAAAAAAAATCATATAGTTAATGGAATAACCCACTCTATATGAACACATCACGGTGTCATGGCTTCGAGTTAATCCTTGTTTTATCAGCTAGCCTCACCTTCTTGTAAACACAGTCAGCCTTTCTAGAAAATAGTTGATCTAATTTAATGTAGGAACCATTCTTCGAGAACGTTATGAAGTAATTGTTTTCTATTTTTAATTAATGAATATTTAGGAAAAGAAATAAATTTAAAATCTTATTTGAGTATTAAGTCGTTTAATAAGAAATTGATTAATTAAAAAAGCAAAAATGAAAGTATTTATAAATAATAATTCATTCCTCCGAGTGGTATCGAACCCACAACCATCGAGTGACACCCTGATGCCGCTGCGCCGTGGTGGTCTTTTATTAATATACTTTTTACTCAAACAATACTTTATTTTAATATTAATGAGCAATATTATAAGTTTATAAAAGGAAGATGTAACAAATAACTTTGTTAATCTTGACATACAAATTCAAGTGCCATTTTTCTTTTTTTCCATTTTTATAATAAATTAATATACAAAATGCAAATTAATTGATAAGCGTGAGGAGATCAAGGTTCAAGCGTTAGTAAAATTATTGTTTTTTTTATATAAGTATTGTGTCCAACTATAATAATAGAATATTTAGAAAAATGATAATATCAGTTTATGTTAATATGAATTAAATGAATTGAAAATATTTAAATATTAGAGAGTAAGTCTTAAAATGTTTTTTTTTTAATAAATAATTCTAATGTAAATTAACATTAATAGTCTACAAACTTAAAGATATCACGATATTACCACATCGATTAACTTCTAACCCTGGCATATTAGTTTTGGACTCTAAACATGTTTATCTTTCTTAATATGAATTTGATCGATTTGAAATGTTTATTAGAGTTCTCATTGAAACAGATTTTCTTGTCTTAAAATAGGTATATAATTATCCATAGTAATTTTAGTATACTACAAATTCTATTACTTACATGGATGATACTTATTGCAGTCCAACAAAACAATAAAATATTTAGTTTCTCAAGCTATTACAATAAAAGAAACATATTTAAACATGACGGATATTAATTATAGCACAAAACGTGCATTGGTATTTGAAAAGAATATATTATATTATGTCTGCATACCGCACAGAGAAAGTTATTTCACAGATAAAATAAAGTCGCGAGCGCCAGTTTGGCGCGAAAATTTTCCACCCGATGTTAAACGAGTTGAGGTCGACCCGAATTGGGGCGACAGATTAAATAGTAATTATACAATTAATTTTATACAGATAATAATAGAACCATGGTGTTGTGTATTGTTTTTTTTTTTAACATATTTTTCATATTATTATATTATATTTCTATTTAAGATTTGGCTTAGTTATTGATAAAAACATTATTAAAATAGAATTATAAATAATACGAGTATATTTTTGTTATTCAAAATGTTATAAGTATAAAAACTCCTTGACATAGACGCTTCACAGACAGACCGTAGTGAATAGTGAATAGAATTTATTTAAACTATGTCAAGAGCTATCATATCGCTAGATAACTTGAAATATAGGCAATTAGCTCACTAAAATAATTCGTTAGTGGTTGATGTTCAATTTCTCTTAGGATTGAGATGTTAAACGACGACGATAATTAAAATAAATTAAAAAATTAAAATTTATTATTTAAATATTGCAAATGATGTACAAAGTGAAGTCAGGTAACGATTTATTAATAGTCAAGTTCATGGAAAATTTTATTCGAAAAACAATGACTTTTTATAATTTGTATTTAACTTCATTGTATGTTAATAAATCTACGATTTATAAAAAAAACTTCATATACTTTCAATAGATATCTACTATTTTATAATACTATATATATCATATTAAATATTTCACTTTTACCAAAACATTTTATCATTATTCATTAATTACATCGTATATGTAAATAAACTTATTGCTGTAAAGTTACCTTGCATAATAATATTTTATAATTAAATTAATTGCTTATAATGATAGTTTAAATAGTAAGATGGTAATTTTAATTCCCTTTTGCGATCATCTTTACGGTACGTTTTCCAAAATTTAATTCAATCGCTACATGAACTTTGGACATATAACATAAAAAAGAAAGGAAATGAATCGCGCTTATATTATTTAAAAATCTTGTTTACTTAAAAATATTGTCATTTAAAGCAAGAACTTAAATTAAACTTAAGTTAAAACGATTTTCCTTAAGTTTTAAAATTCACATATTTCTTATACCGAAGCTAAGTTACAAATGTATAAAACATTTGATTACACAACACTGGTACATCACTAATATCAATAAAACTCAAAAGCATTCCAATGTAAAGATGAGACTGCCGATGATTTATCATTTACATCCCGCATTAACGTATTTTAAAAATATACCTGTTCTAAATAAAAATAAGTGTGCGAAAAGCTTCACGCTTTATCCCATACATAACAAGGTAAGCAGAGAGTCCGTTCTTCACTTTCCGTCGAATTTTCGAGACGTTACGAATAATTGAACTTACAAAAAAAAAACAGCTTCACGCTGTATCCCGCACACAGCAAGGAACTTAGTGTTAAGACACTCCGTTCCCCACTTTCTGCCGAATTCTGGAGGCATTGCGTGTTGAGAGGCAGAACTCAACGCCGCGCTTAACCTCGACACCAGAGCGAAGAAATGTAAATATAAATTTAAGTAAATATTTCATCTCCTCGAATGGGATCGAACCCACAACCAGTCGGTTTTATAGTTACACCTCGTGCCGCTGCGCCACGACGGCCTTATTTTTTTGTTTGTTTTTTTTTGTAGAAATTATAGTAACTTTATAATTATAATATAAATATAGCGCGTCTTAGCCAAAACACGAGGCCGTAGATCTAAAGTGTGTGACTCATCTCAACGTGGCCGTGGGCGCGGATTGATGATCGTTAACGAAATGGTTTAATGGATCAATATATTATTATTATATAATAATATATTTATGACGATTGAACTTGTCGTTGCCTATTTCTATAAAGAATATGACGATGATACGATATCCAAGACAAATCCATGTGGATTTGTCTTGGATATCGTGATGAACTAAAATTTATTATTCGTATATAAAATAGGTTAAATTATAATTAATTATAAAATAAATATTACAAACCTAGGCGTATTCACGACGTAACTTTATATTAATATATTTGATTGACGCAACTTATAAATATGTCGGCATCGAACTTGGTACTTTTGCTCAAGAAGAAATAGCTAGTGCATTGCGCCATAACAGCCATGACTTTTAAAAAAAGCACACATTTAACTATACGACTCACACTTACAAGGTGATATTTCTGAGTTTTTTGTAATACTATCGCTTGCAAATCATGTAATATTAATCTTATTTGGCCGGGTTTCTTCTTTAAACTGAATTGAAAAACAAAAATATATATATAAAAAATAAAATATGAGAAGATTATGCTTTCAAAATGTCTATGAAGATATATTTTATAATATTTAATCTTTGTGTTGAATAATATTTTTTTGTATTACCACAGAGTATGCAAAGTACAAATAAAGATTTAATACAGATTATAAAATTGTTGGCATTAGCTGGCAACATTTCTTATTTATCTATGACAAGTTCCGCTATATTGATAAATGATGCTACTTTCTTTGAAATACTATTCAACTTTCATGCCGCGTGCTTTGCTTGAAAGCACGTGTTTATAACTCTCAATAAGATGTTTGAGATATTAGTCTACTTTTTTTGTTACTGACTCACAAACACCCGAAAAAGACATAATTTTAAATGTTGTGTGAAAAAATATACTTTATTAATATAATATATTTTACTACTACTTTATTAATATAATATATAAAAGACAATGAGCAAGCCTAAAAGATTTTTTTTTAGCCCGGCGTTGAGTTCTGCCACTCAACACGTAACGCCTAAAAAAAAACAGCGGAAAATGGGGAGTGCCTTAACACTAGGTTTCCTCTGTCTACCCTGCTGTGTGTAGGATACAGCGTGAAGCTAAAAGAATATATACGTTTAATTGTAATGACGTTTGTTACCTCTATAGATTTGAGAAATATTTACTCGTTTTAATAATTTTAGAAGTCGGATATTTATAATATAACAATCAATTAAAATAGATTTTAATTAAAAGGATAAAAATATTTTCATCAATTTGACACTTCCTTCCAGATTCACGATATATTCCGTTTGTAACAGGGTAGGCAGAGAGAGTCTAGTGTTAAGACACTCCGCTCACTTCTCGTCGAATTCTGGAGGCATACCGTCTTGAGTGGCGGAACTCAACGCCATAATTTTCCTCGATACCAGAGCGGATAAAAGAAAATATTAAATATTTGATTATGTCGCGAGGGAATTGAACCGGCAATCTGTCGCCTTTACACAGCCACACGCTCGTGCCCTTGCACCAAGACTGACCTCACTTTGACACGTTAATACGATATGATAAATTATAAATAACGATATACTAGTATTAGAAGTGAAGCGATTGCCTTATTTTGAATATTTTGTTAATTACCAAACTCATAGGCGTAGGATCCGTGTCCAGCCCAGAAATTTTAACAACATAAAAAATATCTCGAAAAATTAGAAAAAAACCACGTTTACAAGAACCAGGCCCACCGCAGAAATACCTCTAGATACAACCAAACTTAGTTATAAACAATTTAAACTCAAAAACATAATACTATCGGAAGTTATAATATTTTTAATGTATTTAAGAAATAACAATATCCTGTTAAAACTTGACGCATCATTAAATATTTATTTCGCAAAGGTTATCTCCGTTGTTTTTGAATATTTTTCGTCGTGATTTGCATTTGAAAACAGCGGAAGCGAGTTAGGCGATTTGATCTTGACTCCGTCTTGCACTTTTGACCTGATGGGGATCTCTGAAAATTGTTTTTTTTTTTAGCTTCACGCCGTATCCCGCATATAGCAAAGTTCTACCTACTTTGACATTTAGTACTAGATTTTGCGCTTAGTTTTTTAAACTGCGTGTTGAACGGTCAAGCTCAATATTTTGTTTTGTTACCACTACGAGAAAGTGAGAATAATTCATTACTCCGACCGAGAATCGAATTCACAATGGTAATTTTTTACTAGTACTAATTAAGCATACCCCTGCGTCATCACGACCTCAATTTTTTTTGTTAATAAAAATATTTATAGGCTATGAATCCAAATATCCCAATCCATATATTATATTTGCTAACTTCATAAGTTACACTCGCTTAGAAGAATGGAGAATTTCGACACTAGGCTTATTGCTCTCTCTCTATAAGGAGAGATGCAAAAACACTACATAAATCAAGTATAGCTTGGTGAAAGAAGAAAAACACTAATTTAGCATGCACTCTTTCCACAGTTTCAAAGGCAGGCGATGGCTGAAAACATGTCAAACTAATTTTAACGACACAGTAATTTACATATATTTAAAATTAAATATATATATTTTTATAAACATAAATATGAAAGGTGACTCGATAAAGGACAAAGTGAGTTTAAGTTGTAAATATTAATTGATTTACAATCTCCTTTTTGTTTTATTGTTAATAAAGTAAATTTACTCCGGCGTGTGGCCTTCCGGTAAAGGTTATAAAGAAAAAAAAATAATTAAAATAAAATCACGCTGTTTCCCGCACACAGCAGGTTGGTAGAGGGAAACTAGTGTTAAAACACTTCGTTCCGTGTGAGTGTTGAGTGGCGGAATTCAATGTCGGGCTTTTGTCTTGGTGCTAGAGAGAAGAAATGAAAATATTAATAAATAATATTTCATTTCCTCGAGTGGGGATCGAACCTACAACCGTCGCGTTACAGTCACATCCTTGTGCCACTGCGCCTCGACGGCCTGTCTGTGCCACGGTGGCCTCAAAATAAATATATTGGGTCAATATTACTAAATCATAAAACAATAGGTGTTTTTACATATAATGTACTAAGTACGTATGTGTATATAATTCAAATATATTTATTTATTATATATTTAAATTATAAAATTGGTTTAAAAATTAGTTGCCGCAAAGCAGAGAAGATAGAGGGAGGGTGGGCGTTAAGACATTATGTTTCCCTCTTTCCGCCTAATTTTCGAGACATCGCATGGTGGAACTCAAATCAATCTTATTATCGGAGTGAGAAAGTAAAAATTATACATTCTCTTGAGCAGGAGTTTAGAGTCGCTGTTTAATTATAACTATATTTATATATATGTATATAATTATAAAAAGCAAAATAGTAAATATTATTAGTTGAGGCCAGTCGTGGCGCAGGGCCACAGAATGTGACTTAAATCGATTGGTTGTGGGTTCGATCTCCACTCGAGGAAATGAAATATTTACTTAAATTTATATTTCCATTTCTTCGCTCCGGTGTCGAGGTTAATCGCGGCGTTGAGCGGCGGCCACGACTGGCCTCAACTGTTTTTGTTAAGTTTATTTAAAAAAAACAATTTGTCATATACTATGTAAATACGATATACCCATGAGGACAACACCTCGCTCACTCTTGCCAAAGTTTACTTGGCACAGCCGAATCGTATAGAAAATGAATGTGAAATATAAAAAAAACGAGAACTTATTGAGAATTTATGTATTTATAATTATGAATGGACTGTTGTTGTTATTATAATAAATTTAAAGATGTGACAACGTGACAATTTATAATACTTATCTATACAGCTTTTCATTATATCTTATTTATTAAGGCTTAAATGAATGATAAATAATCTTTTACGTAATCTTTTTGTTCGTCATTTAAAAAAGTTGAAGCCAGTTGTGGCGTGGTACGAAATGTGACTGTATACGCGACAGGTTGTGGGTTCGATTTCCGGACGAGTGAATGAGTTATTTTAATTTTTGCTGAGCTGAGACGCGTTGCTCAACATGCAGTGTCTCGATGATTAAGAGTAATGTTTAAACCCAGTGTCTTTTTTTTTATTTGAAAATTCTATACAAAATGAAAATTTAAAAAGTTACATGCAAAACCAATATAAAATATAAATACGTCAGCTTCACTCTGTATCCCGCACAGCAGGGTAGGTAGATGGAACATAGAGATAAGACACTCCGTTCCCCACGTTCCGCCGAATATTTCGAGCCATTGCCGGGCTTTTGCTTTTGTGCCAGAGCGAAGAAATGAAAATATTAAGAAATAATAATTCATTTTCTCGAGTGGGGATTGAACCTACAACAGTCGCGTCGCGTTTGACGGCAAATGCAAATCTCAAAAGAAAAAGAAACAAATCAAAAGTGATACATACCTTGTATAATTGTTAAGGTTACGGTGACCATGAATTGTGGTAACGTAGGAAGTTTGTAATTATCTCTACAGACAATTTCATAATGAAACACGCCTATTGCGTTTAATAGTTCTAAGGCACGAGTAGAATTATTTTTAAAACTTGAGTTTTATTTGTTTTTTTAAATAATTCTAGATTTGTCGGCTTTAAATCTGATAGAGAACAAATACTGTATTCTCTATTCTTCACCCGTGGTTATGAAATATTTGATAATTTCACTTTTTTTTTTGGTAACGAGAAAAGCGCGGCGTTGAGTTCCGCCGTTCAATACACAATACTTCAAGAATTCCGCGGTAAGAAGGGAACGGAATAGTGATAACGCTAGTTTTCAAGTTTTTCTCTGCCTGAGAAAAGAATGTCCTAAAATTATTCTTTATAACATATACAGGATAAATAATAATAATATATAACTTAGAAATACTTTTATATATGTTTGAATATACTATAAATAATAAAGCAGGTCTGTATGTATGTATATTGTACGATGAATTTTAATTATTTTTTTTATATAAAAAAAAACAACGATGTAGTTTATCCAGTTTAACTCGTTACAACCAGTATATTGTTCAAAATAATTAATATATTTTGTATAATTATATTATAATATTCATATTTAAACCGTAAATAAACTTTGAAACTTCGTTCTAATAGCTTATTTAAATTTTAAATAATAGTATTTTTTTTATATTTATATTAAGCGGATGATTAAAATTTGCGTACATTAATATAAAAAAAATATTTGCGTTATATTTTTAAGCGACAACAGTTTTAGATAATTTTGCTAGCTCTTTCCTGTGGGTTCCCGTGGTGAAACGAAATAAAAAAAATTAAAATTAAATTAGCTTCACGCTGTATCCCGCACACAGCAGGGTAGGCAGAGGGAACCTAGTGTTAATACACTCCGTTCCCCACTTTCTGCCGAATTCTGGAGGCATTGCGTGTTGAGTGGCAGAACTCAACGCCGCGCTTAACCTCGACACCAGAGCGAAGAAATGGAAATATAAATTTAAGTAAATATTTCA
>JAAIXJ010000696.1:54246-74604 GCA_013403705.1 Heliconius hermathena
TTCCATACAAACTTTCAACCCCTATTTCATCCCTTTAGGGTTAAAATTTTTCAAATTCCCTTCTTAGTGGATGTCCAGAATATGAAAATAAACATCTGCCCAAATTTCACGTTTCTACCATCAGCGGTTACGGCTCTGCGTGCGTCTTACCTCAGTCAGTCAGCACAAGTCCTTTTATATATATAGATACATATAAACATTATACACTAAAATCTAAAACAATTTGCTATTATAGTTTATCTGTATGTCCATCAAAAGTAATATACACCAATACCTCGCTTTGCGTCGTTTCGTTTTGCGCTTTTTTCGAAGTTGCGTCGCTGCTTAATTTTTACTTATTTCGATTCGAGTGTTTAATTTTTTTTGAATTTTTTTTCCTAAAATATGGCAACACTTTTGTTTTTGCGCCAAATTGCGCCAAAATTTGGGGATTCCCTTTCTAACAAAAAATCAACGCAAATTTAACACAATTTTAATTTCACTTTGTTTTGCTTGTTTTAGAGTTCACTTTAATTACGCAGTGTGAGGTAATGTAGTGTGTAGTTCTTTTTTAAAAAGAGATTAATTAATTTACATATATAATAAGGTTTTACGTGGTTTTTGGTTACAAAAAAGATAAATATTTCCCTAATTTATTTATTGGCAGAGTTATACTCTTTTTTACATAAATTTATAATTTTTTGCGTGCGACTGCAAAAGCGACCGGTTGTGAGTTCGATTCTCACTAGAGGAAATAAAACATATAATATTTAATTTCTTTGCTCTGGTAACGAGGCAAAGCGCCGCGTTGATTTTCGAAAAGTAGGAAACGGTATATCTTAACACTAGGTACCCAGGTCGCGTCTGCCGACACTGCTATAATAAATTGAATAAAAATCTCAACTTATGGGCTGATTGAATGCTGGGAATGCGGGAAAAAGCGTGATAGCGCGTGAAGCTGCTTTCTAAATATTGTGAAGAACCTTCGTTTTAGCAGTCAGATTTGCTAATCTCTAAACAAAATGGCCCAACGAACAGAACCCATCCCTAACAATTTAATCAAATGAAATAAATCGTAATACGGCAAGACAAATACCAGAATGGCGAACGACGCGACGCGGCCGCTCGTTAATTTTAATAATAATGTTCTAAGACTTTTCCTTTAACTAAAAAGTAATATTTATTGTATATTTTAATTATTTTGAAAGTAAAGAAAATGTTTAAAAAATTTAAATGGCCTAGAGTCGCGGGTTCGATTCTCGCTACATTATAAATAAAAGTGAGGCCAGTCGTGGCGCAGAGGTACAAGTGTGGGACTGTAGACGCGACTGATTGTGGATTCGATTCTTATTCTAGGAAAGCATTTATTTTATATTTTAATTTTCTCGCTCTGTTGTCGAGGTAAAACGCGGCGTTGAGATCCGCCACTCAACTTGCAATGCTTCCAGAATTCGACAGAAAGTGGGTAACGTGTCTTGATGGGGAACGAATTGTCTTAACACTAGGTAGTAAGTAATATTGCCTATCCTGTTATGTACGGGAATTAACCCTTAATTACCAACTTTGTGCGGAAATTATAGTGGGATGCGAGTTCAAATCCAGGAGTTTTATAAAAAAGCAGTAATATTTATTATGTTTGTTTGTTCAGACATTTCCTTGAATTTTGCAATCGCACTTAGAACTGACGATGGTGTCATTCAATACACAAATGATATAGATCTTGGTCCTATAAGCTGATGTCATGGATTTATCTGAAATAGGAACATAAAAATTATTTATATTTTCATTTTTTCGCTCTGGTATCGAGGCAATGTGCGGCGTTGAGTTTCGCTACTCAACACGCAATGCCTCCAGAACTCGGCGGAAAGTGGGAAACGTAGTGTCGTAACACTAAGGTTCCCTCTGCCTACCCTGCTGCGTGCTGAATACAGCGTGAAGCTGATTTTTTATATATATTCTTCGAAGTTATTTTCCACACCGATCGACCAAATCGAACCCACGACCGACCGTTTCATTAACATTCCAATCCTACATACAAAACTACCAATTTCGAAACAAAAAGTAAATATATTTGACAAATTAATATATATCAAGCAAAGTACCTCGTAAAATGAATCCGCTTTATAATTTATTCTTCCGAGAACTTAACATATATTTTGCTTATGTATGTATGAGTATATATATGTATGTATGTGTATGAGTATGTACGTATGTGTGTATGTATGTATGTGTAGGTGTGTGTGTGTGTGTGTATGTCATAATGAATAGCAGTTATCTCACAATTGTATAGTAATTTTCTTTTCGTTTTTTTTCTTTTATAAAATTATAAAACAATGGTAATACCTAATTATGTTCTAGTTATATACAGATGAAACGTGCGAGCGATTAGAGATAATCGTTAGTTTTTTTACTCACTTCAGCAAAGCGATATGTATTAGTAGGTATTCTTTTTAAATCGTTTCAATATATCTAATATATAATTTCTTTATTTAAAAGAAATTTAAATTTTAATGGTAAAATGAGGCCTCCCTAGCGCAATAAGACAGCGACTGTCTATAAACGAGAGTTGTGGGTGCAGTCGCCACTGGAGGAATATTTTCTTTTTATTTATATACTCAATAGAGACCAGGCGCAGCGGCACGAGGTGTGACTGTAAAACCGACTGGTTGTGGGTTCGATCCCCACTCGAGGAGATGAAATATTTACTTAAATTTATATTTCCATTTCTTCGCTCTGGTGTCGAGGTTAAGCGCGGCGTTGAGTTCTGCCACTCAACACGCAATGCCTCCAGAATTCGGCAGAAAGTGGGGAACGGAGTGTCTTAACACTGGGCTCTCTCTGCCTACCCTGCTGTGTGCGGGATATAGCGTGAAGCTGATGACAAAAATAAAGGCAAGGCGTTTCCGCCACCTTCGATGAACTCGCTCAGGAAGTAGCAAACACTGTGTTTTAACACTATATGCGTGAAGCTAAAAAAAAGAATATAAACAAGAATATTAGAGCTCTCACCTAGTCTAAACAAGACTGCTATTACCATAGTTATTATATTATTATAGCATGTTTAACCAGCTATTACTCAACGAGCTGACGTGCTATAACCCTATAAGGCTTTGCATGTATACACAACGAAAATTATGAAAGTGAATATTTAATTCTCATTATCGGGAAAACAGTGAATTTAATAATTTCAATACTTTCTATGTATGTTGTTAAAATATATATAAAAATAAAAACATTACTATTTGTACTTACTAAAAAAAAATTATATATTATAGATATAATATTTTGCTGGTCGTGGCGCAGGGGCACAAAGTGTGACCTGTAAAACGATTGTTTGTGGGTTCGATCCCCACTCGAGGGGATGAAATATTTTCTTAAATTTATATTTCCATTTCTTCGCTCTGGTGTCGAGGCAAAGCGCGGCGTTGAGTTCTGCCACTCAACACGTAATGCCTCTAAAATTCGGCAGAAATTAGGGAACGGAGTGTCTAAACACTAGGTCTACCGTGTCGTGCGCGGGATACAGCGTGAAGCTGATAAAAAGATATATATATTTAATACTTTAATATTTTTTACTATCAACCATAGAAAAACTTAGGAACAAGGTTCTTTGAAACGCTTCCTTTACTATTACCGGCAATGACATTTTCTATTGATTTGCTAGCTCTGTATAAATGCGAAATATTAAAATAACACTCGTTGTTTCTCACATAATATTTAATATTTTATACTAATATAACTATACCTAATCGTGCCAAAATTACCTCTAAAACAAAATATAAATCACTTGTCATCTCACTTATTTTTTTAACACCGCATAGTGATGTGCTTATTTATATTAGGTACATAGTTAATAGAAAAAAAATATTAATATTATAGGAAATTTACGATTTTTTCCCAGAAAACTGCCATTAAGGCGATTTAGATCCTCCGTCGTAGTGTTCCTGTATACCTACTCCTATTTTCTGTGTAGTATGTATATAGAATATAGAAAATAGGTCAAACCAAGCCATCTGTTTGTCATTTTCTGTTTACTGTCATTTCAAAATTAATATTACTGGTTGTTTGTGAAGTTTATGTGAGCGTCCGGAAAAGAAAAATATATTTAGTGCGTCAAAAATGCTTATTATTTTTTTAAAGATCAGATTTCGTCCCTTATAGAGTAAAAATATAACATATTTCGTTAAAATTAAATAATTTTTGGATTTTTTTTTCAAAGTTCTACAAATAAATGTTAATATGAATATGAATACATAATAAGAAAACTATATACAACATAGAAACTTTTCTTCGAATATATAATAAAGTTACCTCATCTCGGTTTACTTGTAAATTAGGTCACCTATGTGTAAATAAGCACCTTCCATGCTCGTTTTCAGGTTAAGGTCAATGCATCTTGTACCGCGTACATATTGATAGGGTCACACTTTGAATATTTATAGTATTTATAATAGTCCGATTTCTTAAAGATCGATATTGATCTTCGATATGTACAAGAATATATTATATTTGTAAAGTGTAGGGTACTATATACTAAAATATTTACTAAATAAAAAATATAGGGCTAGAGGCCAGTCGTGGCGCAGGGGCTGTAAACGCAACAGGTTGTAGGTTCGATTCTCATTAGCGCTTTAGTTACTTTACTATATAATATAATCATATAAAGGCAAGCTAGATAAAGAGGCAATCTGTGGCGTCGAGTTAACCCACTCCGAAAATTGACAATGGTAGTGTCTTAATAGGAACGGTGTGTCTTAACACCACGTTTCCTTTCCGTATCTTGTGATATATCACATATAGAATATATGTGATTCTATATGTGATATAGCGTTAAGCTAAAAAAGGAGATGTTAATAAATTTATCCAAATTCATATTTAGATTTTTCGTATGAAGTTTACAAAACAGGTAATTTTCTATTAAATATGACTAAGGTCAACCCTAACTTAGTAAGTACGAATGCTTATATACAGACGGTATGTTTATGGTCTGTTTCCTGAGGCTTAGAGATCTGATTTTACCAAGATCAGTGAAATAGAAGCCAAGTTTCACCACACTTATATATATACATAAATATAATAGATATATAGATAAAACATTATTATTCGGTCCGCGTATCCGAATTATTCGAGAACGTTTTTCTTAGATGAATTATTCATATAATATATTAATTTCCTTCATATATAAAAAGTTAAATACTTTATTATTTAACTTTTAACATAGTATAAAATTTAAAAAACCAACAATTTATTCTTTTTACTGGTTATCACAAAAAAAATTATTTGCCTCTATATCTATAACTCTTACATGCGTAATAAAAATTATGGCTTTTTTAAATTACAGAGTTTATTTTCTTACGTTAGATAACAGTTTTAATGTTTGGTAATTAAGTTCCTTTTCGAGTACAGTACGGTCAACAAGTCGTGGCCACCCTGAAGTCAGGTTTTCTGAACTATTCCGCATAGTTCACTCGGTAAGAAAATAATCACGAGCAAGAAAAATAGAAAAATTATATCTGCGCAGCCAATTACAGCTAAGTTCAGGGTGGCCAAGACTCGTTGACCGTACTGTATTAAGATATTTGAGCCGTGTTTAGTTTCTCGTGGAACAATGGAACTTAAACAATAGCCATCTTTGTACACCATCGTTGAAATATGCAATACGCTCTAAATATTTTGCTTGTTTCTAATTAAAAGTAGCAATTCTGGGGAATTTTCGAAACCAGAAATACAATATCTGGTGTTGCTAGGATTCGTTTTTTTAAGAGAAAATTAAAAATATTAATAAGACACCAGTTGCAGGGCATGGATACAAGCGTGTGGCGTTACGCGAAAGATATATATTTTATATATCGATTCTTCGCTCTGGTGTAGAGGCCCAAGCGCGGCGTTGAGTTCCGCTACTCAATACGCAATTCTTCCAGAATTCGGCGGGAAGTGAGGGATACAACGTGAAGCTGATGATATACTATAATTTATTTCTCGGTTTGACTTGCATATGAATTTTATAGGCTATAAGTTTTAGTATGGGTCATACGGAAATGCTGTAAAGCTTAATAACAGTGCGTCCACAACTCCACGTTATGTCCATCAACGGTGACCGCCCCGCGTCTTGACTCATGGCGGCGTTTGATCATTAACGCTGCTAGCTGTCTTACTTTAATAAATCAAGGAACACGTTATTAATATATTTCTATTGAAAACTATTAATAATTTATTACTAAAAATGTGCGCATTTAGTGTTTCTTTTTTTCTGAAAAAAGAGTTTTATCTAACTATCTTTTTATTAATAATATAATATTATTTTTTAATATATATTCATATTACATAGTTTAATGGATATTGCTAGAAAAATACAAGCATGGAAATATTTTATGATGCTCGTTGGGTTTCCTTTGATATAATTGTATGTGTAACGTTTTTTATTGTGTAATAATAGCTGCTGGCACTATTATTACACAATAAAGGCCTCGTGGCGCAAATGCACAAGGGCGATGGTTGTGAGTTCGATTCCCACTCTGATGTCGAGGTAAAGCCCGGCGTTGAGTTCCGCCACTCAACACGCAATGCTTCCAGAACTCGGGAAAATGGGGAACGGAGTGTCTTAACACTAGGTTCCCTCTGCCTACCCTGCTGTGTGCGGGATACAGGGTGAAGCTGATTTATATCTATATAAAACTGTTTAATTTTTATTTTTAACCAGAACATACGATACGTATGTGGGACGAAAAATGACAGATATCATTCGCCGTTGATCACTTTGAACCAGTGAATAAGTAGGTAATTGTTAGTACTCTTCCATTATTCTACAGCTGAATGACGTCACACTGACAAGTGGTGTCGTCACGTTTGTGTAAATATAGACATTTTTAATACAGATTTATTAATATTGTATTGTTCGTTTGCGGCTATAGTTCTGTTATAACGAATTTTTATATTTTTTTCTTTACTTTTGTTATTTATTATTTACTTTTTATAAAAGTTTTATGCGAAATACATAGTATATAGTTTTTATATTATATTTTAGATATTCCTTTCTTAGTTATAATTATGATTTTTATAATCAACGATTACGAACGATTGAGGCCAGTCGTGGCGCAGCGGCACGAAGTGTGACTGTAACACCGACTGGTTGTGGGTTCAATCCCCACTCGAGGAGATGAAATATTTACTTAAATTTATATTTCCATTTCTTCGCTCTGGTGTCGAGGTTAAGCGCGGCGTTGAGTTCTGCCACTCAACACGCAATGCCTCCAGAATTCGGCAGAAAGTGGGGAACGTAGTGTCTTAACACTAGGTTCCCTCTGCCTACCCTGCTGTGTGCGGGGGATACAGCGTGAAGCTGATTTAATTTTTTAATTTTAATAATCAACGATACTGATGTTTCGGTTCTGATTTTTAATTCGCGATTTAATTTTCAATTTCCTCGAGTGGGAATCGAACCTACAGACTGTTAGGTTTACACCTTCAGGCATTCAGGGCTTCAGTCCCGCTGCCCCGGGACCGTCTCGTATGTCATATAATATTTTATTTTATATTAATAATATTTTATTCAGACAATTGGTGAAACCGTATTCAGCTTGGAACCCTATTGAAGGTTGAATGATTATTCAAAAATGATTTGTATTCATAACGCGATACGTATATTGTATGAAACTGTCAAACAAAGGACTAGCGTATGATTTTGTGAAACTTCATTAAAATATTTTATTTCATTTAAAAATGTTGTTTTTGTTTCCGAGTAGGTCATTTAGTCACTATTGTTACTTTTAAAGATCATAGATCGATTTAATTTTTGTTTTAAATATTCTTCTTAAATAACATAAAAAATAGGGAAGCTAGCACTAGGTTCCCAGGTTCCCTCTGCCTACCATAATATGTGTGAGTTAGAGCGTGAAGCTTCAAAAAGCAGCATAAAATTCAAATATAAAAAAAATCATCTTTTCTAAATCTGTTGTTTATTATTGCTTTATTTTGTTACAAATATCCGAACACACAAAAAATATTTGTTGAATATATTTATATTACTGTCAGTTACTACTGCTCCTTAACAACGATATCACAAGACTAACTTGTTTAACTCGATTATAACTACGATTCTTCACGAGTTATATTCTGACTGAATAAAGGGGTCGAAAGGGGAAACTTCACACATTTTCGTAATTACATAGTAAATATTAGAGAGGTGAAAGACCTTATAAATTTCTCCCAGATCCTTTGACCGTAAGTAACTTTTTATTAAGTGTTCGCGATTTCTGTTTAAAAGTCACTGACGTTATTATTTTTATAATAAGAAACGAAATGCGTCAATTTTATATTATAATAAATACTTAAAAGAAAATGAAAAAAAATATATAATAAAAACAATTTATATATGAATAATCTTTTTTTTTATTTCATAGCTTTAAAATCGTTTGACGTTTTAATTATTATAATTAATAATTTCAATATAATAAGCATAAAACCAGAATCAATATCAATTTTCAAAGATCTGATGTAAGAAATTATAATTTTATAAAATATACGTTATTAATTTTCTTTTTGATTCCAATATTAAAATCGAACGTATTTTATATTTGTTTTAGCTTCACGTTGTTGTATCACATCCATAGCGGGGTAGGCAGAGGGAATCTGGGAACCTAGTATTAAGCCACTTCGTTCCCCATTTTCCGCTCAATTCTTGAGGCATTGAATTGAGTGGCGGAACTCAACGCTGCCGTATTTTATATAATATGCATTAATTTAAATACATAAGTAGATACTATAGGATTCAATTAAAGTTTAAATTTAGAGAAGGGCTCTCAGTTCTTTTGCATGTTTAATTTAACAGTGAAATGTGACCCAATGTTAAGTAAGAGGAAAGCGGGAAAGTTGGAGAAACTAGCTACTTAAGATCGCTAAATATGGCTATTACTAAATGCTACGGTTACATAAAACCTTTAAAGGAGATAACAATTATATTGCACAGATTTAAATTGTAGCGTTGCAAAATGCCTTTGTAAACGACAAACGATCAGTTTTATTTTAATATGTATATATTGTTTTTTTTATTTTTGCACATTTTTTTGCATTTCCTAGGGTAATTATGGAAGCGGAGAGTTTCACTCCGTTCTAAATTCTTAAATATTTAAGACAAATTGTGAGAGAGATTTTTAAATTAAACTTTGTTTTAGCTTCAGGCTGTATTCCGCACATAGCAGAATAGTCAGAGGGAACTTAGTGTTAAGACACCCCGTTTCCTTTAAGATATTTCCGTTCCCCACTTTCCTGCCAATTCTGGGGGCATTGCGCATTCAGTGGGGGAACTCAACGGAACTTTATCTTGTTTTTTAAATAATGTGAAAAATATTTACCCACCGTCCCGGATATTATAGATAGTTAATCGGCTTACACATTAGCCACTATCACATTTTTAAATGTCAAGTAAATATCGATTAAAATTTATTTAATTAAGATTAAGGAAAAGTGCCTGTTAGCGGAAGTATATGGTGTCATTTTGAGTTAAGTGGGAACAATTATTATTATTTTTTTAGCTTCACACTGTATTTCAGACATAGCAAAATAGCCAGAGCCTAACCTAGTGTTAAGACACTCTTTCCGACGAATTTTAAAGGCATTGCATTGTTGTGTTGTTTATCACCACAGTTACGAAATTATAAAAAATAAATAAATCAGTTGCACGCTGTATCACGCACGCAGTGCAGGCAGAGAGAACCTAATGTTAAGACACTCCGTTCCCCACTTTCCATCCAATTCTGGAGGCATTGCGTGTTGAGTGGCGGAACTCAACGTGGCGCTTTGCCTCGATACCAGAGCGAAGAAATGGAAATATAAATAACAATTAAATAAAGCCGCGATTACATGCCCGACTGCGCCACAACTGGCCTCAATAATAATATTAAATATTTAATTTTCTCGAGTGGAAATCGAACTCACAACCTGTCGTTCCTACAGCTTGTGCCCCTGAACCACGACTGACCTCAAACCAATTATTTATCAAAAACACACTTCAGATCCACTTCCTATTCAACCTCCTTTCGCCGTCACGTGAAGCTTTTTTTTTTAATCACTATCATTAAATACGTGCGTCATTGTCATTGTTTTCTTGATGTATTGTTAAAATCTGTGGTTGGGTCTGTTCGTACGATTTATGCATCATTCATAAGTATCGTTTGATTGAATTCAAACCTAAAAAGAATTGAAGGTTTTATAGGAAAAGGCAACACTGTTATATGAATAAAATAGATAAATAAATAAATCAGCTTCACGCTGTATCCCTCACACAGCAGGGTAGGCAGAGGGAACCTAGTGTTAAGACACTCCGTTCCCCACTTTCTGCTGAATTCTGGAGGCATTGCGTGTTGAGTGGCAGAACTCATTGTAAGAATTTTAACGTAGCGGGACCTGATCGGTTTCCAGGAGGTGCGGGTTCGAGTCCGGCTACGTTCAAATTTTTATACGTTTTCTAAATAAATATTATATAAGCATTTCAAAAATATATAATAGAGTATTGAAACTTCAATATTTAGAAGAAAACAATGAAAATCACAATAAAAATGGTTACTCTAGTTATATGCGTAATAAAAGTTATTTTATGTATTTATTTTAGTGTGTTAGTTGAAATAACAATATATAATAAACAACTGCTGGCTTCTTATGGCAATGACAATTCTCAAGCAAACTTAAACGAAATATAAATTAAATAACTTCAATAGAGACTTTAAACTAAACTAAAATAACTCGAGTTATTTTAATTAATTTACTTTGAGATACTTGTGGCACAATGACATAAACGTGTGTCTGATTGTGGGTTCGATTTCCACTCGGGCGAATGAAAGATTTAGTAGTTTCATAATTAAAAATATAATAATTAATTTTTTATAAAATTTTGAAGTCGGTGCCAAGTAAAACAAGCAGGCTTAGGCTTAAATTCGATGTTGTAGTAAGGTTGTTGTAGCATTAGCTTGACACCGACTTGAAAATTATATTTTTTTCTTTATTTATTTTTGTTTAACAAAATCTAAGTACGTTTTACTTTATGTTAAGAAAATTTATTTTTCACTTTTTAGTGTATTATTTGAAGTCGGTTTTTTTGTTAAAAAATAATAATAATAAATGACTATTAAAACAATGTATAACGTCAGCTTCAGAAATATTAAATCATGGAACAAAAATAAAAAGTATATATTAAGTATTCGTTTCGGATATAGAATCTGCGTCCGCGCAATTTATCTTGAACAATATAATTAGACGAAACAAATGTCGTTCTTGATTCCTTTGTATGGTTAATGGTACATTACTATGTAACTACAGACGTATACTTCCTGACAGTGGCTGCTATTATAGTATTACAATGAAGTAATTAATCATGATTAAGAAATTTAATTATGATTTAGTGTTGAACATATGGATGAAACAATAAATAGTATGAATAAATGTATGGAAAATTTACTATTAAATGTCAAAGAGTCGCAGTATAATAATTACAGATTTACGCCTTTTTATATTTATATGAATAATCCAAATTTATAACAATTCTGGAGGCATTGCGTTCTGAGGGACGTAACTCAATGTCGCGCTTTGCTTCGACAATAAAGCGAAAACATGAAAATATAAATTTAAATAAATATTTAATTTTCTCAAGTGGGAATTGAACCCACAACCAGTCGCGTTTACAGTCACACACTTGTGCCCCTGCGCCACGACTGGCCTCAATATATTTAAAATGTCTTTTTTTTTAAATCTCTAATATGTTTCAAAGAGCGCAGTGGTCGCAACACACAATAGGAACTAACAATTTTATTGGATTTTGATGTTGTGGTTTGTAATAGTGGTTAGAAATTGCAGCGACTTACAAAATATGTCGATGAAATTAAGATATTCTATTTTACTACTATACTTATTTATATTTGCGATTTCCTCAGCGATTATCCTTATATTTTTTCTTATCTTTTAGGCCCGTCGTGGCGCAGGGGCACTGTAAAAGCGCAAGTGTGACTGTAAAACCGACTGGTTGTGGGTTCGATCCCCACTCGAGGAGATGAAACATTAAATTAAATTTATATTTCCATTTCTTCGCTCTGGTGCTCTGGGGCTTCGAGGTTAAGCGCGGCGTTGAGTTCTGCCATTCAACGCGCAATGTCTCCAGAATTTGCCAGAAAGTGGGAAACGGAGTGTTTTAACACTAGGTTCCTTCTGCCTACCTTGCTGTGTGCGGGATACAGCGTGAAGCAGATCTATTTTTAACATTTCATATTAGATATAATAAAAACTAAGATATCGTAAAAATAATATAAATATTCATAATAACAAGTCATTTAGCATATTACAAGATTGGCAACATACATTAGTCCAAGGCGGAAATAGAGCAGGAGTCACTCCATAGTATCCAAATACATCAACCTCGACTGCTGTAACCTTTGAAGCACCATTAAGGGAGACCTCTAAAACATTTCATGAAAGGACGATCAGAAACATCAGGGTAATATTTTTGCAGTAATGGGCCATTACAAATTAACAGTCCAGTTCAGTCGATTGGGGCCAGTCATGGCGCAGTGGCGCAAGCGTGTAAACGCGATAGGTTGTGGATTCGATAGAGAAAATCAAATATTTATTATTTGCATATCTTCGTTCTGGCGTCGAGGCAAAAACGCGGTGTTGAGTTCCGCCACTCAACACACAATGCCTCTAGTATTCTAGTATTAAAGGCTTGAAAATTGACTGCTTTAATTATTATTATAATAAATATATTAAAATAATAAAAACACAGAAGACAAAATTATTTATGAAATAAAATTGTAATTTAATCTTTTTAAATTTTTTGCATGTGAGCTGTACACTGTTCCCACATATACATATACAGCTTCACGCTTTTCGTCGAATTCTCGCGGCATTGCGTGTTAAGTGGCGTAACTCAACGCCACGCTTTGCCTCGACACCACAACGAGGAAAAAAAAATATGAAATATTTCATTTCTTCTAATGGAAATCGAACCCACAACTTTGTAAAATAATAGCTCCCATATAACAACATCGTATAGGCGAGAAACAATTTCAATATTATATATATTAGTTATTATGCTTTTGTTTGGACAATGTTATTAGCTGGGTTTCCCCAGCCTTGTAATGATTTGTTATCTAGAAACACGACTCTAAAAATATATTTTTCACAAATTGCTAAAAATATTTCTACAATATCTGGTCTTAAGTTTATTTATTCATTGACTATTATTTTCTTATTATATTGTTTTTATATAAAAAAGGGCGGAAGTGGAGGTCTTAACATTAGGTTCACAGGTTCCCTCGTTATTATTAATAGTATTTATATATTAGGTCTAATAGTGTCAAATAATATCATTTACTCATTTGCCAATATATTTAATTGTTTTCTTAAAATTTCTATTTCTAATTACGTCGTGTAATTATATTTTAAGTAAATGTCTTAATCTTTTTCTTTAATGAATTCGTAATGGTTACAAATATTATATTTAAAGTCATATACCTTCATAGACCAGAGCGTGTGACTGTAAACGAGATGGGTCGTGGGTTCGATTCCCACTGGAGGTAATGAAATATTGAATAGTTTCAACATGTAATGCCTCCAGAATTTGACGAAAAGTGGGAAACGGAGTGTCTTAACACTAGGCTCCCTCTACCTGCTACATGCGGAATAAAGGGCGAAGCTAAAAAAATATATAAATCAATTATTTTGCAAAAGTTAGACTTGACATTGACTCTAATACCGATTTATATATACAGACGTCATAAAAACATAAAATACTAAGAAATCTTCAAATAACCCGATGACCATTTGACACACTTTGGCTCACTGGCTAGTTTATATTTTATTGCGTTTTAAATAAAAAAATGTTTGGGGAAAACACATCCGTTTATATTAAAGAAAAATGGCAAACTGGATAAATATTGAAAGAATTTATGTTTTTAACAATCCTTGGACGAATTTCAAGATCGATAAATATTTAATCAATATCGCCAGTTCCGTGGTTACGGTGAGCGAAACGGATGACGCTATAAGAATGTCTTCTTTCACCTTTTAGGTTTTGTGTTTTAAAAAGATCTAGACTAAAAATATTGGGTAATATAATGTTATTTAAAACAGTCCATTCCCCACTTTTCGTCCAATTTTCAAGACATTGTGTTGAGTTCTGGAATTTAACGCCGTGCTTTGTTAGTAGACAGAGCGATAGAGCGATAATTTGAGAATATAATTAAAAGATAATAATTTTCTTTGATAATGCTTAAAATAATACCTTGTAATTCCATCAAAAGTTGTTCTTGCCCTCGACATAGTTGTCAGCGCCTTGTATTGTCTTCAATGACCATTTATGTTCAAAATTATGTTTGTTTGACCTGCTCACGATATATGTATTTAAAGTTAAAACGCGGTGGTTGTGGTTCAATCCAACTCAGGGATTGAATATTTTATTTTGTGACAATCAGCTCCAACTGAAACCGCAATGTCTCGAAAACTGGGCAGATGTCTTAACAGTAGATTACTTTTGCCTATCTTGTTATATGCGAGATAAAGAGAAAAAAAAGCAAAACCACACGCATCTTAACTTAGTGTGTAAAAAAAACATGGCCAAATTAAAATTAAACGACAACAATAATAATTTCTAATACATACGCGACATTTCTGTTTAGTACATTATATAAAGGTATTAACATCCTTGGCAACAGATTTATTCATGGATTCGAATCCGATTCCGCCTATATATAAAATGTATGGGTGTTGCATACATGTAATTTTAAATATATCATTTGTTTTTCAAATAAAGCCACCGTCCGCGAAGGCCACGGTGTCGTCAATGTCATTATATCACTCACAAGGGCAGCTTATCCTGAATATGGAAATGAGGAACTATCTGGAAGAACTGGGTTGCTATGTTTTAGACAGGAGGTCATCCAGTGGAGATTGGTGATCTAGATGTCTGATAGGCCAGCCGTGGCGCAAGGGCACAAGCGTGTGAATGTAAAAGCGATAGGTTGTGGGTTTGATTCCCGTTAGTAGAGGTGGTAATGACATATTCAATATTTTCATATTATCGTTATGCCTCCAAAATTTGGCGAAAAATGGGGACGGAAGTGTCTTAATGGGAGCGGAGTATCTTAATACAAGGTTCCTAGGTTCCTTCGGCATACCTTACTATGATCGGGATACGTAAAGCCCCAAAATAAAATCTATAACATTATGCGCAAGTTAGCTATAACTGGTGCATAATATCAAACAACTGTTTTATAAAACTAAGCGCGGCGTTGAAATCCGCTACATAACACGCAATTTCACACACTAGTTATCGCTTCCTACTTTGCTATATGCATGATAAAGCGTAAAGCTAAAAAAAAATATGAAATATTAAACTAATAGTCAAATTAATTTATAATATTTCACTATCCAAAACTATGCCAAGATTTTTTTAACGAAAGTGTCTACTCCTTTGATGTTTATAGGTTTTAAAAATGTAAATATATTAAGATTTATTTATATTTTTTTTATGTACACTCAATATTTATAACCGACTAGTGATACATTTGCTTATAATTATGTTTTGTTTGTTTAAACATACTTTAAAAAATAGTATTCATTACAAATGAATATACAGAATATTTATATAATGTACGAGCTGTTACCTACGACTTCGCTCCCGTTCTCCACATCTTAATAAGTTGGAGTCGGGATCCAGGGTGTTTTAACGTGTCCAAGGTAATGTTGATCGCTGGTACATTTACATCAAAACGATAAACGTGATTTAATATATTAAACTATAGCCTATAACATAAATGCATTATTTTATTTCGGATAAAATATTATTAATTATGTTCTAAAGGCCAGTCGTGGCGCAGCGGCACGAAGTGTGACTGTAAAACCGACTGTTTATGGGTTTCGATCCCCACTCGAGGAGATGAAATATTTACTTAAATTTATATTTCCATTTCTTCGCTCTGGTGTCGAAGCTAAGCGCGGCGTTGAGTTCTGCCACTCAACACGCAATGCCTACAGAATTTCGCAGAAAGTGGGGAACAGAGTGTCTTAACACTAGGTTCCCTCTGCCTTCCCTGCTGTGTGCGGGATACAGCGTGAAGCTGATGTTCTAAAGAAAATCCAAACATGTTCAGAAAATTGTTCCTTTTTTGATACTATTTTGATCGCGAGCTCAGATCATTGTCAGTTCTCACTTCAAAGGTTATGTTTATTTGTTTCAGTTTTCAGTATAACCTTCCCTTGAATACTTGATATAAAAGTGTTATTTAATATTAATAAATAATAATGATATCGTCTTCGGAAATGTGTATTAAAATAAAATCTAATATATAAATATGTAACGCCTTGAAATCTTCCGTTTTTACGAGTATATCACTAAAATGATCAGCAGTTTATATTTTTGTTTTTTAATAAAATAATCTGTTTTAATAATTTTAGTAGTGTCTTAACACTAGATTCAAACTGTCTACCTTGCCTTGTGCGGGATACAGCGTGAAGCTGATATTTGATTTATTAATAATTTTAGTAAAATATTAAAAAATATATAATATATTGGGTATATATAATTGTTTATTATTTATTGTAAACTTATATATAATTATTTATTGTAAATCAATAAGAATTCTCTCGTTTTATACCATATTTCGAATTTGTTAACCTAATCTAAGTGTACATTCATCGATTTTCATATATTAAAATGTTTAATATTATCTAGCATTATTCATTAATTTGTCCTCTATACATGTTGTTTTCAGTTCATATTCGAATACAATACAGCCTATTGTTCAACTTATGTACTTTAATCTTCTTGAAACCAATCCTCAATCCATAGTTTTCTGACACGCATTTTGAGGGCAGCATTTGTAATTGAAACCGGAATAGGAAATAGTACGTGAACAGCACAACTCGGTCACGTTGCAGGTCTTTACGAAAGTTTGGTCATATATCCAAGTTACGACACAGCAGGACAATCAATAGCTGATGTAATCTATACCTTATTTCCTTCGAAAATATGTACATACGAGTATAGGTGTGACCGAACGTCCCCTCAAAGGTCGCGGGGAAGTCGTGTGGTGCATTCTCGTTACTTAAGGTTAAACATACGGCTGCTATTTTCGGTGTATCGATTCAACAAACTGTGACTGTAAACATAATAATTGACAGAAATGGTTGATTTCAATGTTTGCCACATCGTCGTTAGATAGATTAGATCTGAGTACTTACTTTTAGGTAACTTATATTTTGCAATATGTACTTGAAGTTAACAAACAGGCCGTTTCTAAACGACCTCGTTTGGTTTTGTTGTTAATTGTATACTCATGATGGTTTTCTTTTGTTCTAGGTTCGTTATTAACCTACTAGCGACGAATTTGGTGACAACCTCGCTGCTCGCCCCCGCACTCTTCGGTGAGCACACAGCTGCTGCAGATGCCGGATGGATAGAGGCGGGTGACGCAGCAGCCTCAGCCTGCAGCCTGGCAGCCTTGTTGGCGGTCACGTTGATCGCTGTAGACCAGCATCACGCGGTGACTGATCCACTTCGTTGCCACACGCGGCTGTTACAACGTCGGCCGGCAGCTCTCTGCGCGGCCACCTGGCTCGTCGCCGCTTTAGCAGCTACAGGACGCGCCACCATCGCTGTATTTCGTCACTTCTACCCGCTCGAGTCCACCGTCCAGGAAGTCGAGCTGGCGTATTACGTGTCGTATTTGACCGTCGGTGTCGTCGCCCCAGTGACAGTAGTGTGCGTCATGTACGCGCGGATATATCGCGCTGCACGCTCGTCGGGTCTGCGAGCGCGCGCCAACGGCGCGAGTGCTCTTCAGCTTCACGAGCCCCAAGTTAACTTACCAGATCTGATAGAAGAGGGTGAGGGGCTTACATTAAAAATTGATGTCCCAGAGACCATTAATGAACGTGACCGCAAATTTGGACCATTCCTGTTGCCACCGGAACGTCCTGTGCGGTGCCCCTCCGTAGCTAGTTTAAGGAATGCTCGTAAAGAGGGCAAATCAAATGAAGATCTCCGAAGAGGCTTGCCAGCGGTGAGCTCTGCGCCGTCTCTCGCGGCACCATTACTTGCTGTACAGTCTCGTACTCCGGCACCATCGAACAGTGGTTCCAGAATAACTTCTATCCGATGTAGAATCTCGAATGCTTCACTATTTCGTTATAGAGAAGAATCTCGTGCAGCAAGAGTTGGACTATTAACGGGTGCGTTAGTGATGTTGCATGTGCCTCACGCAGTGGCCGCAGTAGTGTCAGCCGCGGTGCCGGGACTAGCAGCGAGCGTCCGGACCCCTGCGCTAGCTCTACTATTGCTGGCGTCAGCGGTGTCGCCGTTCTTGTTCGCACTGCGCTCACGTCGCGTACAGCGTGAGGCCCGAAGGCTCCTATTGCCAGAGAAGAGTGCGTGGGATCGAGCTTCGAGCGCGGCTTCATCCGCCGCAGCCGATGGTCAGCGCGCGCGCGCCGCATTAGATTTACTTAGAACGTTGACGCCCGGCGACGGAGGAGAGAGCGGAGAGATCAATTCAGGTCCTGGAAACGAGACCGAAACCGGGGTCTGCCGCAGCTCCTTCAGCTCCGGCGGCAGCACACAACTGTCCTCCGCATCAGAGGAGTGACACCTCGCGAGAGGCGTGCCCTCGCGGGTGCGCTTTGCCTCTCGCTCTCGACCCACCGCTCTGCTCATCTGTGATACTAGATTAAGACGAACCGCGTCCGGCGCGACCGTTAGACTGATTTAGCATAAGATAATTTATTATTGTGTCCATGTACCTTTCCGCTGAGCGGACGATTTTTATTACCTGATTATAAATGTATGAAATAAAAATCATATTGAAATTATTTTGTATTTTTTTCATTGCCTTTTGAAAAAATATGAAGTTTGAGTAATTAAATTTAATTATAGTATATTATTAGATACTTTTAAATTATTAAATATAATATATAAATATTGCATAATAGAATAGTTACATACAATAATATCTTAGTCAGATCTTTTGTTTAATATGTCGTGATTGATAACATCAAATGATATCAAGGTAATAAAAGGTACGAAATGTACAGTTGCCATTAAAAACAAATTAAAATACACTTACAGGTTGCTTTTGAATGTCACTTATTACAAATGCTATCGAAGAAAAGAGCTTAATATGTAATACTAAAGTACTGAAATACCACACATCCTAAATGCTTCTATTGAACTTAAAAAGAAAAATTTTTTGTTTCAAGATAAGAGATTAAAGCTATCTTTGTTGTCTTTGTAAAAAAAAGACTAATGCTTACTAAAAAGAATATGTTCAAATTCCAATATATTTTTTAAAAGTTTTTTCTCTCCTATACGTAGAATAACTTTAAAAATTAAAAAAAAAAATTTTACATTGTCACATGTCAGCGTCGTCGAACCTGCAGGAGAAACTTGGAAGGCATTTCGGGAGCAGCAGCAGCCAGCGAGACATTTAACAGTTACTTATTTATACTTATAAAAGGAATCTTACATTATTATCTATAGCCAAATAAGCTTTTTGCTTTCCATTCGCGTCACGATATGTTCAAATATATTTTTAATTAAACCAAAATTCCAAAGCGCGGCGTTGAGTTCCGCTTTTTCCACTCAACACGCAATGCCTCCAGAATTCGGAGGAAAGTGAGAAACGGAGTGTATTAACACTACTGCTCCCTCTGCCCACCCTGCTGTATGCGTGAAAATAATAAAAAAAACAATTTTATAGCATTTGAAACGCGACAATAAACCACTGAAACTTGTCAGGGATCGCGTGCTAAACCTCAATGATTATTTATTACCTTAAACTTGGCTAACTATTGGTCGACCTGTATGAACTCCCCGCGGGAATCTCTGGCAGCAGATTTTATATTTTATATTATTGGTACTTCGATATAATAGTAAATAAATAAATCAGTTTCGCGTTGTAACCTGTACACAGCAGGGTAGGCAGAGGGAACCTAGTGTTAAGACACTCCGTTCCCCACTGTCCACCGAGTTTTGCCTGGATACCAGAGTAAAGAAATGAAAATATAAATGTGAATAAATATTGCATAGCCTCGAGTGGAGATCGAACCCACAACCAGTCGATTTTACAGTCACATTTTGTGTCCCTGCGCCACGACTGCTTCTATGATATTATAGTTAACTTTAATTAGATTTTGGCAGTAAATATATATGCCTGCTACTGAAATATGAAAGATAAAATAAAAAGAAATTAAATTAGCTTCACGCTGTATCCCGCACACAGCAGGGTAGGCAGAGGGAACCTAGTGTTAAGACACTCCGTTCCCCACTTTCTGCCGAATTCTGGAGGCATTGCGTGTTGAGTGGCAGAACTCAACGCCGCGCTTAACCTCGACACCAGAGCG
>JAAIXJ010000696.1:75170-114091 GCA_013403705.1 Heliconius hermathena
TTCCATACAAACTTTCAACCCCTATTTCATCCCTTTAGGGTTAAAATTTTTCAAATTCCCTTCTTAGTGGATGTCCAGAATATGAAAATAAACATCTGCCCAAATTTCACGTTTCTACCATCAGCGGTTACGGCTCTGCGTGCGTCTTACCTCAGTCAGTCAGCACAAGTCCTTTTATATATATAGATGTGTTTAAACTGAAATAAAAAACGTACTAAAAATATATAGAAAACTTGAAAGTAAAATTACAAAGAGGTTTATTCAATACGAAACACATATTTATAGTAAAACATAAAACGACTTTATTTTTTCCTAATTCCTCCGTAGTTTATTATTAAATATTCTATATCTTCATTTCTTCGATCTTGTAAGACCAAGCGCCGCGTTGAGTTGCGCCTGTCTCAAAAAATGGATGGAAAATAGAATTAAGTAATAATTGACTATATATACATACAATATACATACGAAATGATTATAGAATGCAACACATTTTTATATAACACTTTAATAGAGATTGAGAACTCGGGGGAAAATGAGGAACGGAGTGTCCTAACACTAGGTTCCTTCTGTCTTCCCTTATGTGAGCGAGCGAAAAAGAATATTGAGCTTGACAAAAATGAAAGGAACGTAAATTAAGTACAGTATCACAGATACTTCCCTCGTATTACATAAATAGCCTAAGAACAATAAGCATTGTATTCGCGTCAGTGCCTGTCTTTGTATCGCCATTGGCAACGGATAAGGTGAAAACTTTTATTATATACCTGGTGCCTGTATGTGTGATATTATAAGAAACGTATTCATTAAGCATAAACAGAATAAATCAGCTTCACGCTGTATCCCGCACATAGCAGGGTAGTCAGAGGGAACTTAGTGTTGAGACACTCTTTTCCCCACTTTCAGTTGAATGATGTAAGCATTGCGTGTTGAGTGAACGAACTCACTTTGCCTCGACGCCAGAGTGAAGAAGGAGGAGGAGGCGCGGGTTCGAGTCCCGCTACGTTAAAATTTTTATACGTTTTTTAAATAAGTATCACAGTGAAGAATTTGAAATATATATTAAATAAATATTGCATTTCCTCGATTGGGGATCGAACTCACAACCAGTCGCGTTTACAGTCACACTTTGTACCCCTGCGCCACGACTGGCCTCGGACTTATTAATAAAATAAAAATATATATTATAATTTATTTTTTACGTTTACGTGATAATTGTAAATTATAATTAAATGATATCTGTGTAAATTTCGCCTTTTGGCGTTAGGTTTCGCTTATTCTCATAAATACTTTGGATTTCGTGCTCGTAATTTTTACGTGTAGTAATTATAAAAATTCTAAAAATATAAAATCAGCTTCACGCTGTATCCCGCAAAGGGTAGCAGAGGGAACCTAGTGTTAAGATACTCCGTTCCCCCACTTTTTGCCGATTTCTGGAGGCATTTCGTGTTGAGTGGCAGAACTCAACGCCGCGCTTTGCCTCGACACCAGAGTGAAGAAATGGAAATCAAAATTGAAGTAAATATTTCATCTTCTTGAGTGGGGATCGAACCTACAAGCAGTCGGTTTTACAGTCACAGTTTGTGCCACTGCGCCACGACTGGCCTTAAAATATAAAATACTCAAATATCAATTATTATTTAAAATGTAAATTTCAAACATAAATCTTCTATTCGGAAATCACTTATACACTGTATTTATCACTTCTAATACACTTACTAAGATAAATTATTGTATTATTTATCTTTTCACTCGAGCGTAACATTGAATTCGCTTTGCATACTTGTCTACCAAAATTCATATAAGTCAATTGGCTCATACATTAAATCTAAACATAAATCAACTTTTTCTTCTATATTGGGAACCTGGGAACCTAGTGGCAAGAGATTCCGTTCCCATTAAAACACTTCTATTCCCCATTTTCTGCCGAATTCTGGAGGCTTTGCGTGTTGAGTGGTCGAACTGAACGCCGCGCTTAGCCTCGCTACCAGAACGAGAAAATAAAAATATTAAATATTTTATACATAAATTTTCTCGAGTGTGAATCAAACCCACAATCTGTTACATTTACAATCACGCGATTGTACCACAGCACTACAACGGCAATAAAAATAAGTGCTAGTAAAATGAAAATATTAAATATTTCATTTCCTCGAGTGAAAATCGAACCCACAACCTGTCGCGTTCACAGACACACCCTTGTGCCACTGCGCCACGACTGGCATCATAAATAAACGCTAGAGCATTAACTCTAGTAGTGGCAATGAGAACGTTTCAAGCTTTTAGCGAAACATTTATCGGTATCTCACCCGGTAACAGTAACGGATTGACGTGGAGGACAATGGGCACTCTCCTGGTGAAGGAGTAAAATATATAAGTATATTATATGTATGTGAAAACCGTCGTCGTGAAGTGGAACGGTGTTTGTAAGCGAGATGGTTTTAGGTTCGATGCCCACTCTCCGGAATAATTTAAATATTTTATTTAATTTTTAGTCTGCATTTTTCGTAACTTAGATTTAATTTTCATTAAAATAAAATATATTATATTATATATATATTTAAAAAAAAGCTGAGGCCAGTCGTGGCGCAGATTCACAAAGTGTGACTGTAAATCGACTGAAATATTTACTTAAATTTATATTTCCATTTCTTCGCTCTGGTGTCGAGGCAAAGCGCTGCGTTGAGTTCTGCCATTCAACACGCAATGCGTCCAGAATTCGGCAGAAAATGGGGAACGGAGTGTCTTAACACTAGGTTCCCTCTGCCTAGCCTGGTGTGTGCGGGATACAGCGTGAAGCTGATTTACGATTTTAAAAAAAGCTGCTTCACGTTATTCAAATTTAAAATTAAAAAAAAATAATCATCAGGAGTTTTTATATAAATGAAATATTTTATTATTCGTCTTATTTCACAGAAATACTTCTTACAGACAGTTGAATAACCTGACCGAAGAACCATCTTTAAAAACAGTAAACCACCTCATCATATTTCGTGCAAATCATCAAGCCAGATGACGTTAAAAAATATTGACAGCTAGTAATATATTAAAGGAAATTTAACCTTCACTAATTCATTTTGTATTAATTTTTAAGATATTGTTTGCAGCTTCACGCTGTATCCCGCAAGGAGCGGGGTAGGCAGAGGATAGTGTTAAGAGACTCCGTTTCTCACTTTCCGCTGAATTCTGGAGGCATTGAGTTTTGAGTAGGGTATAACACAACGCCGCAATTATTCTCGATACCAGAGCGAAGAAATGAAAATATTATATATCTCCTTAAGTGGGAATCGAACCCACAACATGTCGCGTACAGTCACACGCTTGTGTTATATTATATTGTATATATTTTTTTTTATGGGAAAGACAAAGCAAACGAGCGTTCGGGTCACCTGATGGTAAGTCATTACCGTCGCCCACGACCCCGTGCAACACCAGAGGAACTACAGGTGCGTTTCCGGCCTTTAAGAGGTTGGGCGCCGGAGCCCGGCATTACTTGATGCGAAACGCAGTGGCATAAAGCCACTACTTAACTAAATAAAAAATTAAATCAGCTTCACGCTGTGTCCCGCACACAGCAGGGTAGGCAGGGGGAACCTAGTGTTGAGACACTCCGTTCCCCACTTTCTGCCGAATTCTGGAGGCATTGCGTGATGAGTGGCAGAACTCAAAGCCGCGCTTAGCCTCGACACCAGAGCGAAGAAATGGAAATATAAATTTAAGTAAATATTTCATCTCCTCGAGTGGGGATCGAACCCACAACCAGTCGGTTTTACAGTCACACCTNTGAAGCCAGATGACGTTAAAAAACATTGACAGCTGGTAATATATCAAAGGAAATTTAACCTACACTAATTCATTTTGAATTAATTTTTAAGATATTGTTTACAGTTTCACGCCGTATCCCGCATGGAGTAGGGTAGGTAGAGGGAACCTAGTGTTAAGAGACTCCGTTTCTCACTTTCCGCTGAATTCTCGAGGCATTGAGTGTTGAGTAGGGTGTAACACAACGCCGCAATTATTCTCGATACCAGAGCGAAGAATCGAACCCACAACCTGTCGCGTACTGACTGTACGCGCTTGTGTTATATTATATTGTATATATTTTATTATACTTTATTCTCCAATATAATTGAAATTTATTTTAAAATGTAAATCAGTCAATATTGACCAGAATTGATTAATTAAATATGGCGGCGTGAGGCATAGTGTTCCAATTTATATAAATAATAATAAATCCAAAGTGTCGAATCCAAAGATGTTTGAGATGTATCAACACTTCATTTTTCCCTGATCGATCCTGGTGGATATAAGACATTGACCTTTTTTTATTTCTTCTTCATTGGCCTTCATTGGCCTCATCGACATTGCCGACGATTACAGCACTTTGAGGTGGAACTACTTAGACAAAATATTGACAACCTACTTCAATCATTTTATTTTTTTCTTTATTTCACGCTTCATCCCGCTATTAGCAAGGTAGGTAGAGGGAATCTAGTGTTAAGACACTCCGTTTCCTTGTACCGAATTTTCGAGGCACTGCGTGTGGAGTGGCCGAACGTAACGCCACGCTTTAACCTTGGTACCGAAGTAAAGGAATAAAAATATAAATAAATAATAATTCATTCCCTCGAGTGGGGATCGAACCCACAACTATCGCGCACCCCTGCGCCACGATAGTTTCATGCAGTAAAATATGACCTACGTATACTTATAATCAAAACTATCAAATTTGATTTGTTTCCCACTCGGGGTAAACAAATGTTCATTTCATAGATCTGGTAAAAGTCAAGGCGCGGCGTTGAGTTTCGCCACTCATGACGCAATGTTTTTAAAATAAAAGTGGAGAACGAAATGTCTTAACACTAGGATCTCTCAAAAAAGATTTACGACGGAAAACTGGGCGGCAAGAGAGGTATGATCAAAAATACTGGAGGAAGGTCACGTAAAAAGCATGAGGACCCCCAGGAGGGCATGTATGAAGAGGTTGATGACAGTGGACGAGGCGAAAGAGGTATGTAGTACGTAGCGTTTGGCACTCCGTCCTCTCTGACTAACCCGCTAGGGATAATGCGTGAAGCCAAGTTAAGGGATAAAATTCCACTGCGCTATAGCGATGGCGCCCGCACTAAAGAATTTTATCCAATTGAAGATTAACGACGGCTAAAGTGGTACTTGAATAGCTTGTTTTATCAATCTAGACACTCCTAGTTTTTTGTCCAAATATTTGAAAAGGAATTCAGTATTTTTTTTTATATTATTTCTTTTTAGGGTAGGTAGAGGGAACCTGGAAACCTAGTGTTCAGATCCTTCGTTCTCATTAAAATATTTCCGTTTTCCACTTTCCGCTGAATTCTGAATTCGATTCTCAATCGGAATAATAAATTATGTATATTTGCTTGCTCTGGTAAATAGGCAATACGCGGCGTTGATTTTCGCCGCTCAACAGGTGATGCCTCAAGAATTCGGCGGAAAGTGAGTAATGGAAGTGGCTTAATGGAAACGGAATGTTTTAACATTAGGTTCCCAGATTCCCTTTACCTACCCTGCTATGATCGGGAAGCCTAAGTAAAAATCGAATACACAAATTACACAAAAGGTGAATATACCTACTTTTCAGCTAAGACAGCTTTCATTCAGTTATTGCAATATTTTTTAATTTTAATCTATTCCAAAAAAAATTTAAGTTTCAGCATTTTTTTTATTAAACTTTATGTATTTTTATTGAAGATTCGGTAAAATTTTACGCTAAGTTCTGAAAATCCTTTTTTATAATATAAAAAGGAGAATGACCTTACTGACTAAAGCTAAACTTTCATAATAAAAAGTCTTCCAGTCTAGTCATTTGTAGTCATAAAGTAGGCCAAATATAACAAGATTATAGTAAAAAGACCGGTCGTATAGTAAAAAATAACTCTCTGGGATCGTCTCACAAAATATATTTTTTCGGTTTCACGCTGCATCCCGCGTATAACAGGGTAGGCGGAGAGATCTTTGTGTGAGGACCCTCAGTCACTTTCCGTTCTTGAAGCATTGCATGTTGAATAACGGAACTCAACGCCGCGCGTTGCCTTGTTGCCAGATTGAAGAAGTACATGAAAATCTGAAATATTTCATACTGCCGAGTGGGAATCGAGCCGAGTCAAGCATACAATCGCCGCGCCTAGTCAACACGCTTGTGCGACTAGGTCAATACGGCCAAAAAAATATATGTTCTGTGAAATAAGACAAGTGTTACTGTAAAATCGACTGGTTATGGGTTTGTGCTATGTGCGGGATACAGCGTGAAGCTATTTTTTTAATATTTATAATATTTAATTTATTGATAAATGTATAAGTGCCAAATGTAAAATTTTACATTTTTTAGAATAAATTAATGATATACCTAACTCGGTAACTATATTGCATTATTCTAAAATAGCAAATGCCATTACATTAATTTAAAAAATCAATTTCTCATTCATTATTTTCAATATAATTATAAAAATAAATCAAATCAAAATCAGCTTCACGTTGTTTCTCGCACACAGCAGGATAGGCAGAGGGAACCTAGTGTAAAGACACCCCGTTCCCCACTTTCCGCCAAATTCTTTAGGCTTTGGGTGTAGAGTGGCGGAACTCAACTCTGCACTTTTGCCTTGATACCAGAGCAAAGAAATGGAAAATAATAAATATTTCATTACCTCGAGTAGGAATCAAACCCACAACCTGTCTCACGCTTGGGCCTATACGCCATGACAGCAGCAATACAAATATGTACATATATAAATAATTAATGATTTATTTCTTATAGAACTACGCAATCGAATTACGTTAAAAGGAAACGATTTCTTCGTTTAGTTGAAGGCAAAATATCGTTTCACACGAGATTAGTAATACGAAGAAAAGTGACATACAATAGGACTCTACGACATGCTGAATATAAAGAAAAACTTCTTATAAATCATATGCTAGAAGATTCTCTAGAGATAATCTTCTTTGATGCCTTTGTGTATTTATTTGTATTTCTTGTTATTTTTTAGACTATTGTGGTTTATGGATAAATCTTTATGATTTTCTTTTTTAAAATATTTATGTAATATTAATATTTATATATAATATGAAGCCAGTCGGGCGCACCCGCACGAAGTGTGACTGTAAAACCGACTGGTTGTGGGTTCGATTCCCACTCGAGGAGATGAAATATTTACTTAAATTTATATTTCCATTTCTTCGCTCTGGTGTAGAGGTTAACCGCGGCGTTGTGTTCTGCCACTCAACACGCAATACCTCCAGAATTCGGCAGAAAGTGGGAAACGGAGTATCTTAACATTAGGTTCCCTCTGCCTACCCTGCTATGAGCGGGATACAGCGTGAAGCTGATTTTTTTTTATATAATATTATTGTTTTATATTAAGTATAAAAAGAAACAGACAATCAACATTTAAAAAATTGTAATTCAAATTCAATTGAATTTAAATAAAAATAATAGTAGCCCTTTCGTTTTGAGTCCATTGCGACATAATTTATAAAAAATATTTTTAGATCAACACTGTTTCCGCACATAGCAGATTAGGCAGAGGGAGAACTTGGAAGCCTAGTACCTACTCAATATATTATATTATATTTTCCATCGAATTATGGAGGGATTGCTCGTGGTTTGCCTCTTTACCAGAGCGAAGAAACTCGCGGTTTGCCTCTTTACCAGAGCGAAGAAACTCGCGGTTTGCCTCTTTACCAGAGCGAAGAAACTCGCGGTTTGCCTCTTTACCAGAGCGAAGAAACTCGCGGTTTGCCTCTTTACCAGAGCGAAGAAACTCGCGGTTTGCCTCTTTACCAGAGCGAAGAAACTCGCGGTTTGCCTCTTTACCAGAGCGAAGAAACTCGCGGTTTGCCTCTTTACCAGAGCGAAGAAACTCGCGGTTTGCCTCTTTACCAGAGCGAAGAAACTCGCGGTTTGCCTCTTTACCAGAGCGAAGAAACTCGCGGTTTGCCTCTTTACCAGAGCGAAGAAACTCGCGGTTTGCCTCTTTACCAGAGCGAAGAAACTCAAATATTGNCATTGCGACATGATTTATAAAAAAATATTTTTAGATTAACACTGTTCCTGCTATAGCAGAGTAAGCAGAGGGAACCTGTAAACCTAGTACTCAATTTCCCACTTTCCGTCGAATTCAGGAAGGATTGGTCGAGCTTTGCCTGGTGACCAGAGCGAAGAAAAGAAAATATTGAATATTTCATTTCTTTGAGTGGAATCGAAACCACAACCTATCGCGATTAGTCGCAGGCGTGTGTCCCAGCGTCAGGACTGCCCTTTTTATTAAGAAAGAGGAAGCAGGCGAGTCATGACGCAAAGCAGAATGGTGGAAAATTGATAACGGAGTGTCTTAACACTAGGTTCCCTCTGCCTATCCTGCTATTTGCGTGATACGTCGTGTAGCTGAAAAAAAAGCATTTTAACCATACCTGCAGTCATATAAAGGTAAATACAGATGTCATACCGACATCGTATTTACTCTTATGCCACCATTATTACAACAATTGATCAGTACTTGGTATTGTCACGCAGTTTGCCAGACGTCACGAGACTTCCTTGTCTTTGGCGGGACTTCCCGATTCTTAGCATAAAATGATATGTCCCGAACGGACAGGAAGGAGGCCAGTCATGGCTCAGGGGCTAAAAATGTGACTGTAAACGCGACTGGTTGTGGGTTCGATCCCCACTAGGGGAAGTGAAATATTTAATATTTTCATAATCATCATTTTCTCCATTCTGGTGTTGAGCCAAAGAGTGCTCAACACGCAAAGCGGGATACAGCGTGAAGCTGCAAAAAAACCATTTTAACCCTACCTGCAGTCATATAAAGGCGAATACAGATATAATACCAACCTTCTATCTATTCTTATGCCACTTTTATTACAACAACTGCCAGTACTCGGTGTGGTTACGCAGTGTGTTGCACAAAGCAAGCCTTAAGATGTACGAGATATCGATTTTGCAACTTTATTGTTAAATAGAAACATTAAATATGTCTCGATTGATTGTAGAATATTTATAATCGATATGTAATCTATTGTAGGCAAAAATATTGCCTAAATTATGACTATTTAGATTTTGTTATAAGTTTTTATTTTTATTTTGCTTTTTTATTATTGTTAGGGTACCGTACGACAAAACGAAAAAAATGAAACTTTTATAGGTTCGATTTCGAGATCGCGTGAATAAATCGATCTAATATTAATATTAAATATTCAGATGTATGGTCTCTTGGAGCAGAGACAAAGTCCACATTCTAAGTCAACTTAATCAAAAGATACGAGATTTTGCATCATCGTTTATGCTACATTATGTATGAAAATAGGCCCCTAATCAAAACCTGTGGATACTTCCCGTGGACCTTCAATTATTAAATTTGATCTTTTAGAACAATCAAAAGAGTGAAAAAATATTAATTTAAACAAAAATAATATTACAAAGTTATAATTGTAGTTTATTTCATACAAAGTGAATGCATACGTGCGCAAACTTAAATTTATAAATTTTTATAAATTGTATTTCCCGTTGACAAATAAAAAATGCTGAAATTGGTACGGAACCATTGACATACGAGTCGCATTTGACCGGTTTTTTAAAAAAAAAATAGACTGTTCACTAAATTCAAGGATCAACGAAATAAAGCACATGTGTCAGGTACAGGTTCAAATCCAATTGAGATATCTACTTTTTATTTGAAGACAGTTAATAACTCCACTATGGGGTTATTTGATAGTAGGTAACTATAACAGCTACGTGAGCTTTAAATAGGTAAATGCACATTTATTTACATTGGTAAAGATTTTAAAAAAACCAAGGCCACTGTGACTATAATCAGTTAAAATTTAAAAAAATCGACACTGTAGGCAGAGAAAACCTATCGTCACTCCATTTACTCTTCGCTTTTTGTGAAATGCAGTCATTTAAGCGGTGGAGTTTAACCTCGCCCATCTTAACAAAATGGAGAAATGAAAATAAATAATTTTGATGTTATCATTCAGCGAGGAAGCAACTACCGCTACTTTATCGACAGACGCTGTCACGATGCGCTACAGTAACAAAATTATTTTAAAAAAATATATTTCTATTATTTATAATTGAAAAAAAAATATGAGGCCGTCGTACTGCAGTGGTACATGCGTGTGACTGTAAGCATGGCGGTCGTGGGTTCGATCCCCACCCGCGGAAATTAATTATTATTAAGTAATATTTTTATTGAGCGCCGTTAAGTACCGCCATTCAAGACGCAATGTCTCAAAATTTGGCGAAAAGTGGAGAATGGAGTGGCTTGATATTAGGCTCCCTCTGCCTTCTCTGGAGGATATAGCAGGACCTAGTCCTGCTATATGTGGGATACAGCGTGAAGCTTAAAAAAATCCCCTAAATTGGATTCATATCAAAACCAGTGAGCAGACAGACATGTGCTTACTGCGCCACGACGTGGTCATTATCTTCATCAAAAAAAAGCTTCACGCTATATTCCGCACAGGCAGAGGGAACCTAGTGTTAAGACACTCCGTTCCCCACTTTCCGCCGAGTTCTTGAGGCACTGCGTGTTAAGTGGCGGAACTCAACGCCTTAACGCCTTACTTTAAAATCAGAGCGAAGAAATGAAAATATAAATGTAAATAAATATTTTATTTCCTCGAGTGGGGTCGAACCCACACCCAGTCAATTTTACAGTCACACTTTGAGCCCCTGTGGCACGACTGGCCTCATTATCTTCATAATTAATAATTATCGATTTCACCTCAATTCCTAAAATCATGATAATAATCTAATATCTCGATAAAACCGATAGTTATTGATGTTGAGCTTTTAAGTCCAGAGTGTCCTTGGTTGAGATAATATAAAAAATCTGAATAATTAAATTTTACATATACATACATGAAAATTATGAAAAATAAACGTTTCTTTAATGTATTCTTTAAATACGGAAACGGTAGAGTTCTACCAATAAGCAACGCCTTCAGAATTCGGCGGAAATAGGTAACGCAAGTGTCTTAATGGGAATAGATTGTCTTAACACTAGGTTCCTCGGTTCTCTCTACCAATGAAGCACGCAAGGTCTACGTACGTAGGTTAACTTCACGCTGTATCCCGCATGTAGCAGAGTAAACAAAAGGAACCAAAACCAAAAAAATGTTAAGCAATTCTTTGCTCAAGCACCGTCCCATTTTATAAACAATTCGTGTACAGTAGCGAATCTTAAAACTGCTTTTTGTCTTATTACCAAAACAAGAAAATTTAGAGGCTATTCGTGGCGCAGGAGCACAAAGTATGACGACTGGTTGTGGGTTCAATCCCCGCTCGAGGAAAAGAAATATTTATTCACATTTATATTATATTTTCATTTCTTCCCTCTGGTGTCTAGGCAAACGAGGCGTTGAGATCCGCCACTCAACACGCAATGCCTTCAGAACTTGGCGGAAAGTGGGGAACGGAGTGTCTTAACACTAGGTTCCCTCTGTCTACTCTGCCGTTTGCGAGATACAGCGTAAAGCTGAAAAAAAGAAAATTAATATAATCGATTGCACTGAGCGGGAATGTCACCTATAACTGTCATTTTTACCATCAGACGCTACGCCGCTGCGCCACGACGTCCTCTAAACAAATTAACTCTATAATTATATAAATTATCGAAGACCCGAATTTATTATGAAAAATACCTTTTTTCATAATAAATGTAAGTTGTTACCTAATTCTTATACAGTTTGATAGGTAACTCTTAATTTGGGTCAAACAAAGTTAATTTTCTTAAGATATTAACGATATTATCTAAGTTAGTAGGCCAAAGTATAAAATTTGAGGTTTATTAGCATTGAAAGATAACAGCATCAATTTTAATCAATAATAATTAATGTGGACAGGCGCTTCTTACTTTTTCTTACTTATAAGAAAAGGAACATTAAGATTTATAGTAATTTACAAAATATATTTGCATTTAGAGGCCGTCGTGGTGTAGGGGCACAAACCTGTGGCTATAAGCGCGTCGGTTGCGGCTTCGATTTTCATTCGTGGGAAATGAATTATTATTTATTAATATTTTCATTTCTTCGCTCTGGTAATATAGGTAAAACACGGCGTTTAGTTCCTTCACTTAACACGCAATGTCTCGAACATTTGGCGGAAAGTGGGAAACGGAGTGTACTAACACTAGGTTACCGCTACGCTGCTATATGCGAGATACAGTATGAAGCTGAAAGAATAATATAAGGAAGTCCAGGGGTGGACGATTTTTTTTATTATTTAACTTTTCTTGCATTTGAGTAAATAGTAAATCTTTAGTTTTATATTTATTATTTTACTCGCAGCCTGTCGCTCGCGCGAAGCTTTTGTTCATAATATAGGATATTCAAAAATATATTATACTCGAAACGCGGCTTCTCTCGCCTTAATTAATTTTTTATATTACACCCAAATATAGTCATTTGACCCACTGTTCGCCACTTTCTAATACATTTAAGAATATGTATACAAAGTTTCATGTTAATCGGTTGAGTAGTTTTGGCGTGAAAGCGTAACAAACAAACTTATATTTACATTAATAATATTAGTATGATGGTATAGACAATTTAAACATTTTTGTCAGATCTAAACACTTTTGTATGTTTGCCTTTAAAAATAATAAGAAGAATTTAAGAGAGAGAAAAAATGTTTCTTCTAATTAATGGGGTCACTTAAATACATATTCTCGAACACAGCAAGGTAGGGAGAGGACACCTAGTGTTAAGGCACTCCGTTCCCAATTCTGCCTTAAGTGGCAGAACACAACGGACATGGAAGAATTTAAATTAAATATACATATAAGTTTATATTTAATATACTCTATAAATGAAAAGTGTATTTCACAGATACATGGAATGACCCCCCGCGGAAATTTCCAACGGAAAAAATATGTCGTTGTAACTTATCGACTTTAATCACAACATATCTTAAAATAACTTTAAAACGAGTACCGGTTTTTGTGAATAAATAAATCTGTTGAGTAATTAAATAAATTAAAATTAAATTAAATCAGCTTCACGCTGTATACCGCACTCAGTACAGGCAGAGGGAACCTAGTGTTAAGACACTCCGTTGCCCACTTTCATTAAATAAAATGTAATATGTAAATACCGCACCCGAATCGTTTCTTTTAACAATTCCTACATTCAAAGGTTTCTGGTTCTGGTAGAGATCTCTATTAGAAATAAGTTATCCGTTGTACACATTCTTACTGTTATTATATGTTTTCTGTACTGGCTCTCTTGTGTGATCCATATATAAATAAAAGAAATGTTTTAATAAATTGATATCGGTCGTGGCGCAGGGGTACTGTAACTGTGGCGGCGTTGAGTTCCGCCATTTAACATGCAATGCCTACCAAATTCGGCGGAAAGAAGAGGCTACCACTGTTTATTCTGATACATGTTTGATACAACACGAAGCTGAAGAAAACCCGACGTTTCGAAGACTTTGGAGCAGTCCGAAGTCGCGAGTAGACAAGGTCTATATTTAAATAGTGTAGTAAACGCGAAGTTTAATTTTAATAGTGTAATTAAAATTAAATTAAATTAGCTTCACGCTGTATCCCGCACACAGCAGGGTAGGCAGAGGGAACCTAGTGTTAAGACACTCCGTTCCCCACTTTCTGCCGAATTCTGGAGGCATTGCGTGTTGAGTGGCAGAACTCAACGCCGCGCTTAACCTCGACATTTAATAGTGTAATAATCGCGAAAATCAATCTTGAAAGTAATAAATTGTGAAAAAAGAAGAGTTTTAAAGGAAAACTAATAAATGTAACTAAGAGAGGTTGACATAAAAACTTTTGTCATTAATCAACGCTGCCGTGTCTTTCTTGAAAAGTTAAGGCAGCGAGTTTTGACTGACAGCTTCACGTTTTTTCCGGCACATTACAGGGTAGGCATAGGGAACCTAGTGGTAAAACACTACGTTTCCCATTTTCCGCCGAATTCTGAACACATTCCGTGTTGAGTGGCCTCAGCGCAGCGCATCTTGTCCTTGCTACAGAGCGGAGAAAAAAAAATAATGTTTCATTTCCTCGAGTGATTAAAATATAAATTATTAAATTTCCTCGATTGGTAATCGAACTGACAAATATTGCATTTACAGGTACTCTCTCGTGCTCTGCGCCTACCACAACGACTACGATTGACCACAACTCACACGAAAGGCAGACTTGATACTATCAGCAGGTGAACGTTCTGCTCATCTCGTCACCTAGATCCATCACCTCATAAGCGGAAAAATCATAATTTCGTTTTAATGTTTGTTTACTTTTAGTACGCGGTCAGAAAGAGTAACACGTGCTTCTGGAATTTCCTATATCATTAAAAAAAATGTAGCTTTTATTTTTAGGATTCTTTGAAGATTACATTGAAGAAAGTCGTGGCACAGGGGCACAAAGTGTGGCTAAAATCGATTGGTTGTGGGTTCGACCCCCACTCGAAGGGATGAAATATTTATTTACATTTATATTTTCATTTCTTCGCTCTGGTGTCGAGGCAAGCCGCAGCGTTAAGTACCGCCACTCAACATGCAATGCCCCCAGAACTCGGCGGAAAGTGGGGAACGGTGTATTAACACTTAACACTAGGTTCGTTCTGTGTGCGTGAAGCTGATTTATTTATTTTTTATTATTTTCATTTCTTTGCTCTGACATCAATCAACATAATCACCAACAACGCACAGACAAACGGTCAAAAAAAATGATTGTTATGGATTCTACTACAATGACAAACGTATATCTCGAATAATATTTCATTTTCTCATATATATTTCTTTCAAGGACAGACAGCGATATTATTAGTTTATACAGAATTATCATATATATGTAATTAATTTAAAATTTGAGGCCAGTCGTGGCGCAGCGGCACAAAGTGTGACTGTAAAACCGACTGGTTGTGGGTTCGATCCCCACTCGAGGAGATGAAATATTTACTTAAATTTATATTTCCATTTCTTCGCTCTGGTGTCGAGGACAAGCGCGGAGAGTTCTGCCACTGAACACGCAATGCCTTCAGAATTCGGCAGAAAGTGGGGAACGGAGTGTCTTAACACTAAGTTCCCTCTGCCAACCCTGCTGTGTGTAGGGTACAGCGTGAAGCTGATTTTTATTTTGATTTATTTTAATTTAAATTTGCAAGATTTAGACTTTTTGTCCTTTTATAGATAAGCACTGTTGATGTATTATGAATGTTAATAAATCATATAATATTTCCTTGATATCTCGACGTATAGTAAAACTTGCTCACACGTTTTTAATAGAAATTATCCCTAACGTTTGAAAAATTAGTTTTATTAAGCACTTTTGTGATAGTATTTTCAATAAATAAATTTTAAAGTTTTTTTACATAACATATGTTTTTTTATATCAATAAATATACACTCAGGCAGTCGTGGCGCGGGAGCACAAGCCACTGACCGTAAACGCAACAGGTCGTGAGTTCGATTCTCATTCAAGTAAATGAAATATTAAATATTTTCATTTCTTATTTCTGACACCAAAGCTAAAGCCCGGCGTTGAGTTCCGCTACACTCAACACGCAATGCTTCCTGAATTCGGTGGAAAGTGTGTAGCGGAATGTCTTAACAGTAGTTTCCCTATGCCTACCCTGCTGTGAGCGGGATACAGCGTGAAGCTGAAAAAAAATAAAGAAAATATCAATAAGATTTTTTTTATGGAAAAAACAAGGCAAACGAGCGTCACCTGATGTAAGTGATCACCGCCGCCTACGACGCCGTGGAACACCAGAGGAGCTACAGGTGCGTTGCCGGCGTTTAAGGCGGATTGGGCGCCGGAGCCCGGCATTACCTGATGCATGATGCACTGAAACGCAGTGGCATAAAGCCACTACTTCACGCCGGTTTTAAAATGCCGGGGGTGGTAATGATCCGGTAGAATCTGCCCATGCGTGTTGCCATTGCTGGCGACGTGACTCTACCACACACAAAATATAAAAATATAATATAATAAACATCGTAATTGGCCATATAGGTCTCGAAACAAACTTAATAAATATTATCGTCGGGTAAATACATAATATTTAACTCACAGAGACGTGACGCGTAAAACCGTAGTGTAAATAATTTATTTCATAATAAATTGAATTATTAATAATACAGATTCAGAAACAAAGAAGAAGAAGAAATAAATTTGCCTTTCGGTTTCCGTCTCGTTGAGTTAAATATTAACTTGTATCAGATGGCACATCCGTTGAGGGATACTGAAGGTTGTCTTTGAAATCAGCTTGGATTATTTTTATGATTTAATTTAAATTATTATATTATGAGGCCATTTGTGGCGCAGAAGTATAAGCCTGCGATTATAATAGCGACAGGTTGTTGGTTCGATTCTCATTTGAGGAAATTTAATATTAATTATTGCCATTTCCTCAATTGGGCTCTGGTAACGAGGCAAAAGCGTGGCGTTGAGTTCCGCCACTCTACACCTAAAGTCTCTAGAAGTTCCCACTGCCTACCCTGTTATGTGCAGGATACTAAGTAAATCTAAAACGAATGATTCACGAAACGAATGATAATTTACAGCAAATACTTTTTTTTTCTTGAGTTAAAAGGATTGACTGGGACTTGTCAAACTAACGAAAGAACAGTGTTGTCATAGTAAAATTTAATATAGATATTTATTACTATCGTTAAATATAACACAGAAACAATTATAAATCACGATTGCAACACAGTTGAAATAAATCTAAATGAAATCAGCTTCACGCTGAATCCCGCATACAGCAGGGTAGGCAGAGGGAACCTAGTGTTAAGACACTCCGTTCCCTCCTTTCTGCCGAATTCTAGAGGCATTGCGTGTTAAGTAGCAGAACTCAACGCCGCGCTTTGCCGCGACACCAGAGCGAAGAAATGGAAATATAAATTTAAGTAAATATTTCATCTCCTGGAGTGGAGATCGAACCCACAACCAGTCGTTTTTACAGTCACACTTTGTGCCGCTGCGCCACGATTGGTCTCGAATAAATCTAAATGTACTCGATAATTGTAGGTTTAATACCCATTTAGGGGGAATAATTATGATAGCGGTGTTTTCCCGTTTTGATAACACCAAGGGCCAAGTTGGAGGTTAAACACAATGTTTCTAAACTACTTTTTTTTGTCTTAAGTGTTAAACAGGGAACATTCTTTTATCAATTTCAAACTGTATTCCGCTTATAGCAGGGCAGGCAGAGGGAGCCTATTATTAAGACACTCCGTTCTCCACTTTCGGCGGAATTTTTCGAGGCATTCCTTGTCGAGTAACTGAACTCAACGCCAGGCTTTTGCCTTGGTGCCAGAGCGAAGAAATGAAAATATTAATAAACAATAATTCATTTCCCCGAATGGGGATCGAACTCACAACCCTCGCGTTACCGTCACACGCTTGTGCCCCTGAGCCACGACAGGCCTCAACCATCTTAATATTTATGTAATATTACATGTTTATCACAATAAACAGGTGTAAATAATATTTACTGTTTGTATTGGACTTTTATTTACTTTACATTAGTGCGTATTTGTATTATTATATAAAAATATATATGTAACGAATAACAAAAAAAAACTCAATTTACTTAAATTATGGATACTTTTTTTGGATTTAGTTTTCTTGCCTTTAGTTTTCTTGATGTATCCATCCAGCTTCACGCTATATCCCGCATGTAGCAGGATAGGCAGAGGGAGACTAGTTCTAACACTCCGTTTCCTAGTTCTAACTTTCCGCATAAGGAATGCCGTGTTGAGTGGCGGAGCTCAACGCCGCGCGTTTGCCTCGACACCAGAGCGATGAAAGGAAATTATTAAATATTTCATTTACGCAAGTGGGAATCGAACGCACCACCTGTCACCTGTCGCGTTTGTTGTTAAAATAATAATAGTTTTTAATTAGAAATACCTATTGGATTGTTTCCAGCCACTTCCAAATATCGCTTACGTAAATACTCTATAGGTACTTATATCTATATTTACTATTGTCGTAGAATACTATTCTAGTTGTCGTCTAGAAGTCGACGAAAACAGACCGATGATGATGATGATGATGGTGACGACAATGATGATGAATTTTCCTCATATATAACTTTTATTTTCTAGCTTCACATTGTATTCCGCATATAGAAGGTAATCAGAGGAAGCCTAGTGTTACGACACTCCGTTTCTAACTTTCCGCCGAATTCTGGAGGTATTGCGTGTTGAATGGTAAGTGATTACCGCCGCCCACGACCCCGTGCAACACCAGAGGAGCTACAGGTGCGTTACCCATGTCATATCGACACATCTATATATACCTAAGTTATTTAATTTTCCCGAGTGGGAGTCGAACCCATAATCTGTCGCGCTTACAGTGGCCCTACGTAACGATTGATCTCTAACATAATAATATAAAAAAAATATAAAAAATATATATTGTAGAACTTTGACCCATCGTTTGTATTCTTAGAATTAATTGTATACTATAGGTACCTCTATAATAAATTTAATACCTGTGTTATATTACAGCAATTATTTCTATTGCTATTTATATAAATTTCTAATACTATATATTTTCCTGTGACACCTTAACCTTATTATATTATAGTGTAAATTAATCTTTTTTTAATTATCAATTTTACTTTTACATAAGTTTACGATAAACTAAGAAAAAGTGGCTTTTTTTACTTTCGCTCGACTACTTATTTATGTTGTTAGCATCTCTGTAGGTAGATTTTTACAAATTTCCGCTACCCTAAGATACTTGTAACAAGCGTATAAAAATTTCAACGTAGCTTGATGAGAACGTATAACTTAGTAGTCAGAGCGCCTGGTCGGTTTCCAGGAGGCGCGGGTTCGAGTCCCGCTACGTTCAAATTTTTATACGTTTTCTAAATAAGTATTTTTCTTTCCTAAGTGTGGAATAACACTTTAAAAATGTTAAAAAAAGATATTGCTTATATCCGCACCTGGGTCCCTCAACGCCACGCCTTGATGGCTCAAGTAGGTAGAAGTCTTTCTACCTACTTGAGCCATCAAGGCGTGGCGGTACTATCTACACAACACACACTAGCTTGTGACTGTGAAAACGACAGGTTATGGGTTCGATTCCCACTCGAGGAAATGAAGTATTTAGTATTAGAGGGAGTTGCGGCGCAGGGGCACAAAGTGTGACTGTAAAATCGACTGGTTGTGGGTTCGATCTCTACTCGAGGAAATTACATATTCATTTACATTTATATTTTCATTTCTTCGCTCTGGTGTCGAAGTAAAGCACGGCGTTGAGTTCCGCCACTCATCAAGCAATGCCACCAGAACACGGCGGAAAGTGACAGGATAGCAGGCAGAGGGAACCTAATGTAAGTACACTCCGTTTCCTATTTTTTATGTGTGTTGAATATCAACGCCAACCTTTGCCTCTAACACTAAATAATTCAGCTACACGCTGTATCACGCACACCGCAAGGTAGGCAGAGGGAACCTAGTGTTAAGACACTTCGTGCCCCACTTTTTGCCGAATTCTGGAGGCATTGCTTGTTGAGTGGCAGAACTCAACGCCGCACTTTGCCTCGAAACCAGAGCCAAGAGATAGAAATATAAATTTTAAGTAAAAATTTCATTTCCTCGAGTGGGGATCGAACCCACAACCAGTCGGTTTTACAGTCACACTTTGTGCCCCTGCGCCACGACTGGCCTCATATCTGAAGAAATTTGTGATAATTATTATTATTGTAATAAATAATTTATTAAAATGATTGAATAGCGGCGCTAGAGGTGATTCCCAACACAAATGTATTTTATCTTATCTATTTATTACGTATCTGTGTCATACATGATTATTGTATAAAGTAACATATATATTTAGGTATATTATATAGAGGTTATTAATACAAAACTGCAGAAGTGCGAGTAGTGTACGTATGGTTCCGTACAATTATTTATAAAAGAAATATATATATTTTTTGCTGTATGGGAGCTAAATTAAATATTGATTTTATTCTGTTTTTTAGTATTTGTTATTACAGTTCCAACAAAAATACATGTTCTGTAAAAATTTTAACTGCCCAAACCATACCTTCCATACAACCTAAGCTATACCTAAATAGCAATAGATAATAATAATAAGACATCGCAAAATTTGGAGCAGCAAGGACTATGCTTTCTTGAGAGAAGACGATCGAGAGAGTTAATTATTATTTGTAACAAATAGATTAACCCCTTAAAAAATAAAATGTTTTTGTTTATGGTTAAGCTAACAATATTGTCTGTCTATCACATATTAAAATCCACATTGCAAATTGCAGTTGTAAACATACTAATGAAAACAAAACCAATTAAATGCGAGTCGGACTCGCATACCGAAGTTTTGTTGCCAATTTTAGGATTATATGTAAAAAGGAAATACAATTTATAAAAATTGACAAACTTAAGTTTGCGGACGTATTCATTCATTTTGCATGAAATGAATTACAGTTATAACTTTGTAATTTTTTTCTTTGTTAATAGTATAAGCTGTAACTTTTTACCAAATTTCATAATTGAAGGTTCACGGTAAGTACCCTATAGGTTTTGATTACGCGGTGACTTTGATACAAAATGTAACAGAAACTATGCATAAATGCTCTTTTGAGTGCGTTCACTTAGCAGTCACATTTTTTTTGTGCTTCAAGGGAACATAGGCTTGTATATTTGTTATTAATTTCGCATGGACAACAAAGTCTTCCTATAAGGGTTTCGTTTTTTTCGCGGCTTTTGAGCTTTTGAGGCGGAACCTTAAAAAGATTTTACTGGAAATCCCAAACAAAATATTTTTGGAAAATCTCAAAAACCATTTAAGTATTAGTATTTTATGTTTATATTAAGAGCTGTATGTACTTTACTATTTGCCTCTTAATTTACTAAATATCCTAATGTACGATTAGGATATTTAGCAAATTAAGAGGCGGAAGCTTATAAATTTATATCATTTGTGTGATAAGACAAAGCGGCTAGGAATTCCGCCAGTTTAGTGATTCGGATTTGAATATTATTATAATTTTCGCATCTAGTTTCGGTATATAATTTTTTTATTGCAAAAATTAATTTAAATTAATTTAAATAACGAGTATGTACATTGTAAAAATAATTATAAAGTCTAATGTTAACATTCTATATTAGTATAATTTAAAAAAGTTCTGTGTTACCTACTTATTAATGGAAAAACATAATATCGTTAACATCGATATGGTAAACTTGACCTACGATTTTACACGATAATTACGTATATAGTGAGTTCAAATCCATACTATGAATATAATATAATAGGTTTTTTTTTAGCTTCACGCTGCATCCCGCATACAAGTAGGCTAGGCAGAGGAAACTTAGTGTTAAAACACTCCGTATCCCACTTTCCTCTACATTCTCATGGCATTGCGTGTTGAATGGCGGAACTCAACGCCCCGATTGGCAATTGCACCAGACCGAAGAGCGAAAAAATGAAAATGTTAAATATATCATTCCCTCAAGTGCGAATCGATCCCACAACCATCTCGCTTACAGTCACACCCTTGACATATCAATTTATTATAAGAATATGATCCAGATCGATCATATCATCCATTTTATAATACAATACATTAACAACAAAATATGGATGTAATGAACTGGTAATATCGCGATAAGGCAGAGGCGCGGTCTTACGTCAGCCTCTCAGCAGATAACGATAGTAAATAGTGTTTATACTTTATAGTATAAACACTATATATTTACTACAGATTTATTTGTTTTGATGAATGGAAGTTATTATCACTTTATTTTAATACTACGTTCCCGTTGCGTTTCGTTTTAGTGATGTAAAACAGATAAAAATATAATATGTACCAGCAGTTCTGGAGATTTGTGCGGTCAATCAGATAAACTTGAAACAAATAACAGATGTTTCATTTCCTTGTTGTGTATGTTTTTTTTAGCGTCACGCTGTATTGCGTATATAACAGGGTAGGCAGAGGGAACTTAGTGTTAAGACACTCCGTTCCCCATTTCACGCCGAATTCTGGATGCATAGATTGGCAGAACTTAACGCCGCGCTTGCCCTCGATACCAGAACGAAGGAAAATGAAAATTTTCCGTAAGTGGGAATTGAACCCACAACGTGTCGCGTTTGTAGTCAAACGCTTGTAACCCTACTGTGTATGTGTATGTGTGTTACGTGTAACTTCAATATTTTTGTTTCTTGATATTATCTAACATATATCTGACAATAATAATTTCAGTTTCAGGAAGAGAACCCACTATCTACATATGTCTGTTAAGTAAACAGTGAAACTGATTATGACTATCATATCGCACGAGTGGGGCTTCAATACGATAACATATTTTTTTGCATATTAATTAGGGTAAGAGATAAGAAATATTATTTGTTTTATGAATAGACAACATTGAAAACAAACAGTTTATTTTTATTTTTTATCAGCTTCACGCTGTATCCCGCACACAGGAGGGTAGGCAGAGGGAACCAAGTGTTAAGACACACCGANAAATAATTAGCTTTATGTATATTTTATAAATATCAAATATCAACAATGGTCGTATTTTTTTATTTAAAACAATCAAAAATTCTTTGACGATAATGTCGTAAAAAAATCATATTAGAAATCATTATAGTTGCCAATCAATTCTGCTTATTAAATCAATAATCATGTATTTTAAGCAGGCGAAGCAGTGGGCGAGCCGCTAGTCTAACATATATCTGACAATAATAATTTCAGTTTCAGGAAGAGAACCCACTATCTACATGTGTCTGTTAAGTAAACAGTGAAACTTATTATGACTATCATATCGCACGAGTGGGGCTTCAATACGATAACATATTTTTTAGCATATTAATTAGGGTAAGAGATAAGAAATATTATTTGTTTTATGAATAGACAACATTGAAAACAAACAGTTTATTTTTATTTTTTATCAGCTTCACGCTGTATCCCGCACATAGGAGGGTAGGCAGAGGGAACCAAGTGTTAAGACACACCGAATTCTGGAGGCATTGCGTGTTGAGTGGCAGAACTCAACGCCGCGCTTTGCCTTGACACCAGATCGAAGAAATGGAAATATACATTTTTAGTTAATATTTCATTTTCTCGAGTAGGGATCGAACCCACAACCAGTCGGTTTTACAGTCACCTTTGTGCTCCTGCGACACGCCTTTTTTTATCTTCAAATACATTACGTGAAACATGTCATTTTGATAGTATGCAGTAATACACTACTACGAGAATTTGTAGTTAATATCAATTAGCTAAAATTTCCGTAAAATCTTATATAATTTTGAGCCTTTGGTAACGAGACAAAGCGCGGGGTTATGTTTCTCCTCTTAACTCGCATTGCCTCCAGAATTCGGCGAAAAGTGGAGAACCGAGTGTCTTAACATTAAATTCCCTTTGCCTACCCTGCTATATGTGAGTGGTGAAGCTGAAATAAAATTGAGGCCATCGTAGCGCAGGGACATAATAGTGTTACTGTAAGCATGACGGTGGTGGGTTCAATTTCTACTCGGATGAATGAAATATTTATTTAAATGTATTATATATTTCCATTTCTTCGCTCTGATGTCGAGGCAAAGCGCGGCGTTGAGTTCTGCCACTCAACACGCAATACCTCCAGAATTCAGCAGAAAGTGGAGAACAGAGTGTCTTAACACTAGGTTCCCTCTGCCTGCCCTACTGTGTGCGGAAAACAGCGTGAAGCTGATTTTTTTTTGTAACAAGGCAAAGCACAGCGTTGAGTTCCGCCACTGAAAACACAATGGCTTGAGAATTCGGCGGAAAGTGGAGAACGGATGTGTCTTAATGGAGGCGAAGTGTCTTAAGACTAGGTGCCCAGGTTTCCTCTGCCTACCCTGTTATATCCGGGATACAGCGTGAAGGTAAAAAGAAAAAAAAAGATAAGGAAGTTCCTAGAGATGCTCCTCGTGTATGGTGTCTGTTTACGGAGACGTTACATTATACTAAGTAACGCGATATGCAACTACTATGTTAGGACAAACACCTGCTGACTCGTTGTTGCTAAGTTCTTAAGTACATGGTTGATCAGCGAAAGTGATTTTTAAGTTTTAGATACAAATCCAGGAAGAGGGCCTGTAAGTTTTTTTTACATTCTAGTAATAAGAATTCGCGACTTCGTTTCGGTGGATTTTACGAGATACGTACATATATAAAATGTCTTTTTTTTATATTCCCGTAGAAATTTAGAGGGTTCTTTTTTTAAATCTCTCTTAAATTTCTTATATATAGGAAATTCATAAATTTATTTCTAATACATTTTGGGTATTATATTATATTTATTGTATTTTCGGTACACCTATAGCAATGATAGGTAGAGAGAACATAGGTAGTATCAAGGAGAAATTACCTGAGCGAGTATATTATATTATATATTAGATAGAAAGGAGTGTTAAGACACTTCCTTGAGGTTTTAAGTGTTGAGTGGCGCAATTCAACGTCTCGTACTAACTTAACTTCCTTACGTTACTAGAGCCAGGAAATGTAAATATTTAATAACTTCTTACCTTGAGTCGGGGTCGAACTCGCGTTCTGTTTACGGTCAAGCGCTTGTGCTCTTGCGCCACGACAGCCTCGTAACATTGTTACAACAACATCTTCAACATTAGAACTTGGCGTCCTTTCCCTACTTTGTGTGAAGCTGAAAAAAAAACTTAATATGCAAAAATAAATATTAAAAAATTTAAAACATCTAAAATTTTTTAAGATGTTTTAAATTTGAGGTCAGTCGTGGCGCAGCGGCACGAGGTGTGACTGTAAAACCGTAGTCGGTTGTGGGTTCGATCCCCACTCGAGGAGATGAAATATTTACTTAAATTTATATTTCTATTTCTTCGCTTTGGTGTCGAGGCAAAGCGCGGCGTTGAGTTCTGCCACTTATGCACGCAATGCCTCCAGAAAGTGGGGAACGGAGTGTCTTACACTAAGTTCCCTCTGCCTAACGTGTGCGAGATGCAGCGTGAAGCTGATTTAATTATTTATTTAAATCATCTTATTCAAATAATAGATTATAGCATATACTATTAAATAAGAACAAACTGCATTGATAATTCCTATGTGAAGTTTAGATATAGCATTATAGAAACTATTGAACTGATAAATCAACAAAGAGAAGCTCTGTGCATTAGCAGCGTGAGTCATTGTTTGACGATTTATATTTTACCGATATATTATATAAGGCCAATGGTGGTGCAGGGGCGCAAGCGTGTGGGTGTAAGCGCGACAGGTTGTGGACTCGATTCCCAGTCGAGGAAATGAACTATTAAATATTTTCTTTTCTTCGCTCTGGTGTCGAGGCAGCGGCATTCGGTGGTAAGTGGAGAGCGGTATGTCTTAACAATAGGTTCCCTGTGCGTACCCTGCTGCGTGCGGAGTACAGCGCGAAGCTGAAAAATATATATATAAGGACGTCGTGATGCATCAGCTTAATATCTGACCTTAAACGCGATGAATGTGAGTTCGATTACCGCTCAGAGGAATAAATTATTATTTTTAAGATCTGGAAATGCTCTTTATATTGATCAACTTTTTCTAAGGCGCTATTTTAATATCTCCTAGAATTTCCGAAAGATAGAGAGAGAGAGAGAGAGACAAGAATTTTACAGCTGGTATTTATTATACCAAAAAAAATGCCAAAAATATGGCGCAAGGATTCACAGCTATGTAACAAACAAAATTGCATGAAAATTTTAATTATATTAAATTTATTTTAAATTTGAGTTATAGTTAGCTAATTATTATTAACTTATATTAAAATTTTTAAACATTTTTTAAAGTGTTATTCCACACTTAGGAAAGAAAAATACTTATTTAGAAAACGTATAAAAATTTTGAACGTAGCGGGACTCGAACCCGCGCCTCCTGGAAACCGACCAGGCGCTCTGACCACTAAGCCATGCGTTCTCGCCAAGCTACGTCGAAATTTTTATACGCTTGTTACAACTTATTTATGTTGTTAGCATCTCTGTAGGGAGATTTTTACAAATTTCCGCTACCCAAAGATAATTACTAAGAATTATCGTTTGGCAAGAGAGAAACTATTTTTTAAATATTTTTAAACATTTTTAAAGTGTTATTCCACACTTAGGAAAGAAAAATACTTATTTAGAAAACGTATAAAAATTTGAACGTAGCGGGACTCGAACCCGCGCCACCTGGAAACCGACCAGGAGACCGACCGACCGGTTTCCAGGAGGCGCGGGTGCGAGTCCCGCTACGTTCAAATTTTTATACGTTTTCTAAATAAGTATTTATATTAAAATTTTTGCAGTAGATATCTAAAATTTTTATTCATACATTTTAATACTTGTGCGAATTATATAAATAATTATGGTGAATTATATAAATATTAAATAAATTATAAAGAATTTAAATATATCAATATATTTAAATTCTTTATAATTTATTTAAGGTTTAAGGTGCTATTGGCCCCATTTTGTATTTGAGTCTCATTATGAAAACTAAAAGGAATTCAAATCTAAGTAATACATCACCGGTTGTTATATTTATTTATCTATATATGATTTACTATGGAATAACTACATACGAGTACTTATTAAAAAATATTTATATTCCTATTAATAAACGCAAATTTAACAATTTTCGATTTAGTGAGGGTATTATGGCCTCCTTTTAGCCAAATTAAATGTATTGAATTTAATGACAAAAATCGAAGATTTCTTCCGCTTGCCCAGTCAGTGTTCTCTAAGTCACTCTTCTACAAGTCTCTTGCTAGAATAACTCGTATCAGAAAATATACAGAATGTATCTGAGTCCTCAGACGAGGACGGCCTTTTTACTCACACTTAGACGAGTTCTATGACTTTTTCATTATTGGAACTGCTGCTGAATATCACGTCTCTTTGGTATCGGCTAAAGCTGCTCTGCGTCCAGGTCCGCTTCCAGTGTCATGATTGTATTTTTGCTGATAGCAAAGGTTCGCAAAATTTTAACACATGAATGTGCTGCTGTTTCTAAGATGTTTTTATATGTAATTTTAATATTGCCATATTTTTTAAGTTCCGTTTCAAAAAAGTTTCTCTGCGTTGCACTGCGATAGCGTGATTTTTAATAACAAATTTCAAAGGGGGGGGCAAGATACCTGCGGGGGCCACATTACCACCTTCTACTATACTTTTCTTAATATAATATATTTTTATATTATTATATTCTTTAGTTGGTAAGAGTACTTACTGGTCGTATTTAGGATTCATCTTGCTTAATAATCAATGTATTTTTATGGAATATATTTAAGAATATAATAAAAGAAAATATAAAGATACATATATTAAAAAATTCGTTTTAATTAAAAACGAAAAATACACTACTATAATTTATAGAATAAAAAGCTGGGGTAGAAATAGGTAACTATTAAGTTACCCTCTAAACTAAACGTTCGACTAAACATGAATAATAAACAGAGTTATCAAACTGCAAGCAAAAAATATAAAAGGAATAGAAGAGGCTGTTTTTTTAGTTACTATTACCGCATATAGCAAAGGTAGGCAAAGGGAACCTAGTGCCAAGATACTCCATTTCTCATTTTCTACTCGACTTTGAGACATTGCATTGCGTGGGATGCAACTCAACACCGCACTCTGTTTACTAGAGTGAGAGAATGAAAATGATAATCAATGTTTTTGTTAAAAGTGAAATATTTTAGAAATGTTACAAATATATTTTTATTCAAATCTAAAATCAAAAAAATCTGCTTCACGCTGTATCCCGCATACAGGGTAGGCAGAGGGAACCTAGTGTTAAGATGTTCCCCACTTTCCGCCGAGTTCTGGAGGCATTGCGTGTTGAATGGCAGATCTCAACGACGGGCTTTTGCCTCGACACCAGAGCGAAGAAATAAAAATATAAATTTAAATAAATATTACATCTCCTCGAGCGGGGATCGAACCCATAACCAGTCGGTTTTACGTGTGACTGTAAAACCGACTGGTTGTGGGTGCCGCTGCGCCACGACTGGCCTGGAAGTTTTAAAAATGTAAGTAAAAAAATATGTAATATATTTATTCTTTATCCATATGAATTTTAGTCTTCTTCAAACAGCCTAGGCTATTTTAGAATAGGTTAGAATACGTATTTTTATTAGGTACTAAGTAAACTAGACACGCTCTGATAACACGTTGGTAGTTAACTGTCATTAACAGGAAAAGTTGTTGCATAAGTTCAATAATCATATAATATTCTACTATTGCGTACTAATATTATAAATGTGAATATAAGTTTGTCTGTTACGCTTTCACACTAAAACTACCCAACAGACCATCATGAAACTTTGTACACATATTCTTAGAGATATTAGAAAAGATATAGGATAGTTTTTATTAATATAAATATATTTTAAAAATAATTATTATCCTTTGGCTATATAACAAAAAATATTTTAAACGAGGAAGCCGCGTTTGAGTCTCACATAATAACTTAGCAAGTATTTGTTAAGTTATACTACAAATAAGAAAACCAGTAAATAAATATACTGATCATATATTTGTGTGAAACTGTAGCGTATGCTAATAATATCTGTAACCTCATAAGTAATACTTATAAATTTTAGAACAAAATATTTGTTATGTAATGTTGGTTTGACATGATTCATACTATAAGGCTAACTGACTTGACTATAACTGTACATATTCGTAGCTATATAACGTTGTATGTATTTAATTACTAACATATTATTTTAGCTTTAGTCTATGTTCCTCCTATAGTAGATAAAAGGAAACGTAGTGTTAAGACACTTGGTTGCCCAGTTTCTGCCGGATGGGGTACTGTGTTTTGAGCGAGAAAATATTAATAAATAATAGTTCATTCCCCTCAAGTGTGAATCGAATCCACAACCGTCGCGTTTACAGTTTTGTACCACTGTACCACGAAGGTCTCAACGGTCGGTCATTACTTTTCTATATATTATAATACGAGTTTTTTTGGTTGAATACGTACCATGAGAACTTTTATATGAGTAATATGTAATGTATTTTTTAATTGCTGGCGAAAAACAATACCTTATTAAAAAAGAAACAAAAGCTTAGGTTATTTAATATACATTTGCTTTTATCAATATATATAAACGAAAAGTTAGTCGTTTGTATATATATGTATCTATTAATATTTCTGTCAGAGGGCAGGCAAAGCACCTGAGAACCTAGTGTTTAAACACTATGTTAAGATATCTTTACATTGTATTTTAAATTAACATAGAATCCCCTAAAGTAACATGCTACATTATAGGGCATTATGTCAAGTCAGAGTATTTTTTTTATTTTGTGTGTAACCTTATAAATAAAAAAAGAAAAAAAAGCTACTACATGAACACATTTATAATACGAATGATAAAAATGATAAAACATGATAAAAATTCTCAATTAAAAAATTTGTAGATACAAAAAAATAAATATATATATTTTTAATTTCTTATCTAAATCCAATTTTAATAACAAATAAAAATATAAAAACACAATTATATTCCTTAAGAAAAAAATAAAGAAAATAAAAAAGAAAAAGAAATAAAGTGAAACTAGAGTTAAGACAAAGTTTTTTTTTTAAATCAACAAAATGTATTTCTCATACATTTGTTAATTTTCCTTTTGGAAAACTCAAGCAATTAGAGTTGTCATTTAATTAATGAAATTAGATTGAAATCTTTTATGTGGGTTATTTGGAAAATTCTTAAATATAAATGGGGTCGTTGACCCATGAGTCAGGTGGGCGTGGCTTGGGCAAAGATTATTTAATGTAGATGGAACTAATATTTATTAAGAAAACGTATAAACATTGAACGTAGCGGTATTTGAACCCGCTCTTCTTTGGAAACCATCCAAGGCCAACTAAGCCATACGTTCAAGGAGGCGCGGGTTCAAATCCTTTATCTTTTTCTTTATAAGTATTTTTCTAAGTGTGAAATAACATTTTAAAAATGTAAAAAAAATAGACGGGGCTAATTATTTTAAATATTAAAAATAAAATAAATACTTAGTGACTTTATTTAATATGTAGGGGTTGAATTGTAATTGTAAATATTACTATCTTATAGATTTAAAATAAACTAAATTAAATCAGCTTCACGCTGTATCCCGCACACAGCAGGGGAAGCAGAGGGAACCTAGTGTTAAGACACTCCGTTCCCCACTTTTTCCCAACAAACAAAATATTTTTTTTATAAAATGAACTATTTATAAAAAAATATTTTGTTTGTTAATTATTATGGGAAGTTTTGTGAAAATAAAATTTAAATTATGCAATCGATTCCTTACATACATTAGCTTCAAGGAAAATGTCATTTACTTTCTGTCATAATTATTTCGCTTACTTTGTCTAAGAAACGTAGTACCAAGTACCCGTAAGAATGTCGAGACATCAGTTTTTAAACAATAAAAACTCAATAAAACGAGGCAAACTATGAATGTAAACATGACAGGTTGGTGTGGGTTCGATTCCCATTTTTTATTTACATTTCCTTCGCTCTGGTGGCAAAGCACGGCATTGAGTTCCCCCACTTAACACGCAATGCCTCCAGAATTCGGCAGAAAGTGAGAAGCGGAGTGTCTGAACACTACGCTCCCACTGCCTACCCTACCACATGCGGGAAACACACCTGCCACAGCGTGAAGTTTAAAAAAAACCTAGTAACATTGAAAATTATAATAAATAATCTTTGACTTAGTTATAATGATTTACCCGACCGAAGCGAGCCTACCTGCACGTCACCTTGCAACCAAGTGCATGCTAAAATCCTTCTAAATACGATAGACCTTTGATTAAATTCAACGATAAGCGAATTTAGCTTCTATTTAAAGCCAATTATGACCTAATATTGTACAAAGGAAATATCAATTAGGTCTTATATGGAATTTTTAAGGTTTCGTATTCTTGTGGTGGCGACGAAATTGGACCCCTGTTTATTGTATCGAAATTGGAGGACAAGTGCTTAAATAACGGCCACTTCGCCTTTTTTTGTGTTTAAATTGCTCTTTGCGCTTTTTTTTGATGATCCCGTAAAAAAAATCGTATATTTTAGTAAATAAATACTTTTCTTGTTAATAGAATAGATTCCCGATTAGAATAGATTGGGGCCGTCTCAACACTAGGTTCTGTCTGCCTACCTAGCTATAAGCGGGAAACAGCGTGAAACTAAGACTTGTGATGCAATTTTTTTTAAGTAATGTAGGTATGTAAATTTTGGCGCAGGGGCATAAAGTGGTTCTCGGTTGTGGGTTAGATCCCCACTCGAGGAAATGATATGTTTATTTAAATGTATATTTTCTTTTCTTGACTCTGATCTGGAGGCAAAGCGCGGCGTAGAGTTCCGCCAATACCTCCAGAATTTGGCGGAGAGTGGGAAAAGGAGTATCTTAACACTAGTTACTTCTGCCTACCCTGCTATGTGCGAGATACATGGGGGATGCGTGTGGGATGTGCCTCGACACCAAACTGAAGAAATGACAATATAAATGTAAATAAATATTTCTTTTCCTCGATTAGGAATCGAACCCACAACCAGTTGATTTTACAGTCACACTGTGCCTCTGCGCCATGACTGGCCTCAATGACGATATAATCTATATATAAATGATATAAGATACTAGAATACTGGGTGTATTCTAGTTTTCTCCGCTTAACTTGGAAGAGATGAGAAGATGAGAAGAAATAAACAATCAAACGAAACGAAACATATTATTGTCTTGTCATTCAAAAAATACTGACCGTTTGGACTTAATGACGCATAATATGTAGCATTTGATTTGTTATTTTTGAACTCATCGTGAATGTACGCATTCCTTATTTTGCATCCTAAACTCGTTTTTACTGATATCACAGGTGCGTCACCATGACGCGGTCGTACAGTTTTTTAGGAAAACTATGGAAAAATATGTTAGAATTTAAGGAAATTTTATTTTTATTTATTACGGGTATAATAGATACCGATATGGATAATTATAGATTAGGCATACGTTTAGTTCTTCTCAGTTTGTTGTTTTTTCTTAAGAAATTTTAGGACGGAAATATATTATGTAATTTCAATAATAAGCCATCGATTTTAAAACTTAGTACATATGTATCTATATTTACATATCATTAATGGTAAATAACACGTCAAATATAAATAGATATACTGAAGATGTTAGAAGTAGTCTCTAAAGAAAAATATGAAAGTAAAGTTCTGCTGATGATAAAGTGAAAATACAACTTATGTCAGCGGAATCGTACTCAATTATATTATTTAAAAAAACAATAAAATAAAAACACAGAGTTCTACACTTACCAAATATATAAATGAATTCTCATTTAAGTTATAATATAATATAAATAAATTTTAGAGGCCAGTCGTCACGACAGGTTGTGAGTTTGATTCCCGCTCAGAGAAATGAATTATTATTTATTAATATTTTGATTTAGTCTTAAAAAAACTAATAAAATCCGAAAAAAAAACTAGTAAAAAAATTGTTTGTTCACTTAACAAATTAATATTTTTTTACTATAGTTGCCGAGTTTTTAAGACGATTGAATAGGTTTTTTTCTTAATATTTTTTTTTTCGTATGGAGTTGTTGAAACAGTTTTTTCTTATAATTTGATCACTGCGTCACTCTACTGTATGTTAATAAATTTATTAAGATTTATTGAGCTTGTTATACATAATTCGGTGTCTCAAACTGGAACGACCTAATAAATTTCACCTTCATTTTTGTACGTCTGGATTGTAATATCTGCATATAGTATTTTTAACCGACTTCTGTAAGAAAAGGAGGTTATCAATTCGAGTGAATTTTTTTTAAAGTTTGTTACCTCAGTACTTTTGACTGGGTGAACCGATTTTGATGATTTTTTATATGAAAACTAGTGCTTCCCTTATGGTCGCATTTTTTTTGGTCCATTTCTGACAATGGTGTCTATGAGAAAATCACATATGTGTGTAATTATTAAATATGCATTAGGTAGGTGCACGAAAAATAGTAGAATAGCTCACTATCACGCCAACCGATTCCGATGATTCTTTTTTTATTTGAAAGGATATCCTTTAAGGTTTTTTTTTGGTGAGAATTTGGCTAGTTTCTGATTATGGCATCCAGATGAAATACAACATGTTTGTTTTTATTGGTAAAAAATATAAATATTAATTATACTGTAATAATTACAAGGAAAAATATTGTTAAAATTGGTGTCAGAAGTGAGATTCCCCATTGTTGCATTTCTCTTCAACGAACTTCAAAAAAGAGGATGTTGTCATTTTCAACCGCATTCAAACTTTTTTGAATTCCTCTCCCTTAGGAGAGGCTCCCAATTCGTCGGAATATTTTTAATGTATCTATAATATGTTTTTGTCAATATGCCATAATGTTAATTTGCACAAAAATAATACCTAATTAAAACTGAAGTTTTACATTCATACACTACCTACTCGTTTGAGAAGTATTTTTTAAGTCCCACAGATCACTAACAATCGTAACGCTGTATCCCGCACATAGCAGGGTAGGCAGAGGGAACCCTGTGTTAGGACACTCCGTTCGCCACTTTCCACTTCGTTCACGCCATTCTTAGCCTCGACACCAGAGCGCAGAAATGGAAATATAAATTAAAAAAAAAATATTTCATTTCCTCGAGTGGGGATCGAACCCACAACCGTCGCGTTACAGTCACAAACTTTCGCCCCTGGACCACGACGGCCTCCGCCTCTGTCTTAGAGACTGAAAATTAATAAAATTATTATTATTACAAATGAAAACAATAAGAAGGCGTGTACGTGTATAGACGTCAGATTTTTTTTTATCATTTAGTTACGCATTCTTAAATACTTGTTTACTTCTCGACCTTTGTACTTAGATTTTATTTGGTTTAGCTTCACGCTGTATCTCGTACATATCAGGACAGGAAGAGGATATATAGGAACCTAGTGTTAAGGTACACTTCCGTTTCCCACTTTTCGCCGAATTCGTGAGGTAGTGTGTGTTGAGTGGCGGAACTCAACGCTGCGCTTTGCTTCTTCACCAAAACGAATAAATGAAAATATAAATGTTAATAAATATTTCATTTCCTCGAGTGGGGATCGAACCCAGAACCAGTCGATTTTACAGTCACACTTCATGTCCCTGCGCCACGACTGGCCTCATTAAAAATTATTTATTACTTAAAAAAATCTCGAATTTAAAAGATTTAATTAATTAAAAAAGTTAATGTTGAATAATTATTTATAATAATTAATTTGAAATGAAATGTTAATCGTTTTAAAATATATGTTTTTTTTTTAAAAAAGTAATTATAAATTTTAAAATATTTTTTATTTCATTTTTAATATTAGATGATTTATAATATTCACAATGTGTAGGATCTTCTTGTTTTTTTATTCTCTTCTTCTAATCTTCTAGACCATGGATGCACAGAATTCTATTCAAGAATAAAACCAAAAAAAATATTACCTATACTTCTGGCGGCCGGCCCGCCATCAGTTCACGATTTGCCCGAGTGGCCCCTAGTCTTAATAAGTCTGTGTAACCGTTCTAGACGCTATCGTAGCGCAGTAGTATAGCGCATGTAAACGCGATTGTCGTGAATTCAATTTCCACTAAGGGGAATCAGTAATTCTTTATATTTCCCCGTTTTGGTAAAGGGCCGCGCTGGTTCCCGCTACTCAACACGTTATGTCAAATTTGAAGAATGGAGTGTCTGGATACTATTATATATTATTTTCGCTTATCCTGATAAATGCGGCATAAAACGTGAATTATTACTCTCTACTATTTATTATTTCCCTGCTTCTACTACAATATTTATTTCTGATACTGTACTTCAATCTTTTTTTAAAATTTAATATTACTTTTTTTAACTTCACGCTGTATCACGCATGCCGTGGCATGGTAAGCAGGAAACGTTGGAACCTAATGTTAGGAAACTTCGTTCCCATTAACACACTTTCGTTTGCCTCGTTACCACCGCCAGGAAATAAAAAATGCTGAAACCAGTTGCTCCCACAGACATACGCTTGTGTCCCTATGCCACGACTGGCGAAAAAAAAAAATACTTAGGCGTATTTTTTTATTATTTTTTTATTATTTCTACAAAAATTCTATTTTCATTAAAAAAAATGTTATAAGTTTGTACAGAAATGGAATTTTCGAAGTAAAGTGTAGGTGTTATTCATACTTCACACGAAACGATTTTAATTCATCTTCCTAAACCGATTCGCGGACTGTGAACTTTGTCCTAAAAGCTTTGAAATTTACATTCCTCTTTACTTGAGTATTACTAATAAATATAACGGTATATTTTTTAGGGTTGCGTACCTCAAAAGGTGGACACGGAACCTTTATGAGATCATTTTATTGTCCGTCTAAATTAATACTTAACAACAAAAATAAGTTGTAACAAGCGTATAAAAATTTGATGTAGCTTGATGAGATCGTATGGCTCAGTGGTTAGAGCGCGTCGGTTCCCAGGAGGCGCGGGTTCGAGTGCCGCTACGTTCAAATGTTTATACGTTTTCTAAATAAGTATTTTTCTTTCCTAAGTGTGGATTAATACTTTAAAAATATAAATAAAACATATATCTCGAGATGGCGTGGAGTATTAAAGTGTATGGTCTTTTGGGGTACAGAAAAAATTAAGCTTCTAAGTAAACACAATGAAATGATGCGAGCATTCATCGATTGTTTTTACTGCATTTTGTATAAAATTTGCTGCGTAATCAAAGCCTACAGGGTACTTCCCGTGGTTATAAGTTATAAATTTTGGTACGAAGTGAGAACTTAGCTCAAACTTAAGTTTGCCAACTTTTGTTAAGTAGTACCATATCTTTTTTTTTAAGTAAATGTAGAAATACAATTTTATTAGGAAATTATGGTACCGTCTGAAAATATGGTTTAAATTTCAACTCTATATCTCCATGAGTTCCTTAGATAAAAGCTCTTGACAGACAGACAGTGACAGTGATCATATAAGAATTTTTTTCCTTAAAAAAGATACGGCACCCTAAAAAAGGATGGAATAGATATGATTATTATTATTATATTTTTTTTATTGTAAGTATCAATCGATGATTACTTTAAGCTAATTAAGTTAACTAGTATTTCGAAATATTTAATTAAAAATATGATTAAAGTAGTAAAAAACGAGGGAATTACATTGTACATATTCTTTGCTTTAGAATGAGGTACATAATAACTGGTTACGAACAATTCAATATAATGAAATAAAATTTGAACGCAACAGGACTCGAACCCGCTGCCCCTTGGAAACCGTTTAAGCCAACCAAGCCAAATGTTACTTAGACCAATATCAATAGGCGTGGGTTCAAATCCTATAATAATATATTTATGTTTCTATTTCTTTTTTCACATTATGTTGGAATAATAATTTAAAATTGAATTTTGTCTCTACGTTTATTTTCTGTACGTAATTTAGTACAGATCTGGCGTAAATAAACGAAATAAGTTACAATTTGTGACAAATCATTCGCCAAAGGGCACATTACTATTTAAATATACTACTACTACAAACAAATATTCACAAATATAAAGTACTAAATTATATTTATAGATAGAGTGGAGAATTGCTTTATACAGGATATGTTCTTAATTCAATAATTTCTTTTCAGCTTTACTCTTTATCCTGGATAGGTAGGTAAGGGAGAAATAGTGTTAAGACACTTCGTTCTTTGCTTTCCTAACACAATGTTAATTGCCGTAACTTAGCGCAGCTCTTGATTTTATTGGAACAGCAGAATCTAAATAATTAATTTCTCTAAGTGGAAATTAAACCTGTAACTATCGCTCTTCCAGTCAAATGCTCTCCCACTGCGCCACGTTGGTGTAAGTCCCATACAATAAAAGAAATTCGCAATTCCAGAAACTACTTAAGTACTAAATTAAATATATGTTTTTTATTTTTATATCTAATAAAAAATTTGTTATTTTGCAATATTCAATAATATATTTTCATTTTTTTCGCTCTGGTGTCAAAGCAAAACGCGGCATTGAGCTCCGCCACTCAACACGCAATGTTTCCAAAATTCAGCGAAAAGTAGGGAGCGGAGAGTCTTAACACTAAGCTCCCCTTGCCTTGAAGTGAAGCTTCAATTTTGTTCTGTTTTATTAGTTAAAACTATTAAAAAAAATTACACTATATTTAGCCTTTCCCTTACGTAATATGTCGATAATATAAGTGACATCGTAACTACATTATGACGCGACGTAGTAATTAATACAAATGCAATATTTTTAAACCTGTATCTAGCTATAGAAATTCCTTGGCAGCTTCCTGATTCCTTTTGTGGAACTATTGTACAATCCATTGAAACCTTTGTTTTATGTATAAATTGTAATTTTTGAAATCAACAAGACTAATAATAGGTTCCCAGGTTCCCTCTGCTATTTGCGGGATACAGTGTGAAGCTAAAAAACACAAGGTAAATTTTCAATTTGATTAAATAAAACAATATGTTGCGATTTGGTTTCTTTATATTTAGATAGTAAAACGTTTTCCTTAAATTGTCTTTTGTTTTGAGGAAGCCCTTCAAAGTTAAAGCTAATTTTCTTTTCCGTTAGGTCTAAAAATTTCAATATATAAAACATACTTAAAGTTGTAATTATAACCTAGTTTCACTGTACCACTATTTTCAAATAAATAAAAATTATAAATTAGTTTCACGCTGTATCCCGCACACAGCAGGGTAGGCAGAGGGAACCTAGTGTTAAGACACTCCATTCACGACTTTCCGCCGAAATCTGGAAGCATTGCGTGTTGAGTGGCGGGATCAACGCCGCGCTTTGTCTCGCCACTCGAACATGAAAATATAAATTGAAATAAATATTTCATGTCCTCGAGTGGGGATCGAACCCACAAACAGTCGGTTTTCCAGTCACACTTTGTGTCTTTCCGCCACGACTGGCCTCTTAAGGATGTAATTATAATCTAAATTATAAAATGAGCTCCGTTTTACTGTACCACTACTTTTACAGTACATACAAAAATTATGAAATATTTATTAAAAAAATACATTTTTGAATTTAATGAGCTTGTGAGCTTTTAGAATATTTTTACTGTACTACTAGGGTCATCTTGAAAGATTTTTGCAAAAAAATCTTTTTATTATTAATACGATGAAAATATTATAATCTCCCTTAACATCGTAACTTCGAGAAAGAGAAAATGAGCTAAATCTGAATTTAAGTTTTGCTAAAGATTTGGATGTCTTCGACATTGTCTAATTTTATTTTCGTTTTTAATAAATTAAATTACATAAAAAAAAAGAAATCATTTAAACAGTGTTTTGGTTATAAATGTTTTGAACTCCAAATTCGTTACTTTTACGCATCAACTTTCCCTTTTTGAACTTAAAATTCAATAAAAATTCGTTATAGTATAAATTTTGAGTTGAAAACCTATAAAATGCTATATATATTATTTATAAATACGTCAGGCGTGAGGCCGGACGGGGCCAGTCGTGGCACAGGGGCACAAAGTGTGACTGTAAAACCGACTGATTGTGGGTTCGATCACCACTCGAGGAGATGAAATATTTACTAAAAATGTATATTTTCATTTTTCGCTCTGGTGTCGAGGCAAAGCGCGGCGTTGAGTTCTGCCACTCAACACGCAATGCCTCCAGAATTCGGCAGAAAATGGGGAACAGAGTGTCTTAATACTAGGTTCCCTCTGCCTACCCTGCTGTGTGCGAGATACAGCGTGAAGCTGATTTATTATGATAGATGATAAATACTTTAAACCCATTAAAGTAATCATTATAAAATGTATAAGCTATCTTCATTTTTATAAAATTTACGTTAAAACAGATGAATGTAAGGTTTATTAATTTTGTTAGGTTCTACTGGTTACATATAGGCGTGGAGAGGTGTTTTTTTATATGGAAGACTCGTTATAGTTAGACTCAGATTTCCAATTAAAC
>JAAIXJ010000819.1:0-19027 GCA_013403705.1 Heliconius hermathena
GGTCCTATATATTATAATGAATTATTAATATACATTAAATGTATTGCTATTTATTTGATATTTTATTTATTTTGTTTATTTTTTTAATATTTTTTGATATTTAATTAAAACCTATATAAATTTGTTAATTTGCAGATATCGTTATTCCGTTCTGGGTCTTAAGCACGGACTATAATGACTACGCTCTCGCCTATAGTTGTGTTAATCGCGACCAGAATTCTAGAGCAGGTAAATAAATAAAAGAATTTCATTATATTAATTTGTAAAATAAATAAATATAGCCGTTCTTAGAAAAAATATTGAATTATATAAGTTTGATAGTTGGTTTACGGGTGATGAATGATAAAGGATGGTCTACGAATAAAAGTCACGGGTAACGTTTTCCGTCACTCAAATGGTGGAAACGGGTAAATGATGGATATATAATTGTCATAAATTTCTATGAATGATTTACTAACAATCCCATAATTTCTTAATTATTTTGTTAATTATATATAAAAAAAGTTTGAAATTATGTAATTATGAAATTCAGAATATTGAGTAAGTGTCGATGAAGCCATACTATTGTAATTGGTAAACAATATTTACATTGTTGTCTTTAAAAAGATTTATTACATTTTGGTCATGCAGGCAAGCAGGATTTGTCAATGAAAAAGAGCAAAGAACGAAACCGCGTAGAATTAAAAGAGTTAGACATGCAACTACATTTTACAGTACAGTACTATTTAAAGGACTCTTTTTCTTATATTTGATTTATCTATACATAAACTATAGCTAACTTTTTTGTTTTAGTATACAGCTGGAAACTGAGCAGATCCAAGCAACTATCATTAACTGGTAACAACGTAATCAATAACAAGATTTCAGAAATTAACGTACTCGACAATAGATACTATGAAAACATCGACCAGTCCGATGCTGCATGCTTCTACTTGCCGGATGTAAATCCAGGACAGCCTGTACTATTCCCAGGACAGTGTGATCCTAATATACCAGTCGTACAGAACTTTAATGTTGTTGCGGTAAGTTATATTTTAATTTGCTTACGTAATTTTTTCTGTCTCCAAATGACTATTTTATCAACAGTCATATAACCAAGACGTTTCGAATGTCATTCTTTAGCCAGGAATCTTACCAGCGCGATTACTATATAACATTCGCAGGCAAACTAATGCCTTGAGTTCATTCAAATGACGATAACTTTTTTTTAATGAACCGATTTTGATGAACCAAACTTTAGTAATTAAGTTGAGTTAAAACAAAGCAATTGGTGAAACTTTTAAGTAAATCGGTTCAGTACTTTCAGAGAAAAATGGGACCATACATATCGACAGACTGACAGACAGACAAGAAATTAAAAAACAATATTTTTGCTTTCTATTATTCTTTTTAAGTGTCCCTCTATCCATTTCAGTCAAAATGACTAAATATACAGACAAAATATTTTTACTGTCTTATTATATATAGAGAAGAGTGTAATAGTATAATAGTTTTGGTTAATTTTATTTTCAAATGCTGTATGTTGTTACTCATATATCACAATCAAAAATAGGCGACAATGTTTTTTAAAAAGTATAATTTTAAAGGCTAGTCGTGGCGCAGGGGCACAGAACGTGGCTGTAAAATCGACTGATTGTGGGTTCGATCCCCACTCGAGAAAATGAAATGTTTATTTACATTTATATTTTTATTTCGTCGCTCTGATGTCGTGGTAAAGTGCGGCGTTGGCTTCCACCACTCAATGCTTCCAGAACTCGGTGGGAAGTGGGGGACGGTGTGCACTAAGTTCCCTCTCTCTTAACACTTAACACTGAATTTCCTCTGCGTACCCTGCTGTGTGCGGGATACAGCGTGAAGCTGATTTAATTTAATTTAATTTAAATATTAATAAAACAAATTGACATTATAATAATAAAATTAATTACAAACGCTAACAAAAATATTTCAGAAAGTTAATGAAATTATTCACGCTATGTTTCACATATGGTAGGGTATGCAAAAAGCGTAACTCAACGCTGCACTCACGTGACATCATGTTAATTATCGACGACATCATTGTTTAAACTTAATTAATTTTTAATGGTTTGAAATGAAACCTAAAAAATATTTGTTGTCAACGAATGTGTAAGTATTATAATTAAAAACAACCAAGAATGACTTAAATATGGGAGACTCGATAGACCTTACTGACAAATTGAATAAACATTTTTGTAGAACTTAACCCTCTGCGGCTAACGTGATAGTCCTATAGACACCACGAAATACAAAATTCGGCTTATTACCACTGTACTGTACTGATGTGTACAGGTGGTCGCAGGTAGCCCACGGGTGCATACAGGAAAAAAAGTGTGCACGAGACTATCACATCAACGTTAAAGTAAGTGTACTAGACTACCACCTTAGTAAAATGGATATATCTTCATGTTGCGTCTATTTAAGATAATATGAGTTTTTGTATTATTTGTTTTTGAATTGGATTTTATTAACATAAATTATAATATTAAAAATAAACGAGCCCTTTCATTTGATATCCATGTTGTAGAAGTAGATTAAAAATAACTATTCCGCCACCTTAGATGATCCGCCATATTGGATTTAGAATAACGTCACATTGTTTTTCGAGCTACTCTCAACGAGCCCTTTCATTTGATACCCATATTGTACAAGTGCATCAAAAATATTCTGTTATTTTTTATGGTCCGCCATATTGGACTTAGAATGAAGTCACACACCTTATCGTCCATTGTCATCCAAACCAAACGTGTATACAAAATTTCAGCTCAATCGGTTGAAGATATCTACTTCAAAATTGAGCTCAAAGATTTCACCTGAACAAACATACATACATTGCAAGTTAAATAAAAACTTTTAAAAAATATGCCACGTTAATCGCAGAGGGTTAGCATAATTTTTTTATCAGCTTCACGCTGTATCCCGCACTCAGCAGGGTAGGCAGAGGGAACCTAGTGTTAAGACACTCTATTCTCCACTTTCCACTGAAATATGGAGGCATTGCGTGTTGAGTGGCGGAACTCAACGCCACGCTTTACCTACTACTTGGTTTTACCTTGGTTAACATAATTTACTTGTATATTGTAATAATAGTGATAATATACCAATAAAAAAGTAATATATCAAAATATTGCTTATCGATCCGCAGAACACAACGCCGCGTTTGATCTTGCCAAAACGACGAAAAGAAAATAACTGAAGCATTTGAGTGGGAACCGAACAGAGATTGCGTTTTACAGTTAGATGCTGCACTATGTAGGTCTCACAATTATTGTTAATGTTTCTTTGACATTTAGCATTCTATTCACAATAACTTCAATGAGAATCAAATCTGTGAACCCTGAATTCCATTCACGTTATAAAAAATGAGGATAGTGCCCATTTAATTTTAATAAAAATAGGAATAATGAAAATAGTTTTTCTTTTGCTACATTTTTTATTGTCTTTGTGCTCTATAATTTTGAAAAATACATTATTTTTGTAATTATTATTTATAACTAGCTTTTACCTGCGGTTTCATGTGCTTGCTTATAAAAATAGCTAACAGTTGTGTATGGCATGTATAGTATTCGTTATGTATTATGATTTATATCCTTCTTCATAAATGGATTATGAAATATACAAAAAGAATTATCCAATTAAATCCAGTAGTTCCTGTGATAGATCATCGTGGTGTATGGGTACAAGCATGCATAAACACTGTGGGTTCGGTTACCACTCAGATAAATTAAATGCGGCATTGAGTTGGAAAAAAAAAACTTATATCTGTCTATCTATCTAGGGAACACAATATAAATATTTGTTTTGGTCCAGTTCTTGCCACTTAATTTGCTTGGAAATTTGTACCACAGTAGGTAAGATAGAACATAATTCAAGACACACCATTCGTTTCCGTGTCTTTTACAGTTCAATGTTTTGTGATTATTACCTTTAAATTAAGGTTTAAATATTTTATCTAAAATTTCGAAATAGTCATTCAGACTATATTTAATAGTGTTATCCTATTCAGGATGACACTAATAATGATAAATAATAGTAAAATAACAAATAGTAATAATAGTAATAGAAAAAAATATTTATTTATTTATATATACTTTATTGCACAAATTACAAAAAAGAAAAATGTACAAAAGGCGGGCTTAACGCNAATTACAAAAAAGAAAAATGTACAAAAGGCGGGCTTAACGCTAAATAGCATTCTCTACCAGCCAACCTTGTCATGTGTGAGAATAAGTTTGTAGGTGTGCAAAAGTAAAATATACCTACATATACATACATTAATATTCTATAAATACATAATATAATATATAATAAAAAAATATAATTATGATAATATAATATGGATATTCTAAATAAACTACAAAAAAAATCATATACATATATATACCATACCAATATATACAAATAATTTGGTTTTTTTATAGTTACCAATATATACAAATAATTACATAATAAATTAAATAGATGAATATTATATATTTATACTATTTTTAAAAAAAATGCTCTTTTACCCGGCGCTTGAATGCCTCACGAGAGGGATTTATAGGGATATATTAATAACAAAAATTTGTATTATAGTATTTAGGAAGATGGCGTTTGGTTGAAAGTTACCCACAAGCAAGTCAACGCGGATCATGTAATCAGGCAACTTACTCTCTTAATGCAAACGGGACAGTAGACGTCTACAATACTGAAGTCATCAACCAAGAACTAAGCACCATCAATGGATTAGCTGTGTTAGCTTCAAACGATAGTAGTGCTAAGCTACTAGTCACCTTCCCAGGAAGTAAGTATTCTTTACTAATGTCAAAAATAAATCATATAATATATACTATTAAGTTACGTACAACAAATTAAACTGTATTGCAAACATACATTATAGGTATATCAAAACACGAACATTATTCAGTGTGTAATTAAATAATTCTGTGGTTTAAGCGGGCGAAGCCGCGAGCGGGTCGCTAGTAAGATAATAAAATAAGTAAAAATAAAAACAATTAATATCTACAAAACTTATATATATAAGATAGCGAAAAGAATTTTAAACGTTCAAAATTATATATTTTCAAATATTTATAACGTTTAAAAATTTCTTGTAATTGGTGTCTCCCGGCAAGAATGGCGTAGCAACATTGCACCTAACTGTAAGCTGGAGGGTTGTGAGTTCAGTTCCCGCTCCGGAGAAATAATTATTGTTTACATTTAATCTCTCTAGTGAGAAGGAAAAGCGTGGTCGTGAGTTCCGCCACGCAATATTAAAAAAATTGGACGTTGCATGGGGTACGAAGTGTCTTGGACAGTAGCTTCCCTACTTATTAAATATGGTACTTAAAGCGGGAATTAGGATACAAGAAAAAAATATATTATCATCATACCTGAACATCTGTGCAAATTTTCAAGTGAATTGTATAAAAATATATGCGTCAATACTTATATATGTGTATAGGATATATGTATTGTCTGTGCCTATTCTATTATAGGCGTGACCGTGTGGTCCAAAACCCTCCCCATGGTTAATGCAGTAGAGAACTTAAATTAAAAAAATAATATTCAAATTCAAAAAGTGTTTTTTTACGCTATATGGCAGGGTAGATAGGCCTTGTTCTTCAGTTTCCGGAGTCCAAAATTCATCAGTAAGATCTTATTTTAATCATAAATGTAATCTAAGATAACAAGTGTAACGAGGGCGTCGTGGCTCAGAGGCACGAGATATACGACTGTAAACGCGATGGATGTGGGTTCGGTTCCTTCACGAGGGTATGAAATATTTAATATTTTCAATTCTTCGCTCTGGTTCCACTCTACTCACTCTTAATACTAGGTTGCCTCTGTCTACCCTGCTATGTGCGGGATATAGCGTGAAACTAAAAAAAAGTTAACTAAAATTGAACAATCAAATATTACAAGTATTACATTATTACTATTAAATTACAGAACTTATACAAAAAAATGTTCTTTTGTGAAAATTATCAATTAATCGCCTTTGTAATCTAAAATACTTGTTAACTTTAAATTAATTTTGCCGTCGTTCGAATCTTTTGACTTTGTCGTCGGCTTGCGGTCGCGATCTTTAGATTTGCTTTTAATCTTGTTTTTGTGATGCGGTTTTAAATTGAGCCAAAATTATATAATAGTTACAATTATTTGCTTTAGGATGCCATTCGAGGCCGTCGTGGCGCAAAGGGACTGCACCTGAATATAAATGCGATAGATCTGAGTTTGATACCAAGTCCGGGGAATGAATATAGAAATGAAATAAAAAAAAGAAACAAATCAGTTTCAAGCTGTCTCCCGCACCGCACTGTTAACCCTACTTGTGTTAAGACACTCCGTTCCCCACTTTTCGCTGAATTCTGGAAGTGGAACTCAATGCCGCACTTTACTTCGGCACCAAAACAAAGAAATGGAAATATAAATTTAAATAAATATTAATGAATATATTTAATTATTTTCAGTTTCAAGTCTACCTAGACTTGAAACTGAAAATAACTACCTAGTCTAGTCTAGAAAAAACCCGGGGTTGAAGTTCGCCACTCAATACAATATCTTCAAAAATGAGCGGAAAATAGGCAACCGAATGTCTTACAATGAGATTCCTTCTATTTACCCTGCTATGCACGAAGTAAAGCTGTTTTTTCTTTTTATTTGATTTTGGTTACCATCGTGGCGCAGTAACACGAGAAGGTTGTGGATTTGAGTCTCACTTAGAAAATTGTTTTTTATTTCTTTCTAGGCGCGATTTGATAATTAGCTTTATACAATCAAAACCTCATTATAAACATAAGAACTAAATAACCAAAAAAAAATTAAAAAACAACTCAAATCAGAATATGGATTAAAACTTTATATTCAACATTACACATTCTCATCCAAAATTTCGAACTAAAATAATAATCCAAGCTTTTAAAGCATAAATGTATATAACATTATGGATATACAATATCATAGATGTAAAATACAATATGTTACTATTGAATAGTTATATGTAAATTAATATATATATATTTTTTTTGATTTCCCCGATCTGTTAGACATAGCGTGACGTTGAGTTCCGCCACATAACACGCAATATATCCAAATTGGGCCGAATTTCCTGTGTCTACCCTGATTTGCGATAAAAGCTTGAAGCTGCTTTCACTATAGAATAATCCTGAAAATAGCCTCATCTCAACGTAAATTACACATTAGCCGGTTGCAGGACGCACCTGGGCGCTAAAAACTCAATTAACTATTTGCTTTGCATCTAGAATACATTTTGCTGAAATTAACAGATTTTATGCTGCTATCACAGCGATATGGTTAAATGTAGGGTACAGTGCCCTAAATTCACGCGTTTAATGGTTTATTTCTTTCAGTTCCCTGTAACCGTATCCCGCACATAGCAATTTGACAATTTGACAGACAGTAGTTCAGATATACAATAGTATATTTGAAGTACTGTCTGTACTGTATATCAAATAACTTATATATTTTTGAAGTCTTACTACTTTAAAAGGTAGAGGTAACCTAGTGTCAAAACACTCTATTTTCCGCTTCCAGACTTTGAAACATTATATATTAACCCACAGTCATGTGTTATAGAATTACGGCATAATAAAAATTTTTCTTTTGACATTTTTGTTGTATCACGAAAGTAGCAGGGAAAGCAGCGGGAACCTTGGAACCTATTATTAAGACACTTTCGTTCCGAACTTTCCACTCAACTGTCAAGGCATTGTGTGTTGAGTGGCGGAAGTCAACACAGTGCTTTGCTTCGCTACCAGAACGAGAAAATAAAAATTGTAAATATTTCGTTTCCTCGAAAGAGAATCTAATCCACAACCGTCGCATTTACAGCCGCACAAAAAAAAATGTATATTCAAATAAAAAAATATACTAACAAATAACCACTCCAATGCAGATGGACATTTCTAAACTGCAGTGTCAATAAAAACCGTCAAGCGTTACATACTATATCGGCCATTTAAAAGAAAAGTGTCACGAGTCATATCAAAATCTATAAATTTAAACCGCAAAAGTAATAAAACTCGCTAGGTTTAGTAGTTAGTTTTAGTTTAAAGTTTCTAGGCCATCGTGGCGTATTGTGACTTGAGACAGCTTCTTAGTACCGCTAGTGGTGGTGGGTTCGATTTCCACTCGGAAAAATGAGTTATTTTCATCTTCTTGTTAGGTGATACCACGAATACGATTTTTTTCTTTATTATATTTGTAATATTTTACTATAATCCCGCCTGATTCTTACTTATTTCTAATATTAATACAACTGTAAAGTCATAACAAAATTTTGCTAAAATTTGAGAACAGTGGCTATAATGTAAAATCATAGTACAAATAGTAATAATGTAATAAAGAAAACTAACACCGCAAGGGAGCACAGGCGTCCACATGCTGACAAAATTAATGTAATTTACATACGTAGTGAGAACCGCTAAGGTAGCTGGAAAAGGCAATTGTTGAAATTTTAAAATATTTTTTTCATTTAGTTTTGATAGTTTTAGCATATTTTATGCAATTTAATGTTTGATACTATGTACACGGTGTTGAGTTCCGCCGTCTAACATTTGACGTCTTGAATTCAGGCGGAAATCGGGGATCTTCGTATAAAGTTCTTTCTCTATACACTGCAATACATCCCGCATTAAGCACGAAGCATAAAGCTGAAAAAACTACTGCTTCCACAGGAATTTCAGGAAACCTATACTCGATGTTCCTCAATATGCATTAAGGCACCTACTAATTTTAAGCATTCTGCGCTCAATAATTTTGGCTGTGCATTGTCTGTCAGTCATGTAATGGAAAAGGCAATTATTCTGCGGAAAGTGGGGAACGGAATGTCTTAACACTGGGTGCTCTCTGTCTACATTGCTATGCGTGAAAAATCATAAAGCTCTAAATATATTCTACTTTTTTTTAAGAAATTCTTGTTATTATTTAAAATACGCAAGAGCGTATAATTTGATTGAACCTGCTGTATTGAACTCACGTCTTTGTCCATATCGCATTTTTTTCGCTAAAATTATTTAAGAACAAATGATGATTTTTTTCAAATCTTAGTAGCTGGCAAAGGAATCTATTGCTAAAACACTCCATTCCTCACATTTCGCCGAAGAGATTTCGAATGAAGTATAATCGTACCCCTAGTTAGGAATTGAACTAATAACAGTCATTATCCCCCTGCGCCACAGCCTCAAATATGTCATACTTAATGAAATATTTGAGTCTATAATTTTAATACAATTGATTGTATATATAGGAAATTGGACATGAAAAAATAAGTATTATGAATTTAAACAAAATATTGTGTACAGGTTATAATTTAATTTGCTAAAGTTGGATACCCTAGTTAACCTTAATTTGCGGAGTCCGCTAGCCCGGCCCCGATGAGTTTCTATACAAATAAATTAATTGTAAAATATAGCTATATTTGAAAGTCACTGAGGAGCTACTGAATTATTTATTTATAGCTTCACACTATATCCCGTAAGAAAACAGTGGCTTTTTACTAAAACACTGGACAGCTATGTAAATGATGAGATTCAAAACTGTACGCTTTTTTACCCTATACCGCACAACAGAATGAGAAGCTCAATGTCAAAATACACCATTCTCCAACCTCCACTCGTTTTTGAGATATTCCGAAAAGACGGAAAATAAAAAAAAATCGAATTCAGCAGGAAATCGAGACGTTTACAGTCAGATACTAGAGAGTGCACGAGAGTGAGGCACCACTGGGCTTCGAAGGCCGCATAAGAAATTGTAGTTAATAATGAACAAAAACATCATACTTATTTCTAAACTAAAAACATTATAATAATAACTAAACAGCCTACAAATGATACAAAATTTTGTACTGTAAACGCAAACAACGTGCCACATAACTTTGTTTATTTATCATCACATATCTATGAATGGGTTAACACTAGTAATTGATGTTAGCCTTTCGTGATCGTTCGTTCAAGATACTCCGTTCCCTACGCACTGCCCATTTTAATTATTTTTATTTCAATTACATTTTTCCTATTAATCTTCTGCATTATTTGATTTAAATACGGCAACAAGATCAAGATCAATATCATGTATAAAAAAATAAAATAAATCAGCTTCACGCTGTATCCCGCACACAGCAGGGTAGTCAGAGGTAACCTTGTGTTAAGACACTCCGTTCCCCACTTTCTGCCGAATTCTAGGTATTGCGTGTTGAGTGGCAGAACTCAACGCCGCGCTTAACCTCGACACCAGAGCGAAGAAATGGAAATATAAATTTAAGTAAATATTTCATCTCCTCGAGTGGGGATCGAACCCACAACCAGTCGGTTTTGCAGTCACACCTCGTGCCGCTGCGCCACGGCTGGCCTCAATATCATGTATACATTAATAATATAATTTTTATAGAACGCAACCAAAGGCTTTGGATAAATCACAGAACACTCCAATAGCATTCTGCAACATTTCCCATGCGTCATCAATGTGCTTTAGTATTATCTTAGGAAATATTACATAATGCAAACTATAAATATGGAGTGAATTGTTTTTATTTAAGAGTTGTGAGCTCTTTAAAGATATTTTTCAAATACTTTACTTAAAAATGATACTATAGAGATTGAACTATAGTTTCGGGGTTAAGTCTATATCCGCTTTTTTAAGCGGCACTATTTTGCTATATTTGATTAAGTCTCGAAAAACAGTGCAATCTAAACACTTAATAAAAAATTAAAGTGAGATAAGGAGCAATGTTATGTATAATAGTACTGAGCATTTTAACAGATATGCTCGTTATTTTTTTCAAATAATGGCTTCGACAATTTCATTCGGTGCAACTTGTTTAACCCGGAGTCATGGAGGTGGAAAAGTGTGACACGGACTGTAGAGGAGTCTCACAGACTAAAAATACAAAAAAATACCATTTTTATAATATTTATAAAAAATAATAATAATGGTAAAATTTTCCCCGACTGTTAAGGAAGTGTTATGTTTTTCGCGCGTGTCTTGTATGTATGTATGTATGTCTTTCTTTTTTATTACCTCATATCACCAGAACCGCTGAACAGATTTACATAATTGAGGTGTCGTTAGATTTGTATTAGCAGCCCAAGTGTTCTTAGATAGGTGACGTAAAAAAAACAATCATGGCGGCTGTGGGACGCCATTGGGCTTAGTGAAAAAAAAAATTCGGTTCGAATACCACAATATGAGTATCAAATTCAACCGGGACCTATAAGTAATTCATCAATTAATAAAATCTTTATCAGGAACCCCGCATAATTTAAAGAGGTCCCGACTGTTAATCCTAATAAACTATTGGGCTTGTTTATTTTATGCAGTCGGGGTTTTTGTTTTTATAAATATTTTTTTATTTTATGTATGTAAATATCTATTATTGAAGGGTCTGTCTGTCATTTAACAATAACCCTGTTTTTTCAAGTGTATATATTTTCAAGTTACACAACACTAAGATATACACAAAATTTTTTTTGTCTGTTGGCCTTTTTGCTTATCCGGCCCAATCTTCAAAATAGCTAAACCTATTATTAAAGGACTTTCAATGAAAGATAAATGAGGTTGTATAGCAACATTTATAGGATTTTTATCACAGAATACTCACGGGTTCGGGATTTACGTGTTAAACATAGCGATTGTCGTGCGCGCGTAACTACCGCCTACCGACATACATATAAAAATAACTAAACATTTTTCTACTAAACTAAATACGACAACTTTTGCGAACAAAATCAAATAAAATCCCAAAATGTGTAAGTTACGATTTATTAAGCATATTAAAGATAACCATACTAAAATAATTTAACAATTTTCCCTAAACACATCTAAATAATATAAAAAAATATTCGTATTATATTGTTATGTTATTATATTGTTCAAGCATCGCGTTGACCGCTACTTTATATAAATAAATAATATTATAATATAATACGTTATTATTGGTTTATTAGAGAAAACCACATTCTTCTACTTAAATAGTAGGTAGCCTGTTCACCGCCATCATCCTTCAAAACTAGTATTAATACTAGAAGGGCTGTAGTTAGAAGTTAATTTAACCTTGTATTTAACCTGGCGTCAGCAGGGTTGGGTCTATGAGAAGAAAAAAAATATGTTGTTTGCAGTTATTTATTATACGTGTATCAAAAATTAAATTAAATTAAATCAGCTTCACGCTGTATCCCACACACAGCAGGGTAGGCAGAGATTTATAGAAGTCCTACAGCTCTCTCTATTATTTAGACATTTATGTTTACTTCTTATGCTTAAATTCAAAACTTTAATATGTGTTATGAAAAAAAATATCTAAAAATATAAAAAAATAAATGAATAATTAAAAAAATGTATAAATCAAATTATTTGTAATTTTGTAACTCTAATACTTGATTAGCGAGTTTCCACTTTTGCCATTGCTTTTTAAAATGCTCCATAGAGGTTTTGTTAAACAAAACTACACACGTATGGAATACAAGTCTAAAGTTAAATAAATAATCAAAGACGAGTAAGAGAGGTACCACTAGGCTTATCGACGTTATCATATCACACAGAATTGCAATTCCCACTAGAGAAAGGGCACGAGTGCTTCCCGTTCGAGATATTTTCTTCTTGCAACACGAAATAACCGATGACATTACTTTAAACACCACCATCATATTCAAAAACATTAAGAAATAAGCTCCAGCAACCATAGGTTCCATATAATACCCACTTCCTTGTAATACGAAAATAGTTGGTACAACAAGTTTGTATACAATCAAAACGATCGCTAGTGTTCCGTAACTGAACGCCGCAGCTTTTCTTTTCCCATAACTAATTTTTCCTGTTACAAGTAACACTAATCTGGTATAAGCCAAGAGAGAAGCGCAAAGTGTCCAGCACATGCTCGCATGAAGTAGGATGAAAGAAAATTTATAAACTGGGATGCCCCACTTCAAATAGATAATACATAAATGAAGAGTTCCGATGATTATTTGATGAATATTTATAAAGTTTTGCAATGATCGCCACTTCGAATCCACAGTCCACACTAAAATTAAAACAATTGAGCAAAATATTGATAAAATCACAGCAACAACTGCTGACTGGTCGGTCATTTTAAAAACACTGTGCTAATAATTACAATTGCTCATTATGTTTTTTTTTTAATAATTAATTTGTGTTTATCGCGTTGATTAATTTGTATTACAAAAAAAGTGACTTGATTTTAGATTAATATGTTTTGTTAATTTTATACTATATATTTTATACTATATTATATTTTATATAAAAACTTATTTAGAAATATAAGCTAAACAGTAGATAAATACCAAAGCGATTACTCGTATACGTAAAATTTTTGTGTTTCTTTATTATTCTTTTTTTATATATTACAACCAATTTAATATTATGCCTAATTATAGTAAAGTAATAGTAGTCACGAAAGGCAAAATCTGCAGTGGCTACGTGTTATATACAAACAATTTATGGCTCTCCAATCACGTAGTCGACGAATTACGACTGTCATAAACGACATAACTCCGACAACGTATTGGGCTACCGAGATAATTGATTTTGATTTGAACCTGTGTTACCCATTTTTTTTAACAATATCTCCTGATTTTTGTGGAATAGATCTACATAATATTTTTAGGGTTCTGAATCTCAAAGTAAAAAACGGAGTAAATGTATTGGATCGCTTTATTGTCCATCTGCCTGTCTATAAAATCAAAACTTATAGGGTATTTCCGGTGAAGAGAAAGTTCCTTAAGGAGAACTATAAAATTTGACAATAAGTGAAAACATAAAATACTTATAAAGGTAAAAATAAAAAAATAAATAAAAATATCATAAAAAAAAACAATAAATAATATAGTTATGCAAGTCTGGCTTGACTATATTCACATTAATTTCTAAATATTTATTTTAAAATTAATACTAAGTGAAGAATAAAGTGTGTGACACTATGTTCTCTCTGACTACCCAGCTATACCCGACTTCTGACCACCGTCTGAGCGAGCTGAGCGGCAGTCACAGAACACCAGCAGCTCGTCGCATCTGGAACTACAAATCGGCAGATTAAGATGAGATGACGTACATTTTACTCATATTTTCCCTGGAGGCCGGCTTGCTTCTCTTCTGATGATCCGAATACCTGTGCCACTGCTGTTGCCTACGTGGTTCTGCAAGGCATGCAATTTTACATTTAATTTTAAATTAATGGAATTTTACATACAGCTCTGTAGTGCCAATCGATGGCAAATCTCGTCAGGTCAGGCTTTGGTTTGATACATCTTGCAAACTTACTGCCTTTAGCAAATGCGAAGCATATCAAATTTGAGCCAAGATACTGGTCATTGAGAATCCCAAGAAAGACTCAAAAAAGAACGTATAACCGCATCTAGGTACTTTAAGGAGCAAATTGCCAGAGCAAGGTCCAAGCATATCACTGAATTCGGGGAGCAATTTACGAGCTACCGTCTGGAATTCATCAGTTTTGAACTTTCTCAAAGGCATGGCTTGGCAACTTTAGGCAGCTTCGCTTCTGCCATTATGCATAGGGAATTACATCTTGGACGATACGGCGAAAGAGAAAGCCGATCTTCTGGGCGCTTTCTTTGCCTCGAATTTGACTATGGATGCCATTGCCATAGCTCATGGCACCGGTTCGGATTGCCTGGAATTAAGTTGCTAATAAACTGTAAGGCGGTCTCTGTCTTCTTTGGACATCCACAAATCTAGCAGGCCAGATAGTATCGCTCCTTTAGTGCACCGTCCATATGCTGCTGTACTGACACCAGTGCTAACGCTTTGTTTTTTTATTCAGTTGTCGTAGTCCCAAGCTCGTAGAAGAGCTTTCGAAGAGCTTATCCACCCGATCACGAAGAGCGGCTTTGGTTCCGATCCAACTAACTATTGGCCTATTGCAATCACCTCCATGTTCTCAAAAATGGCGGAGAGCATAATAAATAGCAGCCAGTTTATCTGGAGAATCACAGAATAATCAATGGCCATCAATATGACTTCCGCCATGGTCGTTCTACCGTGTGACAGATACTTTGGTTTTACGTAGAGATGTCTGAGGAAATTTTTAACCTGTTTCCCGTCGCTAAATTTTCTAACTGCACAGTACACACCACAATCTGAAATATAACCCGTACCATCTTGATATGTATTATATGTACTGTGGATGGAACTACCTATGGCAGCGTTACCAGATTGTCGATACAACATTCCTTCCATACCTTCAAAAAGCACGTCTATCTCCACTTTGGCAACGTACCTGTAGCTCCTCTGGTGTTACACGGTGTCGTGGTGGCGATGATTACACACTAGCAGGTGACCTGTAAGAATGTTTGCCTTGTCTTTTCTATAAAAAAAATTAAATACTTAATATTTTCGTTTCCCCGCTCTGGTTGAGTTCTACTACGGAATACGCAACGCTTCGAGAACTTGCCAGAAATTGGGGAACAAAGTGCTTGTAAACATTAGAATTCCAGGTTCCCTCTGCCTACTCTACTATGTGCAGGATACAGTGTGAAACTAAACAAAAGAAATAATATAAAGCGCGAAGACAACTAACTTTATTATTTTCTTCTAAAGAATACAAACTTTATTTTAAGCTCTTGGATTCAGAAGTATGAAAAAAAATAATTAAGAAGACGCGACTCGACAATTACAATAGTACGGAGCTTTTATTATATTAACAATCATCCTGGTAGTTTTATTTCCAAGATATTTTAACTGAAAGATGTAACTTTTCTAGTTAATTGCTCACTTTCTCCATAATTGTTTTTATTATTTGAATTAAAATTTTCATGATTTTTTATACTGGTTGTGAGAAAGCGTAATTATGGATATTGTGATATATATTTTTGTCAAAATTTATATGATTCTCTCTTTATTTTTTTATTGTTTTATCTTTATTCAATATTTTTAAAGTCGTACTCTACATTTAGAAAATTTTTTTTTTTAGAAATTTATTAAAAAATATATTAAATTAAAATTTGGACCTTTTTTTAAAAAACTTTTTTTTATGATATGTGTATTTTGTTAACTATTTCTAAATTACACAGGCTTACTGGCAAAAACTCCACACTAAGGAGTCGTCGCGTGCAAGCGCAGCGAATCGGTCGATGTTGCGTCATGTCTGTCAAAATGTCTGTGAATATTATTAAATGTGCGAGTTGTAATGTAGTTATTTCGGAGGTGTTAGCGTTTATTCGCAATAAACATGACGTTATGGACAATGAGAGTCTAATACGGATTTGTGAGTCTGCTTTTTCTGAAGAGGACCTTGATAAGGCGAAGTAGTTATTGTTTACGTCCGTTAAGACAAAGCAAAAGTATGTATCTAGACGTAAACAAAAGAAACAAAAGGATCTTGAAGATATTATTGCCGTATTTAAAACAGTGGATCCTGAACAGATACCTGTGTTTGTGGCTTATGATCTACATAAATTGCCGCCTATTTGTTTCGATCACGTAGATGTCACTAAGATATTGAAAGATTTGTTAATTTTACAAGCTGAAGTAAAGCAGATCAAAAATAATTATGTTACTACAGATATTCTGGAAGAAATGAGACAAAATTTTCAAATAATCAGGTCACCGTTATCGTTTTGCAACGATGATAATATTAATACTCGAAGAGGAGGATATTCTGGAGACAGCGGACCGATTGGACTACCGTACGTGACGTCAGAGTTAACAGCTGACACGGACGTCACATCGCCGGCCAAAGGCAATAATAACGCGACCGAAGTAGTTACGAATGCAGCGGCCACAGCCGAACACGGCCGAAGTGATAGCAATCACAATAATGATGTGACGAAGAAACTGACATATAGTTCTCTCTTTTCCTCTCGAGCAAATAACAACATTCAAAATAATGCTGTTCCGGTTACACTTCCTTATAATGCTTTTAAGTTATTTGTGTCTAAAAGCAAGTTGCAAGTCTATCTTAATGATAACTTATGGCCAGAAGGTATAACGTTTCGACGTTTTATCTTTTTTAAGAAATAGCAGGCAAGAGATAACCCTCTGATTATGCATGATACTTCTAAATAATAATGGACAAAATGGACAATAAGAAAGTTATACTATCAACTTTTAATTGTAAATCCATTATAAAATCTACAGAGTGTGTACGACAATTATGCAAAACATCTGACGTTATTGCCCTTCAGGAGACCTGGCTTTGGCCCCATGAGTTATCATATCTGGGAAGCCTGGATGACAACTTCGCATACACGGGGAAGTCATCAATGGATACCACGATGGGAGTCGTCAAAGAGAGGCCTTACGGTGGAGTAGCATTGCTGTGGAGAAAAGGTGCTTTCCAGTATGTGTCTTTAGTGTCGTGTAATAGTGATCGCTTAGTAGCTATTAAAATTGTGCATGATAACCGTACAATATTGTTGTTTTCCGTGTATATGCCATACGATAACAATAAGAGTGAAAGCTTAATAGAATTCAGTGAATGTCTAAGTGAAATATCCGCAATAATTGACAGTGAGAATGTCGAATCAGTTATCATGGTTGGCGATTTCAACGCACATCCTGGTGAAAGGTTTTCGAGGGAGCTACGGAGTACATGTGCCGAGCAATCATGGTATTGTATGGACTTTGAACTATTACCTAGTGATACACACACTTTCGTTTGTCAGGCTAGTGGGTCTCAGCGGTGGTTAGACCATTGTATAGTAACGAGTGCATCGAAAAATCTATTTATAAAAGCGTTTGTAATGTACGGAGTTTATGCATCTGATCACTACCCTATTACTTTTGAATGTGACATTAATATTGTTAAGCCTAAACAAGTAACAACTAAGGTTATTTATGATAGGGTGAAATGGGGTGAAAGAGACGATATTCAAATTACTAAATATCAAGAATTTTGTTATTCAAAATTAAAATTAATTGACTTGCCATATGAATGTAGACAATGCTCTGTTAAAATATGTAAAAACTCTAATCATCATAAATTGATAAATGATATGTATAGTAATATAGTGTGTATACTAAGAGAGGGTGCATATTGTACGTATGTAGGACGTAAAAAAGTAGGAAAACATAAACGAGTGGTAGGCTGGAACAGACACGTGCGGGCAGCTCACCAAGAAGCTCGATTATGTTATCATGAGTGGCTACTATATGGTAAACCCATAAATGGCAATATATATAATAAAATGTGTAATTCTAGGAAATTTTTTAAAGCTAAATTAAAATATTGTTTAAATAACGAACAACAAATAAAAATGGATATGCTGGCACATAATCATGCATCCAAACAATTTGGTAAATTCTGGAAATGTACCAGTAGACTTGATGTAAATTCGAGCGTACCTGTGAGTGTAGGGGGTTTCACTGAGCCGGGAGACATTGCCAACGTATTTCAGCGGCATTTTAAAATTGTGTCACCTTTATCAAGCGCGCAACGGATGCTCGGCGCTGAGTCTAGTGCCGCGAAGATCACTAACGTATTCACGGCTGAGAATGTTGCATTTGTTATCAAAAGTATGGTGAGAGGTAAGTCTCCAGGGCATGATGGTCTCAGCGTCGAGCATCTTAAGTACGCAGGCCCGCATTTGCCACGAGTCCTCGCTTTATTTTTTAACCTGTGTCTTGGTCATGGATACCTACCGCAGGATTTGATGCATACAGTAGTTATACCCATAATTAAAAACAAGACGGGAGATGCTACTGCCATGTCTAATTACAGGCCAATATCGTTGGCTACTGTTGTAGCTAAGGTACTGGATAGTTTGCTTGAGACACAGCTGGCCGAACACTTTGAACCCTTTGACGCTCAGTTTGGGTTTAGGCCCGGACTGTCTACTGAGAGTGCTATACTGTGTCTCAAGCAAACTGTTCATTACTATACAGCTAGAAAAACGCCAGTTTTTGCATGTTTTTTGGATCTGTCAAAGGCATTTGACCTTGTATCTTACGATGTACTATGGGATAAATTGTCTAAGGAAACTACGTTGCCACCCGAAACCATATCTATTTTTTCATACCTGTATCGCAACCAAACTAACTG
>JAAIXJ010000819.1:19577-111751 GCA_013403705.1 Heliconius hermathena
TATATATATATATTACCGTATATATATAACACACATATACAAATAATATAAAAGCACAGATAATTAATTTAAATTGATGTATTCTTTAGAAAAAAAACTTGAAGCTTATGAACATTATTTTTTTCTTTATAAAATTTTTTTTTCTGAATTAATTATTATTTTATATTATAAAAAGAAAATTAGGATATGTTTCATACATCAGAAACGTAAAAGTCAGCCAGAAACAGCTTAAGCAAATATAAATTTTATACTTTCTTTTGGCAACATATTAGAAACCTCATCGTACATATATGTTTTCAAAGTAGAAGCTCTTAAACGGTTCTGCGTAAATGCTGATGACAGTTTCATGCTATGCATTTTCATATTTTTCTTTAACGTTTTGGCTTTTTTGCCTTTGCTTCAAATATTTTAGCAGTAAATAATACAAATATTTATGCGGGCGTGAGAATTTAAGTTAATATAGAGTTTAGAAATTTAATAATAAGTAATTCAAATAGCAATTTAAGGTGATATGTAAAATAAATTATGAAATTTATATACATACATTTCTTATTGTTTAATAACAATTAAATATAATATTAATAATTTCATACAATAATGCTTATTTTTCTTCTTCCTATAGTACAACAGAATACATTTAGTCTACTCTGTCTACTCGTCCCTTAACTTCATTTATCTTTATTCCTTCGCTTTATCTGAGGCTTCGCCCGCCTGGTTAATTGGAAATAACTAAGAGTTGTGTGACATAACATGAAACATTCCACATATCCGCGGTAGCCCTGACCACAAGTACAATTGGCTACATCGAAAAGGTTAACGTGATGTAGTATAATCAAATGATATATATATAGGCTATCTAGCCTTCGATTAATGGACTATCCAATACAAAAATATTTTTTCAATTCGAGTTAATAGGTTTACCAAATAAACTCTACAGCTGTTTTATAATATTAATAAAATAAAAATAAATCAGCTTCACGCTGTATCCCGCACACAGCAGGGTAGGCAGAGGGAACCTAGTGTTAAGACACTCCGTTCCCTACTTTCTGTCTGTTATCTTTTCTGTGTATTCTGGAGGCATTGCGTGTTGAGTGGCAGAACTCAACGCCGCGCTCTGCCTCGACACCAGAGCGAAGAAATGGAAATATAAATTTAAGTAAAAATTTCATCTCCTCGAGTGGGGATCGAACCCACAAACAGTAGATTTTCAGTCACACTTTGTGTCGCTGCGCCACGACTGGCCCCATAATATTATTATAGATTTAATTACATTAATTAGTGAAAACTTTAAAATACTTTGAAAAATTTCGAATGCAGTTTCAATTGATAGTCTTGTTTCTTTTAGACTTGCCAATCTCTTTGTTCCTATCTGTCTCTCTACTTAAAAACATTAAAGGAATAATTAAATTAATTGCATAAACTCATCCTCATTGTACCAAGTGAGGGTTGCTTTATTTCGAATATGCCTTGTTTATTAAGAAATTATAACTTTGAAGTTGCATCTTTACGCTTCATCATTTCTTTTTCTTTTGTATGAAGCAGCTCGTTAACATTAATTACAACTTGGATGGTTCCTGGATATTTAAGTTTGTGTTTATTATATTTTTTTATAATTATACTTCAAATAAATATTTCCATATTTTTGGTAGTATTATATGGCATTATCGAAATATAAAAACTCTCACATGGCGCAATTAGAATGTATTTATGCAAAATGGTTAATTTAAATTATAGTTTTGTATAATTTTTTACATAAAAATATTTAATTAATATTAACGTTGCCTTCGTGACGCAGTTGATCAGCGTCAGATTGTATAGAATATAACATACAAAGTTATAAATTTTGATTATTTCCTACCTCTGGCAACAAGATAATGCGCGGAGTTGAGTTACACCACTCAACACGGAATGTCTCAAAGATTGACATTGCCACTTCGCCACGTCATCGTGACGAAGTGGCAATGTCAATCTTAATCCCATACTTCAACCCTAAACGTTCCCGAATTGTCTTCGAATCCACTATCTCTCACTAAGTAACAACGATCAATACAAAGATAATAATGGCGGTCGCTAGAATAGTAATGACTTATCTATTAAACACGAACTTCCTCATTTTTAAACGTAAATACAAAAAGGCAACAAGTAGTATATTATAAAGAAAACAAAAATATTTTGCAACAACGCTCCACAAAAAGTAACGACCAAAGCGCTATTGTTTCATTTAATAATGAAATTTTCTCACTTTAATAAAATCTGCATTCTAGAGCTTTACTTAATAACCTTTTCATATTTATCAAGATGTTAAAGTCGTATGAGAGTTTGCAATTTCGCAGTAATTAGTCTCGAAATTTTCTTCAGTATTACTTAGTAATGAAATATAGCGGACAATTACTCGTAGTTCAAAACTAATTATAATGATAAAATGACGTTAATTAAATCGTTTGTATCGCGTTGAATGTTGGTTTACCTTATGTATTCGATGCTTAGAAGGTTTCAGAAATATTATTATAAATTATTCATTTATTTTTAACAAAATTTATCCCATAGATAAACTATTAATTTAAAAAAAAAACTCTTTAAAAAACACGCTGTTTTCTAAATAAACGCTATCTCCATAACACATGGAAGAAAGAAAGAACCTAGTGTAAAGAAACTTCGTTGCCGATTTTTTTGGTCGAATTCGAGACATTGAGTCGCGGAACTCAACGTCTTGATTTGTCTAGCCATAATCGAGGATTGACAATTATTACTGAACCTGCAACCATCCCATATCCAATAAGACGTTGTTCTACTGCGTCTGTAATATCAATTAATCGTTTATTTTATTTTTTAGTTTCACGATGTGTCACTCACATAGCAGAGTAGGCAGAGAGAACCTGGGAACCTAGTATTAGGATACTCCGCTTCCATTAAGATACTTCCGTCCCCACTTTCTGCCAAATTGTCGAGCCATTGCTTATTAAGTGGCAGAACTTAACAACGCATTTACTAATATAAAATTATATTTTTATCATTAAGAACTACATATAAAAATATTAATTTCATCTAAAATTTTAAAATAAAAAGTATTTTTTTATTGTTTAATACTTTAAAACAATTTCTGCTGATGCATAGAAACGTTATGTTTATGCTGATGCATAGTGTGACGCGGCATTATGTCAACAAAACTCTTGAAACGCGGACTTTGCGAAGTTTTAAACTGAACTTCGTACATAATATCTTATGTATTATATTATGATACTGACTCGCTACTTCGTTTGCGTACACTATAAAATGTCAAATCCTAGTATATCTCGGTTCCTGTAGTAATTTCTGTATTCCTGTAGGAAATCATCTTTTAATATTACAGCCTCCAAAAAAAGTAGCTCCACGCTTGTTCTCGGATAGCAGGATGGGTAGAAGAGAGAATTCAGTGTCAAGATCACTCCGTTCCCCATTTTCTGCCCAATTTTCGAATTACATCGTGAATTAATTAAACTCAATACCGCGCTTCGTCGACTCGAGCGAGGTAATTAAAACAAATTAATTATAATCATTGATTCGATTTCGATTCGATTCGATTTCGAAGTCAGAGATCGATTTGCTCTCGGAGCAATTATTAATTTATTTAATATATTGTTAGAAATCGGATGCGGTTAACGTTTTTTAAATACAAGATACAAACACATATCGTCTATGATATAATAATTATTTAATTCGCAATTGCAATATGTATCACCCAATAACAATACTTCACACAAGTTTCTTTCCAATAAGAGCCGTCGCCTACGAGCAACCGCCCCCGATTGACGCAAATCCATTGCTTTTATAGTCTTTTTCTACTTTATCTGGCCTCTTTTACACGAATTAGCTAACAATATATTTAATTTGACTGTAGAAGAATAGCGTTTTTGTTGTGCATTATCAATCAGTCAACTAGTTAATAAAAAAAGGTAAAGGTCATATGGTCGAAATGATGTCAATGGATGAAGCGAATGAAGTATGTATAATAACAACCGAAGCGCTTTGTGCTCCGTTCTCATTTGTTACCCCGCAAGTGATAAGGCGTGTAACTAAACATATTTAGCTTACGCGTGTAAAGCCACGAGCAGAACACTAGTATTTTATATATTTTAAGTTCTCTTATTCAGCATTACTGGAAGATGCAGCAAGTATACCAAAATTAGACTCATAGAGATTAACCTATTATAAACTTGGCACTTGGCATGGAATTGTGAGAATTTCATTTCTAAGCAGGAAATATAAGCATCTAGTTCATTTTGGACTAGTTTAACTATTTTTGTAATAATTTTGTTATACCTTTATGTATATTTTCAGGTTAAATGTTTATTTATTATGATTCTCTTTAATTCTAAATATTAACTACTAGTAACTAATTGATTGTATGTTATAAATATTTGCACTTATACTGTAAACTAGCGGCCCGCCCACGACTTCGCCCGCTTAAAATACATGATTATTGATTTAATAAGCAGAATTGATTGACTATAATGACTTTGGCAGACTATAATGACTTTAATATGATTTTTTTATTACTTTAATCTGTAATATTGTAATATAATTTTTTTACGACATTATCGTAATTTCTATAAGAATTTTTAATTGTTTCGAACTAAAAAATACGACCAATGTTGATATTTGATATTCATATAATAAAATATACATAAAGCTAATTATTTATTAAATGTATATATTTTTGTAACATTACGTTCTTTTTACCCATGTTATATTTTTTAAAGCTCTGTTAAATGTGCCGATGTCACTTAATAATTTAATGTACTGCTTCAGAAACAGCCTTAAATGTTAAATTATTGATTTGGGTAAGGATTCATAATATTTTTTGTAAAATAACTGTAATGATTGTATATTTACTCCTGTACAGTTTTTAAATTAGTTACATATATTATTAGCTAAATGTACAATTGGTAAAATATGTAGTTATTACAGTGCACACGCAGATACGATGTTTTTAGGCATTTTTATATAAATTTATTTCAAACGAATGAACGAACCAAAAAATCTATGTATTTACTTGATATTTCTTTGAAGATTAAATCGTTCTTTATCTCTGTGTTGAATTAATTACGACTTAACCTTAACTGTTATGATTTATGAAGGTAATCTCCACTAACAATTCAATTTTGTTTACTTTATTGTATAAGATATTGTATAATAGTGCTTCAAAAAATATATTTTTATCAACAGTCATATAACCAAGACGTTTGAAGAATGTTATTCTTTAACCAAGAATCAGCGCGAATGCGAATGTCTTGCCTGCGAATGTTATATAGCAATATAACATTCGCAGGCAAACTAATGCCTTGAGTTCATACAAATGACGATAACTTTTTTCATAATAAACCGATTTTGATGAAACAAATTTTAATTGTTGAGTTAAAGCAAAGCTATTGGTGAAACTTTTAAGTAAATCGGTTCACTACTTTCAGGGAAAATGTGACCATATATATCGACAGACAGACGGACAGACAAGAAATTAAAAAAATATATTTTTGCTTTCTAGTATTCTTTTTAAGTGTCCCTCTATCCATTTCAGTCAAAATTACTAAATGTACAGACAAAATATTTTTACTGTCTTATTATATATAGAGATGATTCAGTAGTATTTGTATAATATATATTTTTTTTTATAAAATTATATTTTATAACATTGATTTTTTCAATTAAAGAGGCCTGTCGTGTCGCAGAGGCACAAGATTGGACTGTAAACGCGGCAGGTAGTGGGTTCGATTCCCCCTCGGGGAAATTAAATATTTAATATTTTCATTTCTACGCTTTGGTAACGCGGCAAAACGCGGCGTTTATTTTTTTTATGGAAAAAGACAGGGCAAACAAGCGTACGGGTCACCGCCGCCCATGACCCCATGTAACACCAGAGGACCTACAAGTGCGTTGCCGGTCTTTGAGATGGAGATAGATGGGCTTTATTCGTATTAATTAGGCCATAGTACTGGGTTGCACCAACCCAGAGATAAAAACAGTACTACATATGAGGCCGAATCTGGGCCTTATACAGCGCCAATCGATGTTTTGACATGAAGTACTGTCTCGCTCCGCTGATAACTCCCAGTTTTTTTGAGGTTAACTTGGCCAACCAATAAGATTTTCTTAGTGGTTAACTTGTGTCTTCTGAGGGTTGAATTGAACCAGGTTCCTTTCATCTTATAAGGAAACATTCACTTCTTCATTGGTTGACGTTTTCCTGAGAAAGACTTGCGCAGCCGGAAGTATATTCCAGAAACGTCCACTGTGCTATCATCTGCAAAGCAATGAATGAATCCTTTTTTTTATGGAAAAATACAAGGCAAACGAGCGTACGGGTCACCTGATGGTAAGTGATCACCGCCGCCCACGACCCCGTGCAACACCAGAGGAGTTACAGGTGTGTTGTTGACCTTTGAATTCGAATCCTCTAACATCATGTCATTGATATGCAGAGGAAACAGCGTAGGAGCCAGCATGCAGACGTAGGGTCCGCCAGCGGTCATGGCATGTAATCTGTACGGGGCATGTAATCTGAATTCTGCCATTCAACACGAAATGCCTCTAATATTTCCAGCGGAAAGTGGGGAAAACGGAGTATCTTAACACTAGGTTCCCAGGTTCCCCTTTTCTGTCATCGATCTAAAATCACGTATATTGATGCTTTATGGAGTATTTTGCACTATATTGTAACATAAACATGTTAATAGTTTACTATCCCTTTTTATCCACATTAGTAAGAATATTTAATATACATATATACCTACCTATGTACATATCATATTATTCACCTTCAAAACCTTAACCATCCATTAACTTTAAAAATATGAACATTTGCACTGTAAACTTAATGAAAACAAATTCTTTATTCAATTTGATCGAGACGGGAGCAATTTGTAAATTTGTAAATTTACTTTTGAATAACGTGTACGTCCTATCATCAGGCCTTGAATAAGTTTTTTATGCTTTAGAATAAACCAGTGTGATTTAAACCGCTAAATGTACAGGTTCGATACTCATTGGAGGGCATGAATTATGTTATATTTCTTCGCTCTGGATTATTTGTTGGTATATAGTTAAAAAATTAGAAAACAAACTTTACACCAAGTGCTACAAGTGTTATGGAATGTTTTCGGAGCTATAAATTATATAGGGCTCTGCTCTAATGGTTTACTAGTAACCTCTAAAGAGTTCCCGAAATTAAACAAATAAATCAGCTTCACGCTTTATCCCGCAAACTGCAGGGTAGTCAGAATGAACCTAATGTTAAGACACTATATTCTCCACTTTCAGTGGATTTATGGAGGCTTTGCGTGTTGAGTGGCGGAACTCAACACCGCGCTTTTGTCCTGACACCAGAGCGAAGAAATGGAAAGATAAATTTAAATAAATATTTCATGTCCTTGAGTGGGGATTGAACCCACAACCAGTCGCGCTTACAGTCACATATTAATGCCATAATAATGCCTTGATAAAATGCTTATCAATTTTTTTTCAACGTTGTTCTAGTGGTATAGGTATTGATAAAAACACGCATTGGTAGTGTTTAATTGTTAACACGACGGTTGAGGGTTCTATTTCCTCTCGAAATCTCTATAAATAGTATTTATTCACTTAGATTTAGTATGTACAATGAATTTAGAACAATTCGTTTTGTATCAACTTCCTCTATTACTACACACATTATCTGGAAAAGAGAGTAACGGAGTTTCTTAACGCTAGGTCCCTCTGCCCACCCTCCTTTCCGCGAGAAATAGTGTGAGGCAAAAAAATGCTCTACTTAGTTAATATATGAATTTGACAAAAAAATAATATCATTATTCATCAAAAAATAAATGTATAAATCAAAGTAATTTTCGCTATCGGCAGAAGTAAGCCTGCGCCCGGATTTGATTAAACTTTTTCAAGCACAACTGTCAGGTGTTTCACGCAAAATATCTTTGGTCGAATATCGAATAGCTGTTTGTCTTACTTCAAGATTTAAGATTATATTGTAATTTCTTATGAATAGCTCGTCTGTTCATCTTTTCGTACCGTACTTATAATTTTGCTTTATCGTAATTCCTTGATTTATTTTTAGTTTGTTTTTGTTTTATTACGAGGATTTATTAGAGTTTTAGAATAATTATTTCTAGCACTTGTTTGATATTTAATTGAATGGAAAAAAACACGGCGTTGTATTAAAAAAACAATGTCTCGAAAATTTAGTTGGAAAGTGCGGGATGGAGTGTCTTAACCCTAGGTTTATTTTGCCTACCCTTCTGGGGATGGTGTGTATCCTATATACAGAAGTGAAGGCAGCAGCGTATTGCTAGAGGAAATAAATGTTACATGCATTCATTGCATTGCATTTTCATCAAATAATCTCAGGAAAGTCTCAATTTTACCTTAATGGTGGTTGGAATATTCCATCTTATTAAATTTAAAATTAAGCAAATTATACATTGGTATGCATTTAGTAAGGATAAATTATCGTAGAATCTCTCTTAACAGAGCTCAGGTGTCCTATCGTTTATTAAAGTACACTTCAGTCTCACTAGCACCCACTCACTACCTTCATAATTTGGATAAGTAGAATTTTTGCTTTATAATATATAATAACGTATTTAATAATGTAAAGAGACGTTTGTGATAAAAATAATTAATATTAGTAGAAGTAGAAAAATCACGAAGTCAGGTCAGTCGTGGCGCAGGGGCACAAAGTGTGACTGTAAAACCGACTGGTTGTGGGTTCGATCCCCACTCGAGGAGATGAAATGTTTACTTAAATTTATATTTCCATTTTCTTCGCTCTGGTGTTGAGAACAAGTGCGGCGTTGAGTTCTGCCACTCAACACGCAATGCCGCCAGAATTCGGCAGAAAATGGGGACGGAATGTCTTAACACTAGGTTCCCTCTGCCTACCCTGCAGAGTGCGGGATACAGCATGAAGCTGATTTTAGAAAATTCACAAAAAAATTGACAGAAAGTAACACTAGATTCCTTCTGCTTATTCTACCCTACTTTCTAATATGAATAATGTAGTGGAAACGGCCTACATTATTTAGCGAGAAATTAGTGAGTTTTTAAACAAAAGTTGCTTTATTGCTTGTTTGCTTGATGAATAATGCTAATGAGTACTATCAAACACTACCCGCTCCGAGTATGCCTCGCAATATTAGCGTCCGGAGTATAAAGGCTCCGTCGTGATGTTCGGTTACAAGCAAAGCTACTTTTTGATAACGAAATTAAAATTTTAATAAAAACAAATCAAAATAAATCAGCTTCACGCTGTATCCCGCACACACCAGAGTAGCCACAGGGAACCGGGAGGGTAGTGTTAAGATAGTGCATTCCCCACTTACCGCCGTATTTTGGAGGAATGAAAATGTAAATTTATATAAATATTTAATTGAGGCCAGTCGTGGCGCAGCGGCACAAAGTGTGACTGTAAAAACGACTGGTTGTGGATTCGATCCCCACTCGAGGAAATGAAATATTTACTTAAATTTATATTTCCATTTCTTCGCTCTGGTATCGAGACAAAGCGCGGCGTTGAGTTGTGCCACTTAACAGGCAATGCCTTCAGAATTCGGCAGAAAGTTCCCTCTGCCTACCCTGCTGTGTGCAGAATACAGCGTGAAGCTGATTTTTTTTTTATAAATAATTAATTTCTTCGAGTGGGGATCGAACCCACAACTAGTCACGTTTCAGTTAAAGTTTGTGCCCCTGCGCCACGACTGCCCTTGAAAATTTTAATCATAATAAATCACTATCAATATTCTGATTATGTAATGGTACGAATAGACTACGACAGAAATTCCGAAAAAAATTAGATTCAGTGCCTGTTATTTATCTATGCTATAAAAAACGTACAATGCAAAAGAAAATTTAAATATCACTTAAAAAGATCCTATTAAAATTCTTTACATTCTTATCTGAGTATTAATTGGCCTTAAGTAGGAACGAAGGAGCGATGGTGAAGCAACATTAGCATTTTAAATTCTTGGCAACAAAATATAAAAGTTTATCGAATTAGCTTTTAGAGGATAGAATTAACTATTAGCAAGTCATTTTCTATATATAAACACATACATAACAATGAAACTACTTTTATAATTTTCGTAGGTAGTTCAAGAAAACTTTTAGTGCTCCATACCCTCCTTGCGGAATTAACATGCATTACGGGAGTGCGTTGTCTGTCAGTCATTCAGTAACGAAACAAAATTATGACAGGACTTTAACATGTAAAATGGAATATTCTGTTTTTCCCGTTTCCGCCAAAATTTCTGGAAGTCCTATCTTGGTACTCCTCCAGACTCAACAATAAATGATTCACTTTCCCCGAAATTCTGAAAGCACTGCGTATGAAATGGCAGAACTCAAAGCCGCGCTTTGCTGCGTTACCGGAGTGAGGAAATGAAGATATTAAATATAAAATTTTCCTCGAGTGCGAATCTCACCCACAACACGTCACGTTACCTCGTGCCCTGCGTCACCATTAGCCTCAATCTATCTTTCTACGTGCACAATTTCGTCTGTATCCTCTGGCAGTCACTCGGGAACGGAAAAAAATATATGAGCATAATAACTTTGTGTCAAATAGTATAAAAGTGTTTCTTTCATTTTTGCCCCATATATTCACAATGGAAGCCCACATATCTTATAACCAACGCTTATGTCTTCGACTTATGAATTCTATAGCTAAGAACATATACCAAAGCGGTTGAATATACATACATATATCAATATTATATCCACATAAAAACTCTTGAAGCGCTTTGTCGATTAGCGATAACCACGATGAAACCCGTTGCGTTGTCTAAAAGTTTCATACAAATACAAAAACCACGACTCATAAGCAAATTGTTAGGTAGGATTGTTAAAAACTTATCGTACTTACGATTGTTAAAAAATTACTGTTTTGTAACTAGCAAACAAAAAGCGTTATAGAATAACTTTTAACTACTCACTGGTAAAAAATGCAATGCTTTGTTAAGGATTTCGTACATCAAAAGATAAAAACGGAACCCTTATAGGATAACTCTGTTTCCCATCTGTCCTTCTATGAAGATCAAAGTCAACGAAATTAAAAGATTACGAAATTAAGAGAGAGCATTCATGCATCCTTTTTGCTGTTTTTTGTATAAAATTCATATAGGGTACCTCCCGAGGAGCTACAATTATGAAATTTGGTACGAAGTCAGAACTTACAATATAATATTATAATACAAATTAAATATCCGTAAAAAGATAATTTATAGATATGGCATATAGAAAATGATTTATTTCATCCAAAATGTTTGCCTATGCTCGCAAATTTAGGCGTGTCTACTTTTATAAATTGTACTTACCGTTAACCCTGAAACTAATAATTCACCTTCGGTGGGAGAGTCAGGGTCGCACTTGACTAGGTTTTATATTTTAATTTAATTTCCATAAAAAATACATATTTCAACTCGAACAAAACCTGGATACGCTAAAAGTATTTAATATTAAAGTATAGTAGTCAGTTTTAGCGAAGACGAGTTTAACGACTCGCTTGCTGAGTGGAATTAGCTTATCACTTAGAAAGGATTACTGTATACAGGGTTGTTTGCTTACTAACATAAAACAATGTGAAGAACGTTTATTAAGCCTATGCTTAAGTATGTTTAGCTTTATTATTTTTTATTTCGTGGAGCAGTAAATGAATGTTTGTAATCCTGATGGTTATGGGTTCGATCCTCACTCAGGGGAAATAACTATTATATTTCGTCGCTCTTTCCAAGCCAAAAGCGACAAATTGTTAATGTAATAGTTAGTTTTTTTTTTATTAATATAAATGTATATATAAAGATAAATCTAATTCATACCTGAGATTGAATTTTTAATGGAATACTTGTAACGATAAATAGACTATTCAATACAAATATTTTTTTTCAATTAGAACCAATAGCTTCTGAGATTAGTGCGTTCAACCAAACAAACTCTTCAGTTTTTTTATATATTAATATAAATGTATATATAAAGATAGATCTAATTCATTCCTGAGATTCAGTTTTTAATGGAATACTTGTAACGATAAATCTCCAACTTTCTGATAAAGCCTCTTTTGTTAATTAACTTCTCTAATGACGCAACTTTCGAGTGTTCCTCGCCCTTGTTAAGTGTTGCGTTCGTATTTCTTTGTTAATTTGCATTGTGTAGACGTTTGACCTGTTTTATGTTTTATGATTAAGTCAAATGATTATGTTTTATTATTTTTATTTCAATTAATAACAGAATTATTGAGTTGAAAGCAAGTATCGGAGTGCTGTTGATAATAATTATTAAAAGAAAAAAATATATTGTATTTTTTTATTTCAACATGGCTTTATTACGTATAGAAATTAAAGGTAGTTTAATTGAGCTTCGTGATATCATATATATTTCCCACCTCAATATCTCTTTTTTACCAAATTTACCTCCTTCGTGTGTTCTTTATTTAACGTGACATTGGCGAAGTGATTAGTGCTCAACTGGCACGCTTGGTACGCCATAATTAAGGAATAGAACAGAACACTTTCCATGTAAAAAGGTAGGTAGCGGAAACATAACCTGTTAAGATACCCTATTCCCCATTTTTCGTAACTTTACATGTGGAGTGGCAAATTCCAACACCACGCTTTGTCTTCGTCACCAACTCAGTTCCAACTCGGGAGAAAAAATATTTTAATTTCCTGAAAATAATTTTACTTACGAGTTGGAGTCGAACCCAACGCCATCCTGCTTACAATTAGATATTACGCCACGACGGCCGCACCGTAAATTTATAATTTATATTAATGTACATAAAACCCTCCCGTTACCCAATGACTGACAGACAACGCAGAGGCGTCGGGGGGTGTTACCAAAACGAAACTTTTCTTCATATAATCCACCTACTTTTTATTTTGATTACCTTAGGTACAGAAAGTAAAGAATAAAGTTTAAATTAAATTATTTTATTGAAAATAAGAAGTTACATAATTTTTGGAATAATAAATAATTTACCACCGCACCGGTTAGAAGTACACGACTCAAATCTGAGAAGAAATAGCGCACGAAACTCAGCACCCTGTTTTTTAGACTTGGTCAAATCTTTAATAGCAGTTAAAGTAATTAGCAATCATAATATATGTTGATTCAACCAATATTTTCATCCAACGCTTAGCTCGCGAAACTATTTATGCGAATAAAACCATTTCATTTTAGCATGAATTTTTTTTCTTACAATATCTCTATAGTAAACGAATTAAAATATACTCTATTTTGTTGTAATAGAGTGCATATTTAATGTTTTTTGTCTATTTCTTACATCATTTTAAGTTTAATAGCGTATTATGACTGATTTTCTATGTACCCACATTCCAGGTACGGCTTCATACGTCACGCTATGAGTTAGGTCTTCTTTATTGAGGTTTTAGCTTTGTATAGCTCTTTAGGTCTCGAATGAAATAAATTAAACTTAGATCTAGTCTTTGTTTTGGAATAAAATTTTGATATAATGAGATTCTTACGTATTCATCGTGTTGCAGTAGGTCTAATTGGAAACACGATGATTGTGGGTTCATTACCCACTCGAAGGAATAATTATACTAAAATTATTTGTATTTCATAACTCCTGTAAGATATCGTGCGGCCTTTAGTTCCACCACCCAACATGCAATGCAAGTTACAAATTCATTACATTCTCTCTGAACTTGTTATCTGTATATGTAACTTGTTTAAAAGTACATATAGTGTTATACATTTATATGCTTTTCCTTGAATTTTAGAAATTTAATTTATGTAAAAATATGGCTAAAATTTATCGTTCTTTTTTTTCTTAGATCACATTGTATCTAGTGTTAGAAATCGGAAGCGGTTAACGTTTTTAAAAAGACATGATAAAAACACTATATGTTTCTAAAGATTCTATTCGGAAAGAGATTCTATGTAATTACAATAAGTGATATGTAACACCTAATAACAATACTTTACATGAGTTTCCTTCCAATAAGGGCCGTTGCCTACAAGCAACTGCCCCCGATTGACATAATTCTATTGCTTTTATAGCCTTTTTACCTACATCTACCCTCTTTTACTAGAGTTTGCTAACACTAATATACAGCAGGGCAGATACAGTGCACCTAGTGTTAGGGCACTGTTTCCCATTTTATGTAAAGTAGTTATATTTGCATAATTACAGTGGTTGGACATACGTCATCGCGGACTTTTTTTCTAGATATTGATACGTTCTATAATACTGTAGAACATTGTTTTGTTCTATCATCAAAAGTTTTCCCAGCGCACGCGATGATAGAATTTTTAAAATCAATTTCTTCACACCTTGGGTTACATTATTGCATTTTTATTAGGGATCCCTATTTTTTGAAAACGTAATATAGCCTACGTTGGTCAATGAAGATGCAGCATTCTAATAGTGGAAGAATTTTTGGAATCAATCCGGTAGTTTTTGTGTGAAAACAATACAAACATACATACAAAAATACAAATCTTTCATCTTTATAATATTAGTATAGATAAAACCTAAAAATTTCGCCTACTCTATGTACTCGAATCCACGATATTTTCTTCCTGTTTCCGCTCCAATAGTAAAGTATTGTTATTTGTTAAGCAAACAGCCGTGACTAGAATAAGCTGCCTTTAAATTGGGCAAAAAATAACTTAGCCCCGGATTAAGTGCGCTATTAAATATTTCAAAAGTATATATATTTTGTTTTAAATTTGTTGCTTTTCCGTTGTTTTCGGTATATTTTGTTTTATATTGTTTCGAATTATAAAAGTTTTTGTTTTTATTTATTAATTTTCAACATTTCCGTAAAAAAATAATTGTTGGCGTTATCGTCATACACTTGAAAGATCTGACTACTATACTATAACTAAAAGAAAGTAATAGATCACACTCGACCAGAGTGGTACAGACAATGGCATAAAATGGTGAAATTAAAAAAAAATAAACACAGTGAAGTGAAGACTTTTTTTAGCTTGTTTTTAGTTCTCGACAAAACGAACTTAGTGTTAAGATACTCCATTCGTCATTTACTTAACTTAACTTATTTTACTGTGGATTGTGGAGTGGAACTCTATATTAATATCTTTACTAGTGAAGAAATAAATAAATATAACAAGTAAAAAAATAAGCAATTCCCTACAATTTGGTACACAACGGACCGGTGCAATGATTAGTCACGATCCACAGGCGATCCGCATCCGACGGCCAGAGCGTCTGCTAATTCATTTAGCTCGTACAATCGACCCGTTGGCTTAACAGTGCTGCTAAAAACTAAGCATTAAAAGGTTTATAATTTTATTGATTTATTTGTTTTCTATATTTGTTTTGACAACAAATATTTTCGTTTCTCTTGTTTCGCTGCACTAGCAAGACAGCGTTGAATTCCGCTATACGCACGTCAACGTGCCAAATCTTTAATTCGAGTGAAAATCGGAGACCTTCGATTGGTCTAGATTATCTTTCGCTGTATCCTGAACAGAGGGGTACTCTTTGTAGGATGCAGCGTCAAAAAAAATGCTTTAACTATTTTGCTTCATAGTAAGTACATTAATATAATCATTTATATAAAAATAAGTAGAAATCAAAATGTATAAAGTTGGCAAAAATATAAAAATCAATTATCGAAATTATTTTTTTTGACAGCTGATTAAAAGGACAAATAACAATTACCAATTAATTTATACTTTTACTTTGTTTTAAAATAAACACAACAAACTATAAAGTAACAAACAACAAAATTATTAGAGCACTATAAGGCATTGTGCAATAGGTAATAATAATTGAAAAAGTTGTTGTAATACTGTATAATATGACAATAATACCTTTCATTAACATACAATGGTTTTTAGCTTATAAAAGCTCAATTTACCTATATGTTTTGCAACATATTAATTTCAAAAGCTTTGTTTATTCTGTAGTTATTTCGTTAATTCTTTAAATAATCTTTGCAAATTCATACATTCCAATTACATTAAGACTTCCTATTCCCTACTTCTTGCCAAATTCTTAAGGTATAGGCGTGTAGTGTGACGAAACTCAACGCCGTGGTTTGCCTCCTTATCAGAACATAGAAATGACGAAATTAAATTTTCATTCACCCGAATGGGAATGGTCCCTATCCCTGCGCCACGGCGATCTGCGCCACTACGGCTTCTACGCTAATCTTATGATAAAAAAAATAAACGAATAAAATTCTTTATTGAAGTACGCCATTTCAAGCACTTCAGAATCGAGCTACTTATTATTTTAACCGGCACAGCAGGATAAACAGAGACAACAGTGTTCTTTCGAAGCAGAGGCGAGCAGCAAAATTATTAACTTACCCCACCACTTGGCCTTTACTAAGCAAAATAATCGAAATTTTATTACTTGTATGCTCGAAATACGAGTATGTTCTTTTCAGTTAGAATAAAATATATAAATATACCGAGAGATTTATTTAGCTTTTTTCTTTTTTCTGTGAGTCCACAGTAGTAGTGGTCAAATGGAAATAACTAAGACTTATGAATGACACAAAACGCAGTCATTGATACATTATATAACTATAGCCTTCCTCAATAGATGCAATATCTAACAGAAACAGAGTTTTTTAGAGAGAGAAAATATATGGTTGGCCAAATGTAAATGAAAGAGTGTGAAGCGGAAGTTCGAAACCAGTATCTAAATTCGTTTTTGAGCAATCCTAATTTAATTATTTAGAAAAGAAAACGTATGTTATATTTGGAGTCAACAACGATATGTATAAATGAATTTGATAATTATGGAGGATAATTGAAAAGCGTTTGTTTTTGTGTTGTTATAAATGTTACCGAATATCTATAATTTCGATATTCTATACACAGACAGTGGACGAGGCGAAAGAGGTATGTAGAGACCGCAGCGTTTGGTACTCCGTTCTCTCTGACTACCCCGCTAGGGATAAAGCGTGAAGCTAGTTTAGTGTAGTTTGGTTTAGTTTTAATATAATACCTGATGCGGGGATTGAGCCTTTTTTTTACGAAAATAGTATAGACGGTAGTCCTGTATACTTAAAATTATTATATAGTGAAAAGAGCCAGACTACGAATATTTCTTTTAATTATGCATTAGAAATATTATTATTATTATTTATTTATATATATATTTATATAATGGTATGTTGTATATAGTTTATATTTTGTATATATACCCGTAATATTTATTATATATAATAATATATATTTATTTATAATGTGTATCATATGCATACACATAATATTATATTAGCATGTATATAATTATATCATATATTATAGTGTATTTATTACATATATATATGTATGTTGAATATTGTTTTTTTTTTGTTGTATTTTTTTTTTTGCACACCTACACATTTTATTCTCCCACATGACTTAGGTTGGCTGGTAGAAAATGCTGTTTAGCGTTAAGCCCGCCTATTGTACATTTTTTGTATTAAATTTTGTGCAATAAAGAATCTAAAAAAAAAAAAAAAAAATATTTAAAATTAATATTATAAAATAAATATTACATACACTTATAATCTTCTTCTTCTTTCTGGCATTGATCCCGGCTATTTACCAGGGTCTGACTTTCTGCTCAAACTACTCCACTTTGCAAAGTCTTTAGCGTCCTCGGTGGTTAGACTATTGGCTCTCATATCCTGCATCACGACATCCAACCAGCGCTTCCTTGGGCGTCCGAGAGGTCTCACTCCAGGGACTGACATAGCAAGGCACTTGCATCCGACACAGTTCTTAGGCCGGCGCGTAACGTGACTAAACCATCTCAGGCGACGCTCTTGGAGCTTATCCGCTACGTCACGGACTCCAAGACTACCCCGAATGAATGTGTTGCGTATGGGTTGGGTTGTGGTTACGCCGCACATCCACCTCAGCATCTTCATTTCCGTGACGCGAAGCTCCTGAGTGTGCCGAGATAGTGCTGGCCAACATTCGCTGCCGTATAAAAGAACCGGTCGGATGATGCTCTTGTATATCAGACCCTTGAGTTTGGGCGGTATCCTGCGATCGCAGACCACACCAGTGACCTCCCGCCATTTGGCCCAAGCAGCGCTTATCCGGCTATAGACATCGTAATCGATGCCTCCAGACTCGTGCATAACGGTACCAAGGTACCTGAACTTTTCCGATTTAACGGCTGGTTCAGAACCTATAAGGATAGTGCTCGAGTCTGGGCTCCCGCAGGCCATGTACTCGGTCTTCGATACATTTAGTTTAAGACCACCGTTCTCAAGCGTACCCTTCCACAGATTCACTTTACGCTCCAGCATCAGTCGGTTCTCGTCAATAAGTGCTATATCATCGGCATACATCATCAGCCATGGAGGCTGGTCTTGGATGTGAGCCGAGACAGTATCGAGCACCACATTGAATAAGAACGGACTAAGAGCCGAGCCCTGGTGAACCCCTACTGTAATCTGGAAGGGTTTAGTGTCGCCAACAGCAGTCCTAACCATAGAAGCGGAATCGTGGTACATATCTCTGATAATCTCAATATAGGCGTCAGGGATCCCTTTGGATCGCAATGCCTACCAAATGCACTGACGAGGCACACAGTCAAAGGCCTTCTGCAAGTCTAAAAAGGCGACATGCAGAGCTCTCTTTTTTTCCCTGTATGCCTCCATCAATGTTCTGGGGGCGAAAACGGCGTCCATAGTGCCCGATCCTGGCTGAAATCCATATTGAGACTCAGAGACAGTACACTGGCAGCGGAGCCTGAGGTCGATCATGTGCTCGAAGACCTTCATGGTATGACTCATAAGCTTAATGTCCCTATAACTACCTACCTATCACAATCTTGAACACTGCCCCTTCCCTTGTAAATAGGAGTAATAAAGCTGAACCGCCACTGGTGTGGCATCTTTCCAGTGTTCAAGATATGATTAAAAAGGACTTATTTTACGAGACATTGCGTGTTGAGTTGCGGAACTTTACGCCGCGCTTTATTTAATAAATCTTTATTGATTAATACTATACATGTAATACTATATTATAGTACATATACCATACTAAAGATATACATATATAAAGTAATTAAAATAAGCATTTAATGTAAATTACCAACGTAACATTCATTCTAATTACTGGCACGGCCGCAGACGGTTAACAGATGCACTCGTCGAGTTTTTAGTGACGCTTATTACTCAGTGCACGTTGAATACCGCAGTACACTCGTAACTTACAGAAGTATTTACATACTATAATTTACTCTGGAGGCCGTTGTGGCTCAACAGCACAGTGAGTGACTGCAATCGCGAAGATTATGGGTTCAATTTCCATTTGGGGGTTTTGTTACAAAATAAAGTTAAAAATAGGCGCTACTCAATACGCAGTATCTTAATAATAGGACTGAATGTAGGGAACAGAGTGTCGTTACTCTAGATTTTTTCTGTTTACTCTGTAACACTATACTTCGCATATCAGACTACATACAGGACCTAATCGTCACTGCGATGTCCTACTGCGTACTTGAATTGAGTAAATTATATGTTGATTGGAACTTAACGCTTTTCTCTGTCTTACTATAGCGGGGAAATAAAAATTATTTATTGCCAAGATTGGAAATCGAATATATAACCATTGCGCTCACACACTTTGTAAGGGATGGCATCCCATTATTCCACTCTGTGTATAGTTCTGTAATAGTTTCAACCGGTTTCCAATCAAAATAAAAAGAAAACAATGATCTATAATAATTATTTTCTCAATTTCTCTACAAAGATGTTTACACTAATACCTCTGCAGCTTTACTAAAGCTAATAAAAGCATACCAGCTACTTGAAACCCATAAAATTGGGCCATAGCTTTTATTCCACCTTTAAAAAAGATTAACGACACTTAAATGTCACGTGGAATTCAAAGTCACAAAATGTATGCAGGTGAACGTGAGTAAGCTGGAACGTAAACACTTGTATTTTCTGTTTGATGTTACATTGTGCTTGTGTTGTTAAAATGTTTTTTAAAGCCTTGCAATGTAATTGGATCGATAGTCAGGTGGTTGTAAATTCAATCTTCTTATAAGATTTATTTTTAGACAAAAAATGAGGTTGAGTTCCGTTACTCACACGCAATGTCTCAAAAATTGAGTGGTTTGTGGAGAACGGAGGACCTGAATAGTAAATTTCCGCTGTCTACTCTGCTATATGCGCGATATGGTGTGAAATTGAAAAAAAATTATTGCTTATATGTTTCAGCTTCAATTTTTACCACATTCCTGGGCAGGCAGATATTATTATAAATACTTAATGTACTCTCTGTGTAATTACAGTTCTCCGCATAACGCCTAAATACATAATATAACATCTGAACGTAGTACGATTTCCACCTAAATGAATTTTATTTTTTCTCATTATTTTATTTTCATGATATTTCCTCGAGCAATAAACCCGAAACAATTGCGCTACGGATTAGAGACTGCCCCGCTGCGCCACAACGAAAACTTGACGCTTTTGCCCATAGCAAAGTAGGCAGACAGAACCTACCGTTAAGATAATGTGTTCCCTATTCACTGTAAAATTTTAAAAATAGGCGGAACTCATCGCCGTGCTCAATTATTATAGCGGGGAAATAAATGTAAATTAAATATGTTCATCCTCCCGAGTAGGGATCGAACTCACAACTATCGCGCTTACAATCAGAGGCAGTCCTCCTACGTCACGATACCATCAGTATTAATAAAAAAAATACTAAACACTACTTTGAGAAAGTAGACGTAGTTCATTTTTACTCCTACCTAGCATGAATATTGTAACAAAAACGCCGACGGCGAACGGTCAACAAAAAAGTTTAAATTATATTTTGTTTTGCCTACTCGGAATTTTTACCAAAATTTTGTTTAAAATACAAATGTAATTATATTCTTTTTCTTAAAAAAATATTATAATATTTTATTTAAAGTTGCGTTAAAATACTGTGAATAATGTGAGTAAACTACGCTCTACGAAAAAAAAAATTATAATTCTACGAAAATTTTGGAAACGGGTAAATTTATTACAGTGGATACTTATCGGCCATGTTTAAAATTTTTATATTATTATAGGAGTCTTCGCTTTTACTAAAATATTATATTTTATGCCAGAATCTGGTGACCTTGCTCTCTGTAATGATAAAGAAATTAAAATTCTATGGAAGACACTATGTCATGATAGTTCTTTCACATACAAAATATTCTTAATTTCATATTGCAATATGAATTATTAAACAAATCACAAACAACACTTCTTTTATATAATTAATTACATTGCATTTACAGGAAAATTGAAAATATAATACTTACTATTATTTTACAACTCTACTATATGACAAAATTTGGATAATTTTATAAAATGGGGAATGGATGTGTCCTAATGGGGAACGGAGGGTCTTAATACTACGATCGCTACGATGGTCGATATCATAATATATTTGAGACATTTTTAAAAAAAACTCATAATATAATTAGTAGACTACGATAAGAAACAACAAAATCACTTACTAGAATTAACAATGTCTGAATATCGGGCTCTATGAAGGCGGTATTTTATATGTTTTTAAAATATTCGGAAAAATAGAATGAATAGAAATACGAGATTCAATATTAGTTCTGCTTTTTCGGAAAAAATTAAGACCACAAGTAACAGGATAGGCAAAACGAACTTAGAATTAAGACACTCCGTTTTCCACTTTCCGCTCAACTTTCAAAACATTGCGAGTTGAGTGGCAAAACTTGCCTCTTGGCCTTTTACATGAGAGAATTATCTGAATGATGAATATACGTGTAATAGTAATAATCCCACCCTATTAGACGAAATCACAGCTTATAATATTTTATATTTTACAATTTTTTCCTCAAAAACTATAAATAATTTAATTAGAAAACTGCAAAACAAAACACAAAAAAATCACTTGGCAAAAGATTATCTAGAACCTTATTACAAATAAAGGGCGAATTAACAATAAAACGTCGGTCTCTACAAAGGCGGTTTAATTGTACTGTACAGAATTCAGGGCACATTGGCGCGAGCCTGCGTCGAGTCAACACGTCTCCGCTACAAGTCGATCGATCCGCCGACTAGTCGGGCGACGAGTTCGTTCAGTGATTTTTTTGTGAAAATAAAATGTCCAGTTCAATTGTGATTTGTGGATTTTAAATGGAAAAAGTAAGTATTTTTATTTATTACTTAAGATTAGATTTTATATTAAAAATGTATACTAAAGTATTGAAAAATTGATGATAATTTAATTATTAGATTAATTTGGACAATCTGAATTGAACACGTGGTTAGGAAAGTATAGTGAATTGACAGTTGTATAACATTTTTTTAGATTTAAGCAGATTTTATTTATTTCCTAATCAGTTATTAAGCTATTATGTATTTTACAAAAAAAGTGTATAAATATTTGACATTATATTATTTTAAATTGATGTTGAAGAACCCACTCCCATTCGGGGGAATGAAATATTTTCATTTTTTCGCTCTGGTAACGAAGCAAAGCGGCGTTGAGTTCCGCCGCTCGACACGCAATGCCACGAGAATTCGACGAATAGTGAGGAACGGCAATGTCTTCCTTAATGGAAGCGGAGGGTCTTAACTCTAGGTTCTCAGGTTCCTTCCGTCTTCCCTGCTATATGTGGGATAAAGCATAAAGCTAACGAAAGAAGTTGAAGAGCGAAAAATAATTTTAAAAAGCAATTGTTTTAATACTACCTACCTTGTTTTCCGACTTCAACAGAATAAGTGTTGAAGTTAAGCATATGGGGTGTTTTAAATATGGGGAATACAATATATATGTACTACGTCTTACCAAAAAATCATCACAATCGCTAACTTTACGGTTAAAAAATAATTTTCAAATATATGTATTAAAAAAAGTTGAGATATTTTATATATAGCAGTGTGGATGAGGTTTTTAGTGTTAGGGTAGGAAAGCGGTGTCGCTCAAAGAGTCTTTTTTTTATCGTAACTACAAACGAAATGAGGACAGGGCTAAGACTCCAAGTTTACTCCATTTTATACTATTTAGCCTACCCTGCAGGCAAAGAGAACTAAATGTTAAGGCACTTTTTTCTTATTTTCCAATTTTCAAGACATAAATTATGTTGAAAAGTAACTTAACGCTGTACTTTGTTTTGTTTAACGTAGTTGTCATCGAACCCACAACCGTCACGATTACATCTCGACGTTGTGCTAACGTGCCACGATGGTCAGAAGATACTTATAATACAATTTATTTTACGAATTCAATATTTTTTATTTATTTCATGAATAAAATTTTAATATTTAAAGTTGTATTTTATCTGAGAAGAACAGAAGATGATCTATTTATATTTTAAATATAACCAGATATATACACATATTACATAAGCATATATAGATTATTAACCATACATATGTTTGGTTTATAGGAACTTTTATATTAATATACACTCGTATACTGTAGATTAAAGTTACGTTTATAAATACTTAACTTTAATTTATAAATTAAGAATATAGCTGAGATAGATGTAAATGCCATTGTGGTGCCGTCAGACTACGTCTCGTCTGTAATCAAGGTGGTTGTGGGTTCGAACACCACTCCGAGAAATGATTCAAAAGGAACCTAGTATAAAAACTCCGTTCTTCACCCGCCGCCGCGTTAATTTTGATACATTGTGTGTTGAGTAGCAGAACTCAATGCCGCATTTTGTCTACTAAAAATGAAAAGAATTTATTATGAACTGTGGTAATCGAACCCACAGCCATCATATTCTGTAAGATGCTGTGCCGCCGTGCACACGACAGCGTCTCTTCTTATATAATACTAGCGACCCGCTCGCGGCTTCGCCCGCTTATACCACAGAATTATTTACTTAACACACTGAAATATGTTCGTGTTTTGACATACCTATTATGTATGTTTGCAGCGCAATGAAGATTTTTTATGAGAAAGTTATTAAAACTTTAGGTCGCATTTTCGTACCTCCCATAAGAATCTTCAATTGAATGTTTGAAATAAAAATATAACTTATCGATACTTAGGTACAATAAAATCCTAACTCATCAGTGTCTGTACATAGAAGATATTACAATTAATAATGTAATAAGACTTGGTCAGTAGGTCTGCTTGTCTGTGCGTTTCTTTACGATAATCTCAGAAACTGCTTAACCGATTTAAATACTTTTTTTGTTTGTATTTTGGCAAACTGCCCTTAAATATTGAGTATTAGTTTTATTTTAATCAGCTTCACGCTGTATCCCGCACACAGCAGGGTAGGCAGAGGGAACCTAGTGTTAAGACACTCCGTTCCCCACTTTCTGCCGAATTCTGGAGGCATTGCGTGTTGAGTGGCAGAACTCAACGCCGCGCTTAACCTCGACACCAGAGCGAAGAAATGGAAATATAAATTTAAGTAAATATTTCATCTCCTCGAGTAGGGATCGAACCCACAACCAGTCGGTTTTACAGTCACACTTCGTGCCGCTGCGCCACGACTGGCCTCAACTGGACTGGACTTTATTTTAATCGGTTCACACAAAGTTAAAACCAGATCCACGCTTTATCCCGCCTTTAGCAGGGCAACTTAGTGTTAAGATATTGCGTATAATGTGTGACTGATGTGCGAAATGAAAATATTATTAAACGAAATGAAAATATTATTAAATTATAATTCAATCCTCCAAGTGGGGATCGGACCCACAACAGTCGCGTTACAGTCACAACTTTGTGCCCCTGTGCCGCGACGGCCTTTAACAAAGAAGAGAAGAGAAGCGTCAGCGCTCCATTTACGGAAACAGCATATAGGGTAAAATATTTTAAACCCATACCTAAAGAAATTAAGCAAGATACATCAACAGTGAAGACGTAGGTTTTTTTTTCATTTCACGATGTTTATTCATATCTATATTTCGTGTGACGCAGTTACGCATAGATACCAATAACGTAAACACATACTACTACAAAAATACTACTAAAATCTTTAGAACTTTGAACTTTGCCGCCAATACCTACGACTCGATTTCGGAATGAGGCGTATGCGGCGGTTTCCCTTTGATAGGTTTATGTGTGCGTGCGTCGTTCTCGACAAATTATATTTTATTTTACAACGATAATTTTATTATTTATTTTGTTTGAAAAAATAACTTTTTTATTTTTGGGTTTTTTATAGAGTAGTTAAAACTGTGGTTTCATTTAAAGTGGTGCTGACAAAAAAACTCTGTATAATTGAGCATATTTAATATTTATAGTATTTTTTTGGTTAATAAATACCAATAGTTATTACAACACTTGCGAAGAAAGCATATTTTAGGCAATTTTTAATTCTTATACCTTTTGAAAAACTACCAATATTCTTATAGTTAATAAATTATTTTTTCAAATTAAAAAATAGTCTATGTTTTTCATCATAATGGCGGGAAAATATTCAAAATGTTCAAAATTACACTATAATACCAAATAGTATTGACATTGTAGTGTTGATAGTAATTGAAAATAGTTATACTACAGGAGGATACCTTCATATGCACTGTTTAAACCTGTTTTTATGATATAATGTAGAATAATATATTCTATAGAGGAATCACACATTCTTTTTATTCTTTAACTATAACACGTAAATACATTTTTTAGAGGTTACTCTGTACTAAGATGGCAGCTCTGTTCCCGCATTTACGGCCCTGATATATCGATATAAATAATAGAAATATAAAATATTGGAAAAAAAGGAGAAACGCAATTATATTGCATTTTTTCTTTTTTTCATACTTGAAACGTATTAATAAATTTACATACAATTCATTTGTTTTGAATATAACATTAAGTTTAATCAGCTTCACGCTATTTTAACAGATGACATTAATATATTTGATACTTCCTTAACATGATTATTTAATGTATTTTTTATATATAAAGTCTTGAGAAAGTTCTCTTGAGAAATATATCTACTGTAAATGAATGCAACGTATATATAACGCCAATGATTAAAATGTATTGACATCACCGCGTCATCTAAACACAATATAAAGTTTTATAAACTATGAACTCACAATCAGAATTTACTTTCCAAATACATATACAGTAATACCCCGGACTTACGCGGTAGGTGGGACCGAGCGATTGCCGTGTAAGTCGAATTCGCGTAAGTCGGGGTTCAACTTTGCATATAAAGTTTCTTTAATCAGGACCAGAGTTTAAAAAAAAACATAATTTAGAAGAAAAATGTTTAATAAAGTGTAGGATAATAAAAAAAATTACATTGTTATGAATAAAGTAACCTAAACCGGAGTTATTTTGATGTCGAAGGCTTCATATATTCTAACAATGTTGCCTGCCGAGTTAAATTTTTCTTCTTTTCCAATTCACAAATTTTCATTTTTACTTCAAAGTCTTTAATTATATTTAGTTTTCACTCCAAAGACAGTGTTTTCTTTTCTTGTTATGCTCAAATGACTCATTTTTCGTTCTTTTAGACGTTATAATTAGAGATTATAAGTAAAACGCACTGCGCACGTAAAACAATTTCACGCGGAACATGTTTAAACCTGTCGCAAACTGAACACTGAGTGTGCAGAGCAAGAGAGCCGATGCGCGGCAATCAAAATGAAAAACCGTGTATCTCCGAATTCGCGTAAAACGGGGTAGCGTAAGTCGGGGTATTACTGTACTTTTTATTGCAGATATCGCCATTTGAGCTAGTCCCGAAAAATATACCTACTTTATTATTTTTGTTAATGTCACCAACGTTAACGTTTAAAATAATAATTATGGTAGACTAAACAACTATTCATTGTACTTCTTTTTGCAGCTTCACGCTGTATCCCGCACACATCAGGGTAAGCAGAGGGAACCTAGTGTTAAGACACTCTGTTCCCTACTTTCCGCGGAATTCTGTAGGCATTGCGTGCTGAGTAGTGAAACTCAACGCCACACTTTGCCTCGACACCAGAGCAATGAAATGGAAATATAAATTTAAATAAATATTTAATTTCCTCAAGTGGGAATAGAACCCACAACCAGTTTACACTTTGTGCCCCTGTGCCACGAACGGCCTCAATTTACTTTCTTCTTTTAAATTGTGGTTAAATACAATAATCGTAATTTAATTATGTCAAATTTCTATTAACCGACTTCTTAAAAGAGGAGGTCATCAATTCGACTGTATTTTTTATCCTTGTTACCTCAGAACTTTTGACTGTGTGAACCGATTTTGATGATTCTTTTTTTATTTGGAAGCTAGTGCGTCCCGTATAGTCCTATTTTAATTTAGTTCATTTCCGACAATGGTATCTATGAGAAAATCATATAAATCTCAAATTTACATTAAGTATGTGCGCGACAAATGGACGAATAACTCAATATCAACTCAACCGATTTTAATGATTCTTTTTTTATTAGAAAGGGTACACATAAAGGGTAGTTTGGTGAAAGTTTGGTTAAGTTCAGAGTATGAAATCCGATTGAAATTGAAGAAGTCGATTTTTTTTATTAAAAAATATAATTATGTTATTTTTTCTGGTAAAATTTCTTTGTACTCTATGATAAAAACTATTCTATAAGTTGCATTAGGCTTTGAACTATTACCATGCTAAAAATAATTTAATTTCATACAGTAGTTATCGGTATTTTAAGTAATTTACATTTTTCAGTTTTTATTTTTTTTAAAGAAAACTATAATGAGATTCGGAATGAAACCCAAAAAAAATGTACCTTGGGACCCTAGGCTAATACCATGCAAAAAATCATCAATTTTTGTCTGGTAGTTTTTGCGTGATTGACGAACAAACAAACAGACAGACAGACAGACAGACAGACAGACGGACAGACAGACAGACAGACAGACAAGAATTCTGTTGAGTGGTTTTTTAGGTTCTATCATCGACATATAAACCGACCTAATTTTTATTTTTTTTATATCTTTCATGTACAGAATTGACTTTTCTATCCTTTTATTATATATAGAGAAGAGATAATATAATAATTGCAATTTAACCGTTACTTAAACTATACTTACAAAAACGAATTCTAGGTTTAATATTAAAGCTACTGCAAAATGTGGGATATTTGTAGATATAAAATATAATTAGGGAAGCTATTTCACACGCAAAACATAAATAATTTTACCTAACATTGATTTCAAGTACACTCAATACTCTATAAGGTATAATAAAATTTTAGATATATTAGTATTATATTACGAGTTATATTAATTATCAAATCAAATGACAAGGTGGTTGCGGGTTCAATCTAGCAAATATTTATAAAAAAAAATCCTTTCTAATTAAGCGTAAAGACTAAGTTAAGCTTAGAACAGTAATTTATCACTACGCTTTTCTTGTATTACTTACTTAATTTAAAAAAAAGATTTTATACTTTACCTTAAATCGTATACTTAACGTAATGCTTCTTTTTCATTTAATACATGTTTTGAAATTTAAATGAAAAGCTTTAGTCAATAATCAATTACTTTGTTTATTATTTTTTTTTATGGAAAAGACAAGGCAAACGAGCGTTTGTGTCACCTAATGGTAAGTGATTACCGCCGCCCACGACCCCGTGCAACACCAGAGGAGCTGCAGGTGCGTTGCCTGCCTATAAGGTGGGTTGGGCGCCGTAGCCCGGCATTACCTGATGCGAAACGCAGTGGCGTAAAGCCACTACTTAACGCCGGTTTTAAATGCCGGGGGTGGTAATGGTCCGATCGAGTCTGCCCATGCGTGTTGCCATTGCTGGCGACGTCACTCTACCACACGTACTTTAGTCGCCTCTTACGACACCACCAGTACCAGGACGATCCTATTCTAGGCCGGGATCACACGGCACAAAGTATAACACACACATATAATGTACACGTATAACATACACGTATAACAGAATATTGACGAAAACTGAAGAACGGAGTAATTCGACAGTATTTTAATTTCTCTGCATAAACCATGAAGCTAAAAAATTTAGATATACTTATACATTAAAAATAAATTGCTATATTCAAGTTAAAAGAAGACCAGTCGTGGCGCAGAGGTGCAAGCGTGTAACTGTAAACGCAACAGATTGGGGATTCGATTCCCTCTCGAGTAATTAAAATTTTTATTCCATTTTTCTAGTAACTAGGAAAAGCGCGGCGTTGAGTTCCGCTACTCAACACGCAATACCTCCAGAATTAAGCGGAAAGTGGGGAACGGAGTGTCTTAATATTGGATTCCTTCTGCCTACCCTGCTATTTGTGGGATAGAACGTGAAGCTGACAGAAAAAACAAGTAGTAAAAAGAGGTTATATACCATTTCATCTGAATACCCTTAATTGCAATTGAAGGGTCCGCACCAAGAACGAAGGAGAAAGAGGGAATCATAAATCAACACCATCATCCCATTAAAAGTCAAAACGTAATTACTAATTGCGATGGTTAATTATAAAAAGGGGTACAAGTCGACCATTATTCATAGAATAAATATTGTCTTATCAAAGTGGGATGCGAAACCTTGTTTCTAAGATAAGATTAATCTGTCTATAGCTTATATTGCAGTCTAAAGGCTGTTTCAAAGAAATATATTATAAGTTGTATTCCGCTCTTTGCGACTAACAAACATGAACTATACTATACACATTTTATTATTATATATTACCTCGTTTTAATACCTATAGTTTTTTTTCACGCTGTATCCCGAACATAGCAGGGTAGGTAGAGGGAAGTTGTGAGCCTAGTGTTTAGACACTCAGTAACCCATTAAGACTTGAGGTATTGTGTATTGAGTGGCGGAACTCGATGCCGCGCTTTGCCCCGTTCCCAGAGCGAGGAAACTGATATATTCTATATTTTATCCGTCTGAATGGAAATCGAAGCTACAACCGTCGCCGATATAGTCGCACGCTTGTGCCTCTGCGCCACGATGCCTCAAATAAAGTTTTTTTTTTCTAATTGGGTTAACACTTTTCTTACTTACGCTGGAATGGTTACTTTCATATGCGGTTACAAACAACCAACGCAGGTATAGCGAGTGGGTTCCATCGTAACGATCAACGATATGTAATATAGCCTGTAGATTTTGTCACTAAATAATTTTTTCAATAGACATTGAACCAGTAGTTATTTAGATTAACGCGGCTCAAACTAATAAACTCTTTTTTTTTCATTAACTTAAAATTATATAGGGGCCAAAATGATTATTGAATTATTTTTAGAATAAATTTCGTAATATTCCTTGACTAAGATAATTTGTCGCAGTACTTTAATTAGATTTTAATAAAAATAATTGGACCCCTTCAGCATGACCTTTACTTTTTTAATCTATTAAAGAAATTTAAATAATGTCTTAGAGCTTTCATAAGTAATTTACATTTTAATTTAATCTTATTCAGAGTGGAAGTGGCAGCGCTCCTTTTAGGGGAACAGCATTTAGGGTAAAATGTTTTAAACCCATATGTAAAAAAATAATCAAAATACCTCAACAGTTTAGATGTAGGATTTTTTTTTCATTTCACGATGTTTATTCATACCTGTATTTCGAGTGACGTAGCTACGCATAGATACCAATAACGTAAACACATACTACTACAAAAATACAACTAAAGGTTAAGCAACTTTGAACTTTGCCGCCAATACGACTCGATTTCGGAATGAGGCGTATGCGGTGGTTTCCTTATGATAGGTTTATGTGTGCGTGCGTCGTTCTTGACAAATGGCGTTTTATATTACAAAAATAATTTTATTATTTATTTTGTGTAAAAATATCACAATATAGTTTTTACCTGCAGTTTCACTCCCTGGTCTTGGCAATAACTTAGAGTTTTAGGTGCAGTCGTTATGTTAGCTTACATAAGTACTTATGTAAGCTAACATAACGATATTAACATTACCTGTGATCGTATCCAAATATTTTTCAATTTTCAGGCTTAATTGTTTTTTACGAAAAAAACTCTGGGATAAGACGATTTTCTCTAATCCTGTGCCCATCAGTCTTTCCCAATAAATAGTCTAACCAACACAAATAGGATTTTTTCAAGTCTACCATTTGTTTCTCCGATTAGCACGTTCAAACAAAGAAATTCTTTAGTTTCATAATATTAAGTAAAAAGTGTTTTTGTCATCACCACTTTAAATGAAAGCACAGTTTTAACTATTCTTTAAAAGCCTAATACAATTAAAACAAAAGATATTTTGCCAACAATGAGAAAGTGATATTTTCAAACGAAAATAATCAATAAAATTATCGTTGCAAAATAAAACGTCATTTGTCAAGAACTATGCATACAGATGCTAACCTATCAAAGCGAAAACCACACACTCCTCACACTCCTCATTCATAAAATGGAGTCGTAGGTATTGGCGGTGAAGGTAATTGCGTAAAATTGAACGAGAGATATTCCTTTCTCGTTCAGGTATGATTTTTTTGTGAATGAAAGTGGCAGATTGGCAACGTTTAGTAGTGTTATTGTAGTAGTAGGTGCTGACGTTATTAGTATCTATTCATAACTGCGTCACATGTAAAATACAGTATGGATAAAAATCGTGAAATGAAAAAAAAATCTTACGTCTAAACTATTGAGGAATCTTGATTTACCTTTTTTAAATATGAGTTTGAAATATTTTCCCCTATATGCTGCTCCCATAATAGGGGCGCAGACGCTTCCACCTTGTATAATATATAGCCTCAAGTAATAGATTTATCTAGATAGTAAGCTAACTGGTAACAAGAAACGAAGTCAATTTCACGTTGACATTACAGGTATTCTGAAACAGAAGCTCCGTTAAACGTCGTTTATACGCTTGTCGAAGCTCGGCAAGCGTCTATAAGTTCCAATACTTCACAAACGCTTGAATGCCATTCACACGCTTGTCAATGTGGTAGTATGGTCCTGATAGGCAAGCATGACAGACAGACGTGGATGTCGAAGTTATTTCAAGTCATTCGTAAAAGCGTAGGAAGTGAAAAATTTGCCACAGAATTAATCAATGTCAGTTTAATATTGGTAAAAAAGTCATGAAGGAAAGTAAAACATATATATTACATTATAGCTAATTTACCATCCGTATAAATGTTAGTATTTTATTACTTGCCTTATATTAAAATAAACCATTAGGTAGTGCAATTTCCTACATTATATGAATATTGCGCAGCAAAACACATATGTATGTACGTTCGACACGAACTCATGAGTGAAATTGAATATGCGCCAACGTATGTGTTCACACGTTGGCGCATATTAAGTAAGTAAGTAAGTAAGCGCTTGCCGCAAAATCTCTTTTATTTGTGTTCAAGAACCAATAATGGTCCGAATCGACGACAAGCTCTCGCAAGCTCTCACAAACCAAGCCAAACGTTCCATTCAAACTCTTGTGCTGGTTACGCTGCCGATGCTTGCCAAGCGTGTAAACGACTTATTAGATATTAATAGTCACTTAGATCGAATTGATACTACTATTTTGAAATAGTATACACTATAACGTCTGTTATATACTAAGACACATACAACACAACACTCGGGGAATGATTTAATTCTATTTTTCAAGGGAAAGGCAAATTAACAAACATCTCTATAATTTTGCGGTGCGTGGTGAACGGAGTTTCTTACGATAAATTTCCTTTGCCTATGATGATATATGGTAAAAGCGTCGAGCTGCTTTTCTTTTTAATATTTTTTTACTAATCAATTGGATACAAAAAGGACCGAGCTTTGCTTAGTCTTCCCTGCTACGCAACAAATAATATGACTTGCTAGAAAAAGAAAAAAAAAACAAAATATTTCATCTACACATAATATACAGATATGATATGATAATTAAAAAGATAAAAAATGCAAAAATTCTATTCATAACGAAAGTACATTCGCTTTAAAAAGCTAAAAATCCACTCAATGCTAAGTCGTAATTAGCGCATCCCTTTGAAGAGATTACACACGTAATAGAGCTGGAACTGTTACAAAAATATGAGAGTGCGGTACGTTTGGTTGTATGATGCAAAATTTTGCGTTCCACTTTGAGCATATTTTGGGTAGAATCAGCTACCTAATCAACACGACCCACTGCTGTGACTCTACATGTTTTTTTTTTCATAACTCACTAGTGAAGTCTTGGTAATTTTTTTATTAAATATGATCTTTTAGCGTTTGTCATTTCCTTACTTTTATATGTAAGTACTTTCTTTTTTAACTTCACTCTGTATCCTGCTTTAATCACGATGTATTTAGTCTGAAGCAAAAAATAATTTAACAAAAAGACAATGAAAACCATATCATTATACAGTAAGGAAGTCACTTTTTTCCTTATCTATATAGAAACGGGAAGCTGCATCATCCCAACTATTTCTAACACCACAGCTGTATCAGTAACTGTATATAACACTTTAAAATTAAGCATTTATATAGTAAGGGTCAGTTCCTTTATAGTGGAAAGGTTTGATCATTAATTCACCCAACTGATAGTGACAACCGACGTAATAATAAGACTATTATCACGTTACAAACCGACGCCAGAATTAACTGCGACGTCAAATATTAGCAGATCCCAAAATTATCTAGCCCCCGCCACTAAATTTAAGGGCACGCTTGGAAGATGACTTTAATTAAAATCAACTTTACGAATAAATGGGTAAATGTAACTCGAATTGGTAATAAATGAAACCTTTTGACCAAAGAAATTCAGTGAACCTTGATAATAAACGGTGTTATTGGATGTATTAGATAGGAACATCTGGAAATGAGTCCATGGTCAAAATAAAGTCAGATCAGAAGTATATGTGGTGTTAATTACGTTGATTTAACTTTCTTAACAAAAAATTGTATAGAGTGATTTTTACTATTTTCTTCCTGTTGATCAAATAACATTAGAATGATAGATGATGAATGTCAAAAACGACTGGTTGATCTAAGAGGTACTGAGTTTTACATTATTATATTCAGAATATTTTTAATTCACATTGTTAGCATGATAACAGCGTTAAGCTAAATAATGTATAATAAATTAACATAATGTTAAGACTTGTGAAGAACGCTCGCTCGATTTTCAAGACATTGCGTGTTGAGTGGCAGCTTAAAGCCGCGCTTCGTCTGGTTACCATAATAAGTAAATAAAAATAATTCATTACCTCGAATGGCAATTGAACCCAAAACACCGCCACAACTTACAGTCAGACAACTAGACAACTAGCGCAACAGCTGATTATGTGACAAAGCGGGCAATATGAAAAGTAACTGGTATATCCAAGACGCAGGTCCTATCCTATTACAGTAGTATCCTATTACATTCAAAATATTTCTACGAAGTTATATATATTGACTTAAAATGTTAAAAATGTAAATGAAACTTTAAAATATTCTGAAGCAAAATAGCAGTTCAAAAATTTTCAACAATTATTTGAAAAATTTGGTTTAAACTTCTAGGTGCTTGACTTCTAAAAATTTCAAGGGACGTGAGCGCTCTCACTTTTTGGAACTTTAAGCTTGAAAATGTGAAATTTAAATCTTATCAAGGTTTCGGTAACTTAGGTACGACTCATGGCATCGAGTCGTGTTCTTTTTATCATCACGTTTTTGTATAAGTCAGGAGAGACAGATTTTTCGTTTTTAGCCTGAATTCTAGAAACTATCGAGTAGCGGAACTCAACGCTCTGCTTTGTCTTGCCAGAGGGGAAACTTGTTTAGGCAATTGAAAGAATCTATATCTATCGTTGCAGTTATGTCACCAAGTTTTTTCCATATACTAAGCGACAAAATGTGAAACTGCCATATAAATATAGATAAGATTCGAACTCGCAAACGTCTCCTCAAAGCGGACGTGCAGATACAACTCCACTGTTTCATGTAGCTATAACTTTAATAAACATTAATCAGTCAATGTATAAAATGTGTATGTCACAATACACATGCCTAGTGAACCTTTAAATCGAATGAAACGGGGTGAAGCAATTATTTTTTAATTGCTCTGAGATTGATGCTTCTATAAACAGTTTTTGGTTAAAATTTACATTGGATTTTAAAAAGTATAGCCAAATTAGTTCAACTACGCTACCATTTGATGTTTTTAAAGTAAATGGCGGAAAATATATTTTTTATGTTCTTATTGGAACTGAAATTGTTGAACAGAATATTTTTTTATTTTAAAAATATGTGTTAATGACGTTTTCGATTTAAATTGCAATAATTATATTTATTTATGCATAAATATTATATTATAAAAATATTCATGTAATTCAAGCGGGCGAAGCCGCGCCCGGACCTTTAATATTAACCCTAGGTAAGTAACAACATTTCACTGTACAGTAAAGATAACCATACGTCGACTCGACGTGCGTATGTTGAGTAAGCATATTTTGGACTACGTTTATACTACGTTTATAAATATGATATTATATATTATTGTATATATAAATGAAAAGAGTTTACTACAGTTTATTTATATTTTATAAGAGAAAAAAATATATAACAAAACAGGGCTCTTCTTACTTTAAACATTTAGTAATCTTTCTTAATGATTTATATTTCATTATGTAAAGTTTTCAAAATATTTTTTTTATTATTTCTATAATGTAAATGTAAATAATCTAAAATTAGCGGTCCTCCAACGATGCTGCCGCTTTCTGCCTCTTAAAAACTGACGCTCTTGCGTGACAATATATAATAACTCGACATATTTGGCGAAGCACTTTCAAAAATTTCAGCTCCATTTTCTGATACATCTTTTGTATCCAAAAGTTTTATCATTTGTGGAGCACTCACTACTATGTATTTTAAAGTTTTAGTAAAATGCCTTACAGTCCGCTATTCGACCACTAAATCCCTTCATCTCTTTTTTTATGCAACAACCGATTGATTTCAACATAGTATACACAAATTCGTGACGACATTACGTTTTTTATTCTGGCTTATAATATGTATAAAAATATAGTACCAATAAAACATTTTCCCAAAGATTGAAAAAACTTACACTAAAGATAACCATACGTTACTTAGACGTATGAAATATTTGTTCATTAAAAATACTGTTAATGAAAACGGTGCACTCACCTAAGCGATATGGGTGTATTTTGCAAGCTCTGATGGTCAATTGAGTTGGTAGGAACGGCCCATTTGATGACGCAAAAAACTATTGAATTATATTGATTTTTCAAAATAGATTACGTCGATTCGACTGAGGTTATCTCAATAAAAAAACAAAATATGAAATTAAAACCTATTAAAAAAGCTATAATAATTCTACGGGTAAATTCAAATATGCAACTGTCATGCGCAAATACTATCTAACTTCCCGAAGTAAATTTCTCAAACGTCCAGCTGTCCGACGACGCAAATTGAGCGTCTATAGTTTTGTTCTATATTATTATAAAATAGAACTATAGATGAAACACTCGCTTTGATTTTGGTGTTTTTAAAAAAAATAGTTTCTGAAATATATACATACTCGAATGTAACTTAATTTATTGTACGTAATTTTATTAAAGGGGAAAAGAAATAATACTCCGTTCCGTTGCATGAGTCCCTCTCACTTAGTGTTAAGACACTCTTTTCCTATTAAGACCTCCTGCATTTACCGCCGAATTCTGGACGCATTGTCCGTTGAGTGTCTGAACTCAACGCCGCACTTTGCCTTGTTACCAGAACGAGGAAATGAAAATATGTCGTTTTCTCGAGTCCACAACCTGTCTTGTTTGCAGTCGCATGATCGTGCCCCTACCCTACAACTGGCGACATGATAATTATGTAAGTATAATAATTTATTCTACATAATATATTACTTACGCGATAGATATTATAAATTTTAACGATGGACTTGACCCCAAAAATAAAAATATTTCATAGTATAAACTTTATCAAACTCAGCTTTATTTTTATACACAGATAATTTAAAGTTATATTTCATGACTAAACTTAACTGTGGCCTTCTTTCTACTCATCTCTACTAGGTCATAGCTACTATGGTTGATCAAACGATATGATTTAAAATAATTAAGAATAGTAGATCTATAATTATATACTACGGGAATAATATATATAAATATTTAAATTATTTTCATTAATAATAAAAAAGCTCGGCGTTGGGTTCCATCATTCAATTCGCTTATCCTGCAATGCGTAAAAAACCGTGTTGCTGTTTTTTTAATACGTTCCCATCCCCGATCTCATGACACTCCTCTCTAATGAAATATTTAATACGTTTCGAGTGGAAATCGAACCCACAACCTGTCACACTTATAGTCCCGTCGTTTCTGCTACGTAACCGACAGTTTCTGTTTATATTGAAACATACTATTATAATTGCTAGCTTTTAAGTCAGCCACTGTACTACAGTGATACATAAATACAGTCTAATCTAATAAATGCTGAGAAATAACGACTATATAAAAATTAAAATAACTCATCATAGCTGAAAGTCAAATGATTAATGTGTTTTAAATTATATTTGTTCATTAATAAAAGTTTTGAACGAAATTTTGTATTAGCTAAATGTAAGGGTCGTGTAGGCGCTCGTGATAATTATTTCTAGTGACAATATTGATCTTATGGTTACGGTAGTACGTTTTCGAGGCTGTTGTGGCGCTGCGGCAAAGAGTCTGATATAATTGCGACGGCTGTCAGTTTGATTTCTACTATGAATTGGTATTTTTTTTATTTTCCTTGCTCTGGTAACAAGATAATGCGTGGCGTTGAGTTCCACAAAGCTTTATCGCATGGCAGATGGTATCTAGTATCAACAGAATCCATTCTTTACTTATTAAAACTTGAAATCGAATAGTTTTTAAATACCATTGAGTTACATTAATCTAGAATCCATTAAAATTTTATCCTTATCGTTACACTTAAACAAGAAGAACAGCAGCTTTCTACGATTAAGTTATTAAAAGCTTTCAAGATTTTAAGTTTTCATAAAAAAACAAAAACTATCTTTGCGCCTTTTGACGCACACAACAGGCAGGAAGTATACGTTGTTAAAACGATCCGTTTTCGTGTTTCCTACAATTTTCTTTGTAGAACCTCAAAACTTAACACCGCACTTTGTGAATTCAATTCAATGCCCTTATTTGAAATCATCATCACCATCACGCTTACTGCTATCCACATTGCGCTACAGTGGGCACAGTGGACAAAGTGGACTCAAGATTTTTTTGACTCTGTCTCCCATTAGGAAACTTCCGTACCGTAATTTTGACCGAATTCTGGAGGCATTGCGTGTTGAGTGGAGGAACTTATCACCTCTACGCCGGAGAGAAAAAATTAAAATATAAAAAAATAATTTCCTCGAGTGGGAATCTAATTTACAACCCGTCGCGATTACTGTCGCACGCTTGTGCCCCTGCGCCAAGACCGATCTACATATCGGATACTATAGGTATTTTAAAATACATTTAAAGCGGACAAAACAATACTTCGAGTTACGTTATTTGCCATTTCTCACTACTAAGTTTCCATTTTACGGTTCGCTAATAACGTCCTAGACCAGTCCACTCCAGAAGGAGTTAGAACATGACAGATCACAAGCTGTAGTTACGCTTTGCGATCTTTAATTAATGATGTTCTGTTTTACAGTTTTTATTTTAGTTTTTGCTTACAGTTGCAGTTGCAGTTGTCGTGGCACAGCGGCATAGCGTCTGTATGTGTCGACCGTATATGCAACGTTTGTGGGTTTTATTCCCACTCGTGGAATGAAGTATTTCCATTCTGTTGCTCTGGTAATAAAACAATATAATGCGTAGAGTTCCTTCACTCAACGTGCACAACGTGTCTCGGAAATTGGGCGGAATCTAGAGAATCTTAGGATGCCTCTGCGTACCATGAACATGTAAATGTGAGCGGAAAGCTACAAGTAAACAAAATATTGATAAAATATATAACTTATTATTCTCTTCTTTGTTAACAAAAGATTTTTTTTTCTGCAACAGGTTTCCATTTTTTTTGTATGTTCAAAAGATTCTGTTCTCTGCTTTCCACTCAAGTTCCTTTGAGTGGGGAAACTTGACGAGACGCTTTGTCTTGTCCGATCGGGGAAATAAAATGAAACCGACTGGTGATCGTCGCATTTTTTGGTTTATTTATAGTTTTACGAGGTCGTTGTGGCGCAGGGGCACAAAGATGTGATTATGACGCGATGGTTGTGGGTTCGATTCCCACTTGAGGGAATAAATTATTATTTATTGATACATATGCATGATACATGTTTCGCTCTGGCACCAAGGCAAAACCCGACGTTGAGTTCCACCACTCAACACGCAATACCTCGAAAATTCCGGCGAGAAATAGGGATCGGAGTGTTTTAACTCTAGGTACCTTATAGGTAGGCAACCCTGTTGTGTGATACAGCGTGAAACTGATTATTTTCTTTTTAAGGATTATCTAGAGGCAATAACGTCAAAACTTGTTTGAAAATAAAACTAAATCGTTGTTTCGAAATACTATTAAGGAAATGCCAGTTAGCATCGCGACTCATTGTTTAGACTTTACAGAACAAATTTAGATGCGGCCTAGTATATGCGGCATAGTAATGTTTACAATGGCGCGTTGGTGAGAAATATTTTGGTTGTGGTTTAAAATGTTTATCATTTTACGTTATAAATACTTGTTATTATGTTAAACTGTTTTCATTTATAACGGTAGTTTAATACAATATAATATTATTAATATTTTTTTTATGTGCGGCGTTGAGTATCGCCAATTAACAAATAATATCTACAATTTGGACAGAAAGTGGAGAACGAAGTATCGTGACACCAGGCCCTGTCCCGTTAAATATTATATTTTGTTACTCACTTACTAATCCTTATTTGAGTCCTGCTTTTTAAAAGAAGAAATTACTTAGTATTCTATGGATCAGAGTAATCCATGGTTTCAGGATGAGGAGGTAAGAGCAGTACCTGGATTTTTGACACAAGTGAAAATTAAATGACTTATTAAAAGCTTATTAACGCTTACCTTGACTCTCTCTCCACTTAAACAAATTCATAATGCTTATTTAGAAAACGTATAAAAATTTGAACGTAGCGGGACTCGAACCTGCGCCTCCTGGAAACCAACCAGGCGCTCTGACCACTAAGCCATATGTTCTTATCAAGCTACGTCGAAATTTTATACGTTTTCTAAATAAGTATTTTTCTTTCCTAAGTGTGGATTAACACTTTAAAAATGTTTAAGAAATTCATAATGATTCTATTAATCCAGCCTTTGAAGTATCTTGTAGGAAGGAATGAATTGATAGTAGACAGGCAAGGAGTTTAGAATATTATAGCTAGACTTTGTTGTTACGCCTTACGTAGGTAAGGCAGTACGAGTAGACGTAGTTCTACTCGTACTGCGTACAAATTAACTATAGTTCGATTCCTGGTCATCACAGTTCGTGGGTTGTTTTGAAATACTTATTCATTTTGAACATTTTAAAAGAGTTATTCTGATCCACGAATAAAGTAGTTATAAAAAAGTATGACTTAATGATTGCTGAGTTCTGATGGGCCATTTTTTTTAATCAATCAGTTTCACGCTGTATCACGCATACAGCAGGATATGTAGTGGTAACCTAGTGTTAAGACACTCCACTACGTTCCCGTGTCCCGAGTGGTGGAACTCAACGCTGGGCTTTTTTTACCTTGGTGCCAGAGCGAAGCAATGAAAATATACATAAATAATAATTCATTGCCTTAAGTGGGGATCCAATTCACAACTCTCAATTCCCCACTTTCTGCCGAATTCTGGAGGCATTGCGTGTTGAGTGGCAGAACTCTACGCCGCGCTTAGCCTCAACACCAGAGCGAAGAAAATGGAAATATAAATTTAAGTAAATATTTCATCTCCTCGAGTGGGGATCGAACCCACAACCAGTCGGTTTTACAGTCACACCTCGTGCCGCTGCGCCACGACTGGCCTCAATCTCAATTATTTTTAAAATATAACGACGTATCCATATAGGTGCTTATTTACTTTGAATTGAAATTATTATTTTATTGGATGTCCTACTGATATTATGAATGTGAAAGGTTGTGCGGATAAATGAATGAAGTACAGAACTGACTTAGATGATACTCCACAGTAATAAAATGTGCCTTCAATAGAAGGCAAAAAAGAGTATAAAATCTTGTTAAAATTCTACTGCTTAAACTAAAAGCTTCGATACCACGGTCACTGAGCTTTCTTTGTTTAAGATTAAAAGAAGTGTTGTTTTGTAGGCGACATCAAAGAACTTTTTGTTGAGTGTTTTATTGATTAATGGGTTATAAAGTACTGTCAGTTTAAAGGAGAGGTGTTAAGATTTTTGTTTTTCCTGAAAAGAAAGCAATTTTTAATTAAATATTTGAGCATTGTGACACAGTGAACATATATTATGTGAATATTATTGTTGCATCAACTCTGATAGCAGATTCATATCCTTTAGACATACTTTTATAATTTTTATATATTTTTTTGATACAAAAAACACAGCATCAATTAAAGAAACTAACGAATTAAAAAGGAAATACTAAAATATATTTTTCTATAATGAGTAATGGTAAACTAAAACAATATTAATATTGAGAACAAGTCGGTTGGCGTCAAGCCAGCCGCACTGCCGTATCTGCTTGATTTAATTCCAGAAATTCATAGTTGAAGATCCTATTAAATTAATGAGGTGGACAATAGCAGTAAACATCATTTATATAATATATTTAAAATTTATTATGAAAAACACCTTAGAGACACATTGAGAGTCTGGTAAGAAATAGTCCGATAGTCGTGGGTTCGATTCTCAATCGAGGAAATGGTATCCACCGAGTGAGAATCTTATGAATGATATTTTTTAACTTCACGCATGCATATATTAGGGTAAGCAGCAGAAGGAAACTTAGCCTAAGACATTTTGGTTCTCACTTTCTGCGAATTTTTCTGGGCATTGCGTGTATATAGGAGCACTTTGCGTGACGCTTTGTCACAGGACAAAAAATAATTCATACTCCCGAGTAAGAATCGAATCCACAACGGTCGCGGTTACAGTTAAACGTTATGGCAGTGTGCCACGATGGACTCAATATAGTATATTAATTTAAATAATCCTACTAATATTATAAATGTTAAAGTTTGTGAGCATGGATTCTGGTCCCTATTTCACTCAAAAAGTACTGAACGGATTTAGATGATACTTTACATATAATATAGCTTATACATCGAAATAACACATGGGTTACAATTTATGTTATAATTTATAATACAATAAAAGGTTTAAACGGGCAACGCCGCATTTGGATTGCTATTTTTATAATATACTCTTCTACAAATGAGAGTCGCGGCTAATCGTGTGCCAGACGCGGTCCCACTGCGCCACGATGGTCTCAGTTCGCCCATTGTTTAATAGTATTTCAAATTTAGCCAAACTCAATAAAACTACATGCTAACGTCAACTCTACCGTCGACGATATGTTTGAAAGTTACTAACAACAACTGTAGTAAAATTATAGTTTACTTATACTGTAGATATAACTATAGTTTACTTATACTATAGTTACAACTGTAGTTTACTTATACTATAATTATAGTTTACTGAACTACTATTTAACGACATCATGACACAATTGTTGATTGTTACTAGTACATAGATGGTTGTGGATTCGATTCCTACTTGGAAAACTTTTGTATTTAAAAAAAAATCTTTACTATATGGAACTAGTACTCTATTTATCCTATATGCAATTTAGCAATGCATTTATTTTAATATTGTATCCTACAGCATTAATAAAGCAATTGGGACTCGTGGCCAAAAGTGATAGTTCTGTGTTCATTTTATACACGCAATAAAATATTATAACAGTATATTTAGACAAAGCACAAGCTTGGGCTTTACCACTCTATAAGCAATATTTAAATACGACTATAGGTCATAATTAAAAGTCACTTACCACTACGTTCTCTTTTCAATGTTGCAAAGAAACGCGAGATATCGACTTGATCAAGCGAAGTGATCAAGAACATCTTTATAGCATTTACATCGTAAAAGAATTAACTGTTCTCCAAAAGAAGCTTCGTTATTTGAGCTTTTTATAATGTAATGCGTATGCTTACTTATTAGTAATAGGAATTAGCAATAAAATTCCATTTCTAATTTCCATATGAAACTCTACTTATTAACTGAGTGGCTGATAGAAAAGACAGCCAAAATTTCTGAGGGGCTGAAATTTGGTTCATATATTCTGGACTAATAGAAAGGAACTCTAAGAAAATACTACACGAAATTCCTGAGAGTATGGGAACACGGTGTTTTAGCTCACGAAAGCAGAGTTTTAAGCTACTATTCGCCCAATGTAGGAGCTGACTGAGCCAAATCTTGATGTTCCACTCTAACTACCCTGCTATATGCATATATAAAAAGGTAGTAAAAATACATTAATATGATTTTGTTATTTAAACATATCTAGATTACAATTCTTACTTTGGTGTTGTGGTCATACATTATAAGTTTGGGAGGACACCCCTACCTCAGGTACAGTGGGTTTCATAGAAACTATTAACGCGATGTAACGTACCCTATAGCCTTCCTCAATAAATGGCCCATTAAATTATTGCTTTGGCCAACACAAAAAGAAATTTACAATTGAAACCAGTTATTCCTGAGATTGGCATATTCGAACATACTCTTCAGATTTTTAATATTAGTAGATACAGTAGAAACTCGATTAACCGGACTAATTGTTGTTGGTAGGTATTCGGATAATCGAAAATCCGGATAATCAAAAGTATGGAAAATCGGGTAATCGGGTATTTAGAATATGTAAGTATGCACATATGTAGTGATATAAATTTAATTAAAACAACTAATACATACAGTGAAAATCAATCTTTATTAAGATATCTTAAGATGTACGACGAATAATTGGCTTACAATATGTATTTGGTAATTGCATTTTGGTAATACAACTTATAAAATAAAATAATAAGTTCAATTTGGTTTAAAATATTTGGTAATTGTCATTTGACGCAAGCCACTTTTTCTCTTAATTGCTGTTAAGTAGTCACGAATTCGTTTTAGCTGTAGTAAACTTACAGTATCACTCACTTGTTTTTCAAACCACTTGAGAGCTGTTTCCAGGGCATGAAGTGCTTCATCATGAGATGGTCCTGCATCGTTTTCCACGTCTTGATTTTCTTCTGTTTCATCATCTTGCATTTCCTGTTGTTTATTTCTCTGCAATATATTTTCTACGATTTCGTCATCCGACATAATTTGATAGCCTTTATCATTACTGTCACAAGTGAGCCTCTTTCATATCATCTTCATCACAATCCTGGCATATTCGTATTTGTGATATTAGCTTTAAATCAAAAGCGTTTAAATCTTCCAAAATATAATCACTACACATATAATTGGTCTGTAGTCCGGATAATCGCGAATCCGTATAACTAAGGGCCGGATAATAGAGTTTCTACTGTATACTTTTACATAATATTTACTTATAAATATTTATATCAAGTAGAAATAAATAGTCATTTCCTATAACTACGAGTATATCACACTAGGGGCTCAAATGTGGCTTGGCCCGCTTAAAGTTATTGTTATATTATAGCCAAATTATAAGAACAACCTTTATATAAATTTTAGTTTATTTTTTATTCTGGTGCATATTACTGTAAACGCTATATTACTGTAAAGTTTTATCTAAATCAATTTAGTCGATTTTGCGTTAAAATGGAACAAACATCCATCCTCACAAATCTTTGCATTTATAATATTAGTAAGTACACACAACATATAAAACACTACTTACCAGACAGCCTATTAATTGAAATAAATATAATTTCATGTAACGAGGGCGACGTGATCAAGAATATGGTTCTATAGCTCTTACACGGTAGAACTTTCAATGAGTCTTGACTTGGAGCGCGCTTATAAAACGCTCAATCGGCATATAAGTCTCGATCGATCTTTTTTGTCATCAATCTACAGACTAGTTCAGGAAATAGGATGGATTTTGAATTATTATATTATACATATTATTATTATATTAGTAAGGTGCTAAGTTTTTAGCGCAATGTTAAGTATCGCTACTCAACTTACAATGTCTTGAATTATGGCCAAAAGAATTTGGAGCACGGAGGGTTATGGAACTATTATATGAATATCCAACTAAGCGAGATAAAGCAATATATAAAATTTATATGATATGAAAAAATATGATGTTTCATCTGTTTTAACTCTTTGATTAGTAAAGAGTATTTTAGTAGGGAAGCCTATTGTGGTGCAGGATCACAAGCGTGTGACTGTAAACACGAATTATATTTTGTGGTGTATTGCAGGTTCGATTCCCACTCAGGGAACTCTCAACACACAAAAAACATATGTTGACGTTATACAGGGTGGAAGTGTCAGTACCACTTTAAATGAAACCACAGTTTTAACTACTCTAGGAAAGCCTAATACAATATTTTTTTCCCAAAAATGATAGTGTTTTTTTTTTCAAACAAAATAAATAACAATTATATAATAAAAAAAAATGTTGTTATATAAAACGCCATCCCGATGAGGCCAGTCGTGGCGCAGAGGCAAAAAGTGTGACTGTAAAACCGACTGGTTGTGGGTTCGATCCCCACTCGAGAAGATAAAATATTTACTTAAATTTATATTTCCATTTCTTTGCTCTGGTGTCGAGGACAAGCGCGACGTTGAGTTCTACCACTCAACACGCAATGCCTCCAGAATTCGGCAGAAAGTGGGGAACATAGTGTCTTAACACTAGGTTCCCTCTGCCTACCCTGCAGTGTGCGGGATAGAACGTGAACCTGATTATTTTTTTTAAAACGCCATTTATCAAGAACGAGGCACGCACACATAAGCCTGACTGTTGAGGTATCTTGATTAATTTCTTTAGGTATGGGCTTAAAATATTTTACCATATAGTTCACGTAAAAGGAGCTTCCACATTTCCACTCTGTATATACCGATTTTAGCAAAGCTTTCTATACTGTAAATCAAAACGTTCACCTCACAAAATGAGGCGAATAGAATCTAACATAAAATAAATTCTAAAAATGTTTTTTGTAACGTTACAACCTTTGCAATCTTCAGAAAAGTTGAAATAAATAATAATGAGATCAATATTAATGACTAATAAACACACATGAACGGGCCTTTTCTACCTCCTATATATACATATGTTTTCGTGGCTCCATTCTTCGCATCTACGGCACTGAGTCCAATCATAAGAAATCAATCTTACCAAGCCTTTCCAACTTCTTTTTCTTCTTCTGTGAATTCAAACGCCTATTTACAAACCACTTTACGAAACCACGACTCTCTAAGTACAGTAAAAGTTGTGATAAAATCTTCTCAGTGTTCTTACCTAATGATGACTATCCACCATGTATCTTAATAACGCTCTTAGAAATACTGAATCTTCTTTGTAAGCTTATGTGTGGCAGCAGGATAGGGTTAATTTATTAGCCAAGAATTTATTTGCGGCTTTTTTTTATTTTTTCTTGGGACCACTCTCATTCATTTGTTCATTTGTGAAAGACAAACGTACGTTTTATCCGTACGAACTATCTACATTGAAATAAAAAGAATGATTAACCTTAAATATGAAATAACACATTTTAAACGCGTGATCCACTTCGCCCCCGATAGTACGATTCGAATAACCCTATATTCACTCACTCACTCACTCAGCTTCACGCTGTATCCCGCACACAACAGGGTAGGCAGAGGGAACCTAGTGTCAAAACACTCCGTTCCCCACTTTCTGCCGAATTCTGGAGGCATTGCGTGTTGAGTGGCAGAACTCAACGCCGCGCTTAACCTCGACACTAGAGCGAAGAAATGGAAATATAAATTTAAGTAAATATTTCATCTCCTCGAGTGGGTATCGAAACCACAACCAGTCGATTTTACAGTCACACCTCGTACCGCTGCGCCACGACTGGCCTCAATAATCCTATATTAAAGATATTTTTTTATTTTTTGTACTTTTACCTATCACATTATCCTTAAAAACTAAAATATATTTTAAAATAGGCCCAAAGGGTCTATTTTACTTTTCTTATCAGTATAGAATATATAACTCAAAGTTTTAACATAAATCCTTACAGTTATGTAATGAAATTATAACTACTTACCTTAGATGAGGGCCAAAAATCTAACACACAGAACAACCTGAATCGCTGTCGAGCAGCACTGACGCTGATGTAAATAACGAATTAAAAAACTACAGTTGACGAGTAACAACTACGCTAAATGTTTGAACTATTTGTACGTTATTTAAAATATCAACGAATTTCTTATATTGATCCGATTCCCCCGTTGTTCCTATTCGCCTCCGTCTACTATATATTTATGCTGTAATATTAGATATATTTTGAAAGAGACGAATTAAATGACTTCCTTAGTTCTGCCTGTCTCGCATTAAAGACCGAAAAAATATTTAAATACGAAATTTCATTTTTAAACCTTAATTTTTACACTGCATTACAAAAACGCACTAATGCACCTGAAAAATGCATAAAACCGCAACAACATTATGTAAATAAGTACAAACACTCATCATACATAATTTAAACATATGATTTAAGAGCCACATAAAAAAACACCTTGAAACACTAAAAGCTTTGCAAACTTTGTAAATAACTATTCATTTCTGCGAACTAAGTTTGCTATTTATTCATTTAAATTATAGTGTTATGTGAAAGAGATGAAAAATGGTAGTACTTTAGTCTATATAAGCTTGACGCCAGTTAATTTGTTAGCTTAAATAAGGGTAGTAACTTTGACACTGTGTTTCAGTGTACATTTTTAAGTTAATTACCTTGCTATAGTCAATAGACAAAGCGCGGCGTTGAGTTCAGCCAATGCACGCAGCACGTAATGTTTCGAAAATTAGATGAACAATGGATAACATTATATGAAAAAAATGGAAAATGATGCGACTTTAGCTACATGGGCTAACGCGTGACGCCAGTTAATTTCTTAGCTTAAATATGGACAGTGACTATACACACACTGCATTTCAGTGTACATTTTTGTTTGTTTCCTTGCTCTGGTAGCGAGACGAAATGCAGCGTTGAGTTACGTCTCGAATTTTTTTCTAACAAAAGTGTTATGTGAAAGAAATGAAAAGCTTGACACCTTTTAATTTGTTAGTGTAATTTTGACACTATGTTTCACTGTAAAAAGAACAAAACTAATGTAGGTATTATTCATTTATATTATATGAAAATTGAAGCTGCCATGGAAAATACAACAGTTTTGGCTTCAATTCCCACTTGGTGAACGCTGTTTAGAATATAAATATACACATTACAAATGAATTGATTGAATTATTTTCATTTCGTTGCCCTGAGTTGAGTTCCACCGAACGGTGAAGTGTGTTGTGTTTTACTAGGAACGGAATATTTTAACACTAGGTTCACGTTTTCCCTCTGCCTACCCCGCTATATTTAGGATACAGTGTGAAGTTAAAAAAATAAACCAACAGATACAATTTGAGGATAATATCCATATATCATTATAACGAGATTGGCTAAATTTGTAGTACTAAATTCAGTCAGGTGAATGATGGATATGATGACCTCGTCTTGACTTGTTGAAGCTAATTAACTAGCCAATATCATCCTTGATGTGAGATATATTAATATAAATAATTTTCTTACAATATTATCCATTTTCACGATTTATTTTTAATAGTGAAGCCAGCCTTGGTGCAGGGGCACAAAGTGTGACTGTAAAATCGACTGGTTGTGGGTTTGATCTCCACTCGAGTAAATGAAATATTTATTTACATTTATGTTTACATTTTTTCGCTCTGGTTCGCTTCGCTTCGCCACGCAATAAGAGAGTGAACTCGGCGAAAAAGTGCTGTGGGGCAGTGTGTGGGGCAAAAAGTGAAGCTGATTTATTTTATTTTTATTTTCAATAGTAGGAGAGGCAGAGGGAACCTCGTCACCAAGGCGTAAAAATTAAAATAATTCATTCCCCCGAGTGGAAATCATTTATGTTAATTCAATTTTAACCTCACTTCTTATTTGTAATGTGTATACTTATTTTCTAAGATATAATAAAAGAATATCTCTAGAAGTATTAACGATCATAGCAGATCTATTGTTTTGGTGAACACTCAAGAGTAAATTGCTGGAATTTCCTTATGAAACATGATCATACGTGAGTAATATAATATTGGTAACGACAATATAATATGTTACTATATACACAATATAATATACGAGGCCAGAAGTGACAGAGTTGGAAACAGGTTGTGAGTTCAGTTTCCATTAGACAGAATAAAATACTTAACATTTTTAATTTTTTCGCTTCTGGCAAAGAGGTAAAGCCCGCATTGAGTTTAGCCTCTCAAGACGCAATGCCTCCAGAATTCTCTCCGGCGAAAAATGAAGAACGGAAGTGTCTAAATGGCAACGGAGTGGACATTAGGTTCCCAGGTTCCCTATGCCTCCCCTGCTATATGCGGGATATAGTGTAACTTTATAGCGATACTCAAGAGTAATGAGTATACAGACGCTTATGTAAATAGGTCAGAAAGCTCATAATGTCTTAGAACAAAATGGCTTAGAGCGTGGGTTAACTATTTGAATAATTTAGAGATTTGTCCACGTTGTGTTCAAACAAAGTGTAGCATATTTTTATTTAAATGAAACGCTAGAATTGTTGTTGCATTTTTATTTTAAGTTTATATCTCAATCTAGATTTATTAAGAGTTTTCATTCTCAATGGAAGGTAGAGTATTTTCTTTGAATCTGTTTACCATTGCACTATTTTATTTATGTTTATTTTTACAATGCACATATCAAACTCGTGTTTTACATTTTAAATTTACATTTTAAATAAATATTAAATATGTTTATAACAAAACAAATGAGCTTAATATTCGACAATATTCGGTGGAAGTGAAAACTGAAAGTGTCTTATTTAGAACGGAATGTCTTAATCTAAACTAGGCTCTCACATTCCCTCTGCCTACTATTTTATGAACGGGATATACAGCATATGAGTCTAAGATATACAGTCGATATGAAAGCTTTTTTTATTTTAAAATGCACTTATAGGACGACAGTTGTTTTTTTTTATAGCTTCACGCTGTATTCCACACACAGCAGGGTAGGCAGAGGGAACCTAGTGTTAAGACACTCCGTTCTCCACTTTCTGCCGAATTCTGGAGGCATTGCGTGTTGAGTGGCAGAACTCAACGCCGCGCTTAACCTCGACACCAGAGCGAAGAAATGGAAATATAAATTTAAGTAAATATTTCATCTCCTCGAGTGGGGATCNTAAGTAAATATTTCATCTCCTCGATTGGGGATCGAACCCACAACCAGTCGATTTTGCAGTCACACCTCGTGCCGCTGCGCCACGACCGGCCTCGATGTTGTTCTATCCATTATTTTTAAAATAACTCAATATATATTAAAATTAATGTCATATCTTGTTGAGTGCTGTACCTCGGATATCGTAGGGTTTCCACCCATGAAAAACGGAACCCACGATTCTTACCACACGCATAACCTTCACAACTGACTATCATTTTGTAACATATGAAACTATAAAAATTAAGTACGTTGTAATCTTGTAACGATGTAATTAACATTATGGGATAAGCAATAAACGTCGCACTTTATACGAAGATTCTGTATGGCTATGGTATTTTATATCTTCGACTGATTATATTATGAATAAGCGGTCATTTTCTATGAGAAAATCATTTTTCTTATGCATTGAAATTGATATTGTCTAAAAATTTTAATAATAATATTATCATAATAAATAAAATTTAAATAATTTGAGGCCAGTCGTGGCGCAGGGGCACAAAGTGTGACTATAAAATCGACTGGTTGTTGGTTTGATCTCCACTCGAGGAAATTAAATATTTATTTACATTTATATTTTCATTCCTTAGCTCTGGTGTAGAGGCAAAGCGCGGCGTTGAGTTCCCCAATAATGCCTCTAGAACTCGGCGGAAAGTGGGGAACGGAGTGTCCTAACACTAGATTCCCTCTGCCTACCCTGCTGTGTGCGAGATACAACGTGAAGCTGATTTAATTTAATTTAAATAATAATCTATAGAGCGTAAGTACATACATACTTACGCGCTATCCCGCATAAAGAGAAGGCTGAGTAGAAGTAGTGTAGAGACACGCCCTACTTTTCGTTCAACTTTCGAATCATCGCGTATTGAATAGCAACCCTCAACACCATTCTTTATCACTTTTTTTGTCAGAAAGAGGAAAGGAAATAATTCATTCCACCGAGTTACTCGTCACATGTTATGGTGGCACGACGGCTTTAATCAAATCAATATATTATTAGGAAAATAATTTTTTATTACTATTTATAAATACGACGAGCGAGTGGGAATCGAACCCACAACCGTGGTTCTTACAATAGAATGCTGTGCCTCTGTTATTGCCACAATGGCCTCTATTATGTTTTCCTAATATTTTTTTTCTATTTATATTAGACACAAACCAGGCGTTACAGTAGTATACCTTAAATACAGATTGATAATTCTATCCAATTAAGTGACAACGCTTCCAACGTAACTCGATATTATCAGTGACCTAGTCTCATACGCTGAAGGCCAAAAGACAAGTGGAGCTAATACCCGTGAAGCCCTATTTAATATAGTAAAAAATTCTTTGCTTTATTAAACTTCAATTGAAATTATTAAACTGTGTATTAAGGTTACCCTTTGAAATTAAATCTTATTTTTCATAAAAAATATTCTTTTAGATCATATGTTTTCCTTTTAATTTAGCTACGAAAACTCAATAAATAGAATTCACGATAACCAAAAGTGAAAAGACAAGACAATAAGTCTCAACAATTAGTATAGAATTGAAAAGCTCAATGTGGAACTCTATTTATTTGTTGTTTTAGGTAAGCTGTCTGACTTTTATAATCTCTGAGAAAATTTTGACAATTTACATATATGTTATAATTTACATTTTGACAATTTATATATATGATTAAATATTAATTGAGTACAACGCGACGGTGCAGATATTGAATCAATATTTATAATGTCAGTGGGCTATTTACAGTTTGATAACTTGATTGTTGACTTCGAGACCGTCGTGGCGCAGAGTCACAAGGGTGTGAGTGTAACGCGATGGTTTTAGGTCCGATCCCTACTCGGGGTAATAAATTATTATTTATTAATATTTCTTCGCTCTGGCAAAAGTCCGCCACTTGACATTGCCTGAAAAATTCGGCGGAAAGTGGGGAACGGAGTACTCCTGCATGCGAGGTACAGCGTGAAGCCGATTAATAACCTGGGATTGTCTGTGAAAAGCTAATAAAACCATAGAGTTTACAATTTATCTGTATTCAAAAGTACTCACAATTATTTAAATAGTATTACAGTAATAGACAGATATTAATACAAGAAATAAAAACAAGCTGGTCACTCCTCGTTTTCGTTTTCAAAAAGTTACCAAATTATTTATGATATTTTATCATCCGCATGTATAATAAAATACCACACGTGATTTTAAATTTGCGACTTGAACAATTAAAAATTAAAAAATATATCCAGGCACCATTATAGGTACCCAGAGTAGAGAGTTACTATAAAATGTATTATATTATTATACTATAATATTATATTATTAATGCGTGAAGTTAAATGCTATTGACGTTCCCTCGGGAAGTTGATGATTGTTGTGCATTTATTGTAAAATATAACTAATATTTTAAAAGAGTTCAGGTTCCTGTAGGACTGACAACATGACATGGCACAATGGTCTAATTGAGTGAATATTTAATATTTTGATTTTAATTTGTCATGGGGGTGTAGGTAAGCTAGTTCATATTATAAATATTATATTCATAGCCTGTCTGTCTTTCTGTTTTTCCGGGCTTATCTCTGATATAGTTAAATTGATTTTTAGGAAACTACCACTAAAAGACGGAGAGGTGGAGGGGGTTGTATTGTAGAGCAACATCCTAAAATAATTAAATAACGATTTATTAAATTAATAAGCAATATAATATAATAATATATATTTATATAATAATAAAATAATCAACTAATTTTTCCCTAAATACGGTTAAATAATAATAAATACTGTATAAAACAGTGCAAGCGGGCGAAGCCGCATGGGCACCGCTAGTCTTTAATAATAAAACTAAAAGGTCATAACCTAATACAAAAGTTAATCAAAATTTTCGACCTACTGTTAAAACTATGTAAAACTAATTTTAGTTTTTAGCACAGATGCAGTTAATGCACTCACTTTACAGCTTTAGAAGGTAACGTAGTTTCACTGAAATTTCAGAATTAAGCAACGCAAACGAATTTCGTTAGGGCAGGACACTTAATATGCTGCATATATTATAGCGAGGTCAACTCCAATTTAGACGTCTGGATCTCGAGATAAATCAACGATGCTATAACCTTAATTAGAATTTCGTTATGGATGTTTATAATGTATTATACATTTTTTTTTAAAGCTAACCCTTTGTGGCATAGTGGAGCAGTGTCCAATTCTAGACGGTTCTTAGTTTGATGACCACTCTGGAAATGAGATTTTTTTAATTAATTTCATTTCCCGCTCTGGCAAGACCAATGACGCCACATTTGGTGGAGCTTGACATTTAAGACAATTTCTAGAAAATTGGATGGATATTTAAATAATATGAGTCTCGAATATTAAAATAAAAGTGGGAGATCAAATATTAAAACAAAGTGCATTAATACCAGCTCTCTACGTACACTGTTATATGCGAGGTTAAATAAATATGCATAATTAATTAAATTATAGTCAACAATATCGAAGATTAATATATTAAGTATTAAATATATAAACTACTCTCCCCCTCCGGCTTAATAAATTATCTGAGTAAAAAAAAATACCACTTCAAGCTTTCCGCAAAAATATCCAAGGTATTGAGTATTAAATAGTGAAGCCTATAGACGCCTCGCTTTACCTCGCTACCAAAGCGAGCAAATGAAAATATTAAAGTTTTCGTTCGATTGATTTATTTCGAATTTTGATTTATTTATTTTTATTCATTCGCACGGGTAGAAATCGAACCCGCAACCATCACGTTTCCAGTACCAATAATTCATTTGAAAAATAAATTACATGAATTCCGCCACTTAACATGCATTGTCTTATCACGCATTCAGAGAGTAAATGGTGAATAGAGTGACCAAGCACTAATACACAGGTACCTTCCCTGCCAACCATGGTATTTGCGAGGTACAGTATGAAGCCACAAAAAATACTTAAAAAATAAAATCTCGTTTTTCCTCGATGTACGAGTAACTTAGCTGTTTCCACTCCGAATCCATATAAACAGAAGGAATATGAAACGTGAACATCATAAAATATAGCCTTTAACTTTTAAAATTCAAGCTATACCTTTTTGCATATTTTAAATTATGCGGAATCCACATGAGACCACTTCAAGAACAACCTCGTAAATAACCCTCTTGACTTAAAACAATTTAAAGTATAATATATTTTATACGCAGGGGAAATTCTAGCTTCGTTAGGTTTCTCTACGCCCTAACATCGTGGGTTATAGATATATATATNTATATATATTTTAAAGGAAACTGACAACCTAGGAAAAGATATATTTCTTTCCCATAAAAACACGTCCGTTCCCCACTTTCCCCCGAATACTTGAGGCATTACGTGTTAAGTAGTGGAACTCAACGCCGCGCTTTGCTTCGTTACCAGAACGAGGAAATGAAAATATTAAATATTGCATCCCCCTTTTTTTTTGGTCGCTCGCTTGAGCCACGTTGACCTTAGAAAGAAAAGAGAAAATGAAATCTACGTAATATTCTCGTAGTTGAACTTGAAGCCGTTAACGCGAAAGTGGAGAGTTCGATTCTCACTCTAGGGATAAATTTAAATTTCCCCACTCTAGTAACAAGACAAAGTACGAAGTTGAGTTCCGCCACTCAACACGCATTATTTAGAAAGTTAGGCAGTGTGGCCCTCCATAGTCTTGTGGAGGGCGGAATGTTTCAAAAGTAGGTTCTCTCTGCCTACCCTGTTATATGTGGGATATAACGTGATTCCAAACAAATGCAGAAATATTTTTTTATTAAATCTCAAATTCTTTGAGAGTTTTTAATTTTTTATTAAATATAATTTAAAAAAGAAATGCGAGATGTTAGATCATAGCAATATTGTATAATAAAACAAAATGCTAACACTAAGGCACACAGATAAAGCCATTGTTTTCAAAATAATGATAATAAAATTATTTTATTATGAAATATTTTAAACAATCCTTGATTATTTTAGCTATTGTTTATAATAGATGCTTTTGTTTAATAGAAGTACCTACTCTTATAATGCAATCGTAAGGCTTATAATGTAGGACAATAATCTGATTGTATAATAATACGCGGCTGACCTCGGCTTATGTAGGCTTGATAAAATGTTTTGTTGTCCATACAAGATTCAGTCCATACATTAAACTTTGTATAAAAACTAGTAAAAAATACTCAGGTATAACACATACAGTGAATGGTAAAAGACGTAAGCATTAGTAGATAGACTTAGGGTGACTTTCGGAATTCGACTATATACGATGATGTTAAATTCTATTTTCAGATAATGTATGAAATTTGAACGTAGCCGGATTCAAAACCGCGCCCTTTCGCCACGTGGAGTACAACAACGTCCAAATTTAACGATACGTTTTCTAAAAATAATCTACTGTCCTTAGTATAGAATAACATTTTGAAAATGTTAAAAAGTTATTTTGAATCATCAATAATAATATTATGATATTTACCTAAAAAGCCATTGGGATCATTGTGTGCAATGGAATACCATTTAACTGCACATACCACGGTTGAGGCTTCTATTTCTACTTGATGCAATGAATAATTTTTATTTCTCCTCTCTTGACACTAGGATAAGTTATCTCTGTCTTACCTGCTATGTAGGATAAACAATTCAAACAGTAAACGGAAGAAGAACATCTCATTTATTTTTGTTCACTACCTTGTCAATTCTATAAGAGACATCCCGTAAAAAGTGTATCTAATGTTAGCAAAATGGTAGTACCAAGGCAAAGTAGTCGCCCTCCAATCGAGCAGAAATATATAAGTCGTTGAAGCAGTCGTGTCTAACTGTAAAAGCAACAGTTGTGAGCTCGATTCTCTCTATCAGAATTAAATTATTTTAATTTCCTTGCTTATGTAATTGGGTCAAAATTTAAAAAAAACGTAGCTATCCTGCTATAGACGGCACACAACGTGAAGCTAAAAACACTAGAGCACTTATTATTAATTATAAAGTTGAGATACACTTCAAACATCGCATACAGTAGAATTTTCCATATTATTGTTAGCCATTTTTTATGAAAAATATTTTTTTAAATCATTGTATATTGTATAGGAGGAGTTGGGGCACCTTGATACGATTTTTTTGATAAATAGATAAATAAAAAAAGGAAAGAAAAAATTTGGACCTATTATTAAAAAAATGGGTTTCCTAGGGGTAAATCTGACATCTGAGTATTTATATTTATAGTCAAATAATTTATATTTATTGGTATACTTAGATAAATTCAATAATTTAAATATTTTTTATACAGTTTAAAATTATAATCATTATTTGGTTGATATTTGGTAAATAATCTGTAGTGACGGCTATGGATTTAATTTCCCCTCAGGGAAAGATATGTTTTGATTTCCTCTCTCTGATAACAAAACAAAGCATGATATCGAGTTCCATCACTCAACACGCAATATCTCGAAAACTGGGCTATAGGCAGGATGCAAAAACAACATTTACCTGATTATCACCTAGGACATACGCACGACTAAGCCGCATAACCAATAGTAATTAAAAATAATTTTAAAAGTCACAATAGTTTAGTTCAGTACAATTTAAAAATACTTGGCCTTCAACAAATACTTTTACGAACGATATAACTGTGAACGTTCTCACATTAATGAAAGTATAGAACAGTATGCGCCAAAGCATCCGGTCACTTCTGCATGAAGAGCCAAGAATGCAGTACAATCCTCCCTGAATCGTAATGGCGTTAGTCAGAAATGTTAGACGCCCGTTTCAAATTAGTTGATGAGAATTAGAAAGCGTTTTAAAGGAAATATAATAAAAATATTTTTTTTTAGCTTCCCGCATATAGCAAGGTAGGCAGAAGGAAACTAGTGGTAAGACACTTTGTTCCCAACGCACAACTCAGTTTTGTATGTGCGTGTTTTGTATTTAGTTGAGTGGCGGACTAATGGGAATCCCGCCGAATGGGAATTGAATCCACAACTGTCGCGCTTAAACTCAGGCGCTATGCCGCAACGCCGCGATTGTTTATCCAGATTTAATATTAGAATCCTCATACAGCTTACACAAAAATATTTATATATGATATTTTTCATTTTAATAATTTTTCACTATAGGACTCGCTTACGCATAATATTACTGGTACGCGTTATCTGACGTTTATGTCACTTTATTTAAAAGTATATTGTTAAACATAATATGGTAGTGTGTCTAATACTTATTTTTCTAACAATCTAATCGCGGCTCCGCCCGCTTAATTAGTTGTCATACTAGTGTCGCCCATATGTACTACACGGTGATTTTTATTTTCTCATCTGGATTACTTTCGTGATCTGATAGCATCATCATTTCAAAAATAATATACATTTAAATCACTTAAACGTTTCTGAGATCAGTGAGAAATTTAACAAAATGTTGTTTTAAGTTCTATTACATTAATAAATACGTCCAATAATAGATTTTTCAGACTACTCTTGGCGTAGGGGCACAAGCGTGGGACTGTAAAACATAACAAGACATATTGTAAGTTCGACTCCCACTCGAGGAAAATGAAATAAATATATTACTGAATATTTTCATACCCTCGCTCTGGTAACGAGGTAAAACGTGGCGTTGAGTTCCGCCACTGAACACAATGATCTATTTTAATATATAGATAACATTGTTACTGCCTAGTAAAACATTCAATCAATACTGTACTCTAGTTTTCTCCTAAACGGTAAATTTTGGAAAATCTGTAAAAACATATTTTTTATTTTAAATTTAAAAGTCGTGAGAGACGACTACTAATTTTATAATTTTTATAACTCCTTTAATTCATAAAAGGGGTCATTTTCATTTAAATTAATTAACTTTACGTGATACAACAAGCAAACTTTGTTAGCCCACCATCGAACTACAGTCGCCACTTACGTAGATAGGTCACCGAGATACAAAGTGAAGTGCTCACTCGCTATTAATTATAGAACAGAGGGATTTTTTTTTGACGTTGATAACCTGTGTTTATGAATGAAGTGTTAAAGCATCTTAAAAACGGAAAATACATAGATTTATAGGTTAAAATAAATTTTATGCAATAATTGTGGATTCAAATCTAGTGATATAAACCAATTAAATAAGATTATGTGCAGTTGATTTTTTTTTAATTGGATGTGGTAACTTAAAGCCGTTTGGCCATCGTTCTATGTTCGTTTTAAAAATTAAAAATAGAAAATAAAGATACGTCGAAACATAACCAAATATTTGTATTTAAAAATATTATTATTAAGAATACCTATAAAAATGTTATAATACAAAAGTTAAAAATAAAAAGAAATATTTATTAAAATATAATAAAAACTTTTTTGTGTTGTTTCAGGTATATACACCGATATTGATATGAGATGGGCTTTCGTGCACTTTGGTGCGCGTTACTTGTCACTCTTTTCGAATCGTCTGGAAGCGATTGGCTGAGCTGCGGCCGCATCAGAGAATGTCACTGCAAATGGTCATCCGGGAAGAAAACTGCAACATGTGTATCCGCCGGACTGACACAAATACCTCACTTAGCCTCAGATATACAAGTACTAGACTTACACGGAAACAACCTCGGCGAACTTCAACAAGATGCTTTGGCCACTATAGAATTATTGAACTTACAACGTCTGAACCTCAGCTCCACAAATCTTCGTTTCTTACACCAAAATGCTTTCCGGGAACTTCGTATTTTGATAGAATTAGATCTATCCCGGAACTATCTAACCGAACTTTCACCTGACACTTTCAAAGGCAACGAGCGTCTAAGGCTTTTAGTTCTTAATGACAACCCGTTAAGTAAATTAGTTGCGCAGCAATTTCCACCCTTACAACATTTAAAGAAACTTGAACTTTCACGATGTAGGCTCCGCAAACTTCACCCCTTTGCCTTTGTGAACCTGCGGGCGTTAGAAACTGTACATGTCCAACAGAACTTGCTTTCATATCTTCATCGGGACACGTTCAACCTTCCAGCTCTAAAAACTTTGACGCTCTCCGATAATCCCTGGTTCTGTGATTGTAGGATAAGAGAATTTCACCAGTGGTTTCTTAACAGCAATCTCGGTAATGAAGACGTATTTTGTTCCGGTCCGGACGATAAAGCTCATATATCTTGGTTAGACATTAAAGGAGATGACATGGTCTGTCCTCCGTCAGCTGTAACAAATCCATCCGTAATTCGTACTGAAACCGGAGCGGACATTTCATTTGGTTGTTTTGTCCGTGGAGATCCTATGCCTGATGTCTCATGGTATTTTCACCATACACAAATAGTAAATAAGACTTATAGTGATAGTGACATTTCTGTTTTCCAATATTCAAGTGGAAATTTTAATGAATACATTGACGATTTTATAAATAAAAGTGCTCAGTGGTTTAATGTGACTATAACTAATGTTACCAGTGAACTGGCTGGAGAGTGGAGATGTAGCGCTAAAAGTGCAGCAGGAGAATCTAGTGCTTATTTAACCCTTTTTTTACCCAAAGCGAGAACCGCAACTGCTCGTAGTGCACCAGATTATTCAAAATTTTTTATAGCAATAGGCGCTGTATTAGCGATGGCTAGTACAGGATTCATAGCCGCCTGTGTTTGTTGGAAAATAAGACGTCGGAGTGTTCCTCCAAGCCGAAGTTTCACAGATCAAGAAAAAAAATTACTTGATACATCCATAGCTGTCAGCTGCGACCGAACAAGTATGGATATGGGTTCTTCATATGGTTTTGAAATGTTTGACAGGTCTATGTCTATGGAGAGTGAAGATACTCAAAGGTGTTTGGAGCCAGTACAAATAACAATAGAGGGTCCTTCGGGAGTATTTCCTCCGCCGCCAGCGGAGTTTGCTATACCAGCTCCATACGGTAATATATTTATATCAGTCCAAGTGACTGGACATAATGAAAAGTTTCCGGATTTATTAGGTGGTGGGGCAACTTTGCCCAGGCGAAGTAGGACTTGTTTTTTGAAATCTGCTTACGATAATATGGGACCCAGAGTGACGGCTACCGGTAGTTCTACATGGTCGCTGCCAGGTGCAAAAGGAGATAAAAATAATAGAGCCTCAACACCTCCTATGCCATTATCAACTTTTTCAACAGAATTCACTGCTTTATAAAATTTATATAATAGTTAAATTTTTATATCTATAGATAAATAGGAAGATCGAGATTTTTTGTTATTTCTCAAATGCATATTATAATTATTGTTTTAATATTAAGTTACTGTTTTAAAGTTTTTTTTTCTGGGACTTACAAATTGAAATGAATTCTGAATAATAATATTCTTAGGTGAAATGTTAATTGATTTATAAAATAGTTTTTTAAACCGTATCTATATTTAATTAATTTAACGCTATTTCCAGCATACATATAGCAACTCTGATACCCTGTCTACCCGGACAGAGAGAATCTAGTGCTAACCACTCTGCGTCCCTTACACCACCTAATATTCGAAACGTTGCGTGTTAAGCGGAAAATGATTTTATTTTGTACAATGTAAAAAAAATGGTTAAATATGTTATACGTTTATTATATCTATCTATGCTAACTATTAGATCAATGGTTCATTTCAATTTGTATTTTTTATATACTTAGCTAAGTTAATAACTTGTGTAACGTAACATATCAGTCTTAGCAGCGTGCTTTTATTAATTTTAGATACTAACATTTTACGTGACTACTTTGACGTAGAAAATAGTGTGTATTGTATAGAATAATATTATAGTTTTAAGGAATTTGGATCGAATATGATTGCTTTAAGTTTTATGAAAAATAAAATTATTAATAAAGAGATGAAAAAAAAATGGTTTTTATTCAATATTTTATTATTACTAGAGTATACATTCTTATTATAATTAGTCTAACTATACTTAACGCTAGGTTCCCTCAGCCAATCCTGCTTTGCGGTAAAATGCTTGAAAAGACAAAAAAGGTAGAACCTTCTCAGTGATTGAGTGTTTGAATGACGGAACTCAACATCGCGCTTTCCCTCGACACCAGAGCAAAGAAAATGAAAATATAATATAAATAAATATCGTGTGGATCGAACCCACAACCAGTTGTTTTTACAGTCACACTTTGTGCCCCTGCGCCATGACTGGCCTCTAAAGGGAAAAAAGAAAAAAGATACTCAACAGAATATCAAATGATCTTTGTACTCTTTACACTTTGAGTCATACGAGTATATAGCTTTTCGATGACGTAATTTTTTTTCAAATAAAATAAATTAAAAATGTCCGCTAGGTGATCCCGCCATAAGCCACGCGCCATAGAAACACATTTGCATGTTGTGTCGCTTCGCGTTATAGCGGCCACCACCGCTCGGGCGCAATCGGTGGCGATCAGATCAGTCGGCGTCACGACAGAACGCGTTGCGACCCGACACAACCTGCAAATATGCCCCTAACCATACTAAATGTATGAAAATGATTAGCTTGTGGCGTGTCGCGTCCCGCGACGACACGTTAATGTGTTTCTGCCTTAATTGTCACGTTCCGTCTGAGCCGAGCGTGTAAAAGAGAGCGCGGAGTAAACGACAAAGAGGCACGGTCGGGATAACCGTTTAAGCCTAACCGTTTAAGTCGGCCTAAGCTTTTGACGTATCTATCCAAAATATATATTTTGCAATTAACTCTTTCTTTGTATTATATAAAATAATAATAAATCAGTGGTAATCATTCAATTCAATTCATCAAAGTATGACATTTTTCATCAATGTATATGACATTATCGCGAAAAATTATCATCCGTAAACCGACTTTACAGAAAAATAGTTAATTTTAATATTTTATTTCATAATTATCTGAATTACTTTCAAAAGCTTTCATATAAATCATTGTACTATCGGAGCTTTATCTTCAAAGTTCTCACCAATATTTTGGCAAGGTGTTTGAAGTGAGCTAGTGTTTTCAACATAATGAAAGCCAAGATAAAGTTACATATCGAAAAAATAACTTTTGGGTTCGTTAGTTGGAAAACTTTTGGGAAAAAATATAAAGCACTCATCTAACTTTCAGTGGTTTCGTTGAGAGTGATCTGTTGTGTTAATTTGGAAATAATTTCGTACTTGTTAGTAGCGTACGTTTTTTTTTTATTTTAGCTTCACGCTTTTTTATATTAAGTCACATATGGAACGGTAGGCAGATGGAAACTAGTGTTAAGAATTTTTTTTTAACATTTTTAAAGTGTTATTCCACACTTAGGAAAGAAAATTACTTATTTAGAAAAAGTATAAAAATTTGAACGCAGCGGGACTCAAAACCGCGCCTCCTGGAAACCGACCAGGTCGGTTTCCAGGAGGCGCGGGTTCGAGTCCCGCTGCGTTCAAATTTTTATACGTTTTCTAAATAAGTATTTTTCTTTCCTAGTGTTAAGAAACTCCTTTTACCACGCACCACCCAGTTTTTGTGATATTACGTATTGAGAAGTCATTCCAGAAGAGATCGAACCCACAACCATCGTGCTGCCACGACAGCAAAATAATCCCCTAGAAACATTACAAACATTATTTATTCATCAAACATTATTAGATTCCTCAAAGATTTCACATATGAAATAACAAAAGATCATAAAAAAGTATTAAATCAGAAAATGATAATACAGGTATTATTCGATACACGTCAATCACCCGATACGCAAATTCGTTTACTTTACGCTTTACACGCCAGTCACATAGCGGACGCATTCCGCCTTACAATGTACCAACCCATTATTTTGAGCAAATTGAAATGTCAGCGCTCGATTCCGATACGGACGCGCCGTCCGTTTGGCTTGGCTTGTGTAATGGAGAGATAAAATGATTTCTTTGTTGTTAAAGACAGTGTATATGATAAGCTAGCTCTTTAGCTAGGCTTGGACTTGGACATGTAGGTTTCCTAGGGAGTGAAGACATGAAGTGGATAGGCGGTGCAAAAATTTCCCTACATTCCTACAAGAATTCCTACAAGCCTTCCTACAAGCATTGTCGTAGCACCCTAAAGATCCCGATCTATTAGGTGCTACGACAAAGCAAATTCACTCATCGAAATTGTGAGCAACGACTAGTGAGGTGAAGTTAATATTAAAAAAGCTTAGAAAAATAAGACCTTTGCCTAAAATCATATTGTATATATATGGACTAAATAGGTAAAGTATTTTTTAAGATTTTTACTTGCATGCCGAAGATTAAAAATATTTTAGGTATGATTATGGTATAAAACTTAAAATAAATGTGTATGGGTGTGTATATGTGTGTGTGTATGTGTTTCTTAGAAAAGTAACGCCGTTGTACTCAGTGATTTTTTTTTCTTCGAATACTGCAACATGTTTATCAAAATAAATGCATCGAGGATTTCAAAAATGTATATCATGAATATTATTGTGGTAATACTAATAAAAAAATAATCAAAACAAAAAACCCGACAGCATACACTGAAAAAGACAAGCTCAATAGTTTGTTAAGTATAATAGTCGGGACCTATAATTAAGTTTAGCTTCAGCTTCACGCTGTATCCCGCACACAGATGGGTAGACAGAGGGAACCTAGTGTTAAGACGCTCCATTCCCCTAGTTATTTAATCAATTAAATCTTCACAAGGAACCCCGTCTCCGTAAAATTTAAATGGGTCCCTACTGTTAATCCTAATTGGATTTGTGTTTTTCATTTTAGTTTTATGCAGTCGAGTTTTTTTTAACAATTACTTTTTACTAATTGAAGTTGCTACTATCGAGCTTAGATCTACTAGATTATTCATATATTAATTAAAGACAGTTGTCTTACATACTTTGCGTGATAATTGTATTTTAGACTATTCTACTAGAAATTCCCTTTAACTTTAGAATAGCTTAGGCCAAGCAAAAGTAATTTAACTTAAGTAGTTCTTGAGACTAAGTTTGAAATACTTTGTATTATAAGTAAAACTTAAGTTGTTCTTATTTTTAATATGTATTTCTTAACCCTTTTTATTGTTAATAATTTTAAGTAAACACCTATAACCGACAGTATGTATACTGCACGAAGCAGTGTAGGCAGATGGAACTTGGGAACCTAGTGTTAAGATACTCTGTGTCTATTAAGTCCGTTACCCACTTTCCACCGGATTCTCGTCCCATTGCGTGTTAAGTGACAAAACTCAACTCATTACCAGAGCGAGGAAATGAAAATATATTATAAAATATTTTTATTCTCCCGAGTGAGGATCGAACCCGCAACCATTGCATTTACAATGCCCTTCCGCCACGACGGCCTCTTATGCATATGCATCATTATATCATTTTACAATAAAGCCAGTATAATAACTTCTTTAGTCTGTCTGCTACCTAAAGTCTACTAGTAGGTAGTAAGTAGTCAGTAATGGATGAATTTAAATGTTATTATGATACATAATAACAAATCGAACTAATAAAATCTTATTAAAATATAATTTCATTCAAAATATATTTGTCACAAAACGGTGTTTAAACAATAAATCTTTAGTCAAAGCTAAAACAAAGTAACAAATTTTAAATGAATCTAAAGGAGTCATCTATCAGTGTCCATTCGTCGGAGTTAGTTGTGCAAGTTTGCAATGTCCCGTTACGGTACAGACTACATTCCTTTGGGTGAAAACTATATCTAGATCGAAATGTTTAGCATTTGATAGAATTAAGTTGGCTGTTTGTTTGACAGAATACTATAATACTACCAAGCTGTCGTCTCAATGGGTATCTGACTGAATCTTTGATGCTCACTCGGGAGCTCTCCGTTGTGGTATATAAATTGCAGGGTTGAGTTCCGCAACTGACAACACAATGTCTAAAACTAAGGCGAAAAATGATTTAACGGAAAGCCTTAAGACTAGGTTATCTGTCTCGTTTACGTTTCCGGTGAAAACTGGTGAACGGAAATTTCTTAGTGGGAACGGATTGTCTTTAAACTAGGTTCCCAGGTTCACTCTGCCTAACCATATGTGCGCAGGATACAGCGTGACGCTAAAAATATCCTTTATCTAATTTGCTATGCGACTAAAAGTGTAGCAATAAAAACCTATATAATATGTTCCAATTAAATTTTATACAAACAACGCATATTATCTTTTCAATAGATTATATTGTGAAATATATACAAACGTTTGAAATATTACAAATAGGAATGACTGACGGAAAAATATAAAATAATTTATCATATAAGCTTTTTTAAAAACCATACCTATATACCTTTAATTTATAATAAAACTGAAAGCTAATTTTTAGCCGACTTCTGTAAGAAAAGGAGGTTATCAATTCGTTTGTTTTTTTTTATGTTTGTTACATCTGAGCTTTTAGATTGCCTTGACTAGGTGAACCGATTTCGATTTTTTTTTACTTGAAAGCTAAGCTTCCGTGTGATCCCATTGATTTGGTTCATTTCTGACAATAGTATCTGTGAGAAAATGACATAAGTTTTAAATTTTCATTAGGTATGTGCGCGACAAATGGACGAATAACTCAATACCACGCCAACCGATTCCGATGATTCTTTTTTTATTGGAAAGGATACACTTCAAGAATAGTTTGGTTAAGTTCTGATTATGGGATACGCTAGAAAGTGAATAAGTTGCTTTATTCAGTAAAAAAAATATAATTATACTATAATAGTTATAAGGAAAAACTGAGGCAGGTACTCGAAATCAAACGCGCATCGATGGCGGGTCAAAAAATTATACAATTTTTTCGATCCACCTGCTCTCACAGACAAGACGTTACCAATGGCGTGTTAAGTCTGATAATAGTGAAATCATAATAATAATCTCTTTTCTAATATACTTTAAGGGATTGTGGGCTATGGCAGCGTGACGATGTTAATGATACGAGACTTAATATAGAACTCTTTTATTATATAATATATTAACTTTTCATATTTATACGTTACAAAACATTAGTGGAAAACAATTTCACCATTGCATTCGTAGCGAATAAATTTAGGGTGCTGAAATAGCATGTTTACAAATGTTGTTTACGAATAATATTAATACTTGTGCAGATCCCTACAGATTGTATAGAAAAAAAGAATAATTTTACATAGAAATAGAAAGTGTTGAGATACAATATGAATTTACGAACCGAACAGCGCTCTTAATATATCACAATTTTCGCATAAAAGTTGGAAAAAGCTTCCCTGCTAGTAACCATAGGCGCTTCGCGACCGCCTGTTTTTTGGGATTTTTTAGTTTTATTCTCTTGTCACCGTGCCACCTCGGTTTTTATTTTATTCATAAGCCCACTGTACAGGTGTAATACTGGTGCTATATTCGATTAAATTATTTTCTTATTCAATTTTGTTACTGTCTTTGTATATGTATTTGAGGTCGTTGTGGCGGAGTGGGATTACGTCTGACTTAGTTGTTGTAAATACAATCCCGACTTGAATGATTTTATATAGATTATTTTTATTTAGCCAGTTCGATTCCAACACTCAACACAAAAGGATTGTGTTTCCAATTTAGGCAAAAAGCGTAGCACAAAGTGTCTTGATCCTAGGTCATCTTTGTCTACCCTCTAATGGGGAAAAACACATGTGACTGCTAAAGGCGGCACCCAACGTCACTTTTTATCCCCTACAGCAGAAAAATAAAAGCATTTCATTCCATTGAACCTTCAACCATCACACGTTTACAACCAGACCCTACTCCAGTGCGACCTCATTCGTCTAAGTGTATTGCAGGCCGAATTATTAAAGCGTTGTGTGTTGATTGGCGGAACTCAACGCCGCGCATTTGCCTCGTTACCATAGTGAAAAAATCAAAATATTAAATAATTAATTTTGCCCAAGTGGGAATCGAACTCACAACCTATCCCGTTTACAGTCGCACGCTTGTGCCCCTGCGCCACGCAATACGTCAAGAATTTGGAGGAAAGTAGGGAACGAAAATGTCTTAATTAGAACAGAGTATCTGAACACTAGGTTCCCAGGTTCCCTCTTCCTTTCCTGCTATATTCAGGATACACGTCCTGTAGCACAAAAAATATTTATTTTCAACAACATAATAAACAAAAGTATAATACACAATTGAATTTTCTAAAACAAATAAGGTATTCAAATATTTCATCATTCATTACTTTCATTACATTTTCCACAATAAATAAGTCAAATGGAAATTGGTTTCGCTTGAATCAATTTTACTTGCATTTTAACTTCAAATTGTGCTTTGCAAAGTAAAATAAGTATCTAGATAGTAAAGAGAAAACTATACAATTATTGTAAAAGGAATTGTCATTTTATACTTTTTAAAAAAATGTATTAAGATGACTTTATCTGACTGTAAGCGCGACCGTTGTGACTTCGATTTCCACTCGGATTAATGGATTGTTTTCATTTTCTTATCTCAAAAAATTGGGGGAGAGTCGGAAACGGAGTGCCTTATAGCTAGGTTCACTCTACTCGCCCTGGAATAAGGACAGCATGAAGCTTCATTTGAATTTCACATATCTCCCCATTAAAGAAGAGTAAGCAGAGATGATCAGGTACTCTTGATTTCCACCTATTTAAAAATGATTGCATATTTGAAAGGGAATCGAACCCAAGCCATCATCATATTATACGTACATAAATATTAGTATTTACATAATATGTTTCTATTATACTATTGGGAACAAAATGCTATCGTTGAAATATCATGTTTAATTAAATCACAGCCATTAAAGCTACAATATGCTTTAACTATAAATTAAAATTAAAATAATGAGGTAATCGTGGATCTGAAACGTTACTCGTTAAATTATTTTTGACATAATCAGCTGTTATCGCGTTTCGTGATTGTCACAGATTAGGTTAATTGTAAAATAAAATATGTAAAAGTGGACGGACGTTTTATAATATAATGAAATTATTTCTGTGATGAACTTTGAGGTCAGTCGTGGCGCAGGGGCACAAGCGGTGTGACTGTAAAAGTGACCGGTTGCGTGTTTGACTCCAGGAAATGAAATATTCGTAAGTTTTATTTCTTCGTTCTCCTCCAGAATTCGGCGAAAACTGGGGAGCAGAGTGTTTTAATACTAGTATCACACTGACTATCTTGCTACATACGGGATACAGCGTGAAGCTGAAAAGAATCTATTTTTTACCTGTTTTGAAAGCGTATTTCAAAATAATATAGAGTTCTGTATGTCACATGACACAGTCTTACTTCGGGAGGTAGCTCTGACTAAAGGTTATGAAATGTAATATGGCCTGACTCGATACAACACAGAAATAATTTTTCATTTCGAACCAGTAGTTCACACGATAAACGCTTTCAACGATAAAATACTCGTTACCTTTTTTTAAAGGCACACACATTGTTACATCTTTTATTTAAGTTGCCGTGTCAGTGTGATAGTGTATGTGAAATCTTGCTAACTCAATTTGATGTACTTCCCAGCGTCCGATTGAGCTGGAATTTTGATTAAAGATGTCAATTCTAATGACAATTAAACTACAGAAAATCAATATTGTTGTTAACCCAAAATGGCCGCTGCAACAAAATGGCGGATTACAATTTTTTGCAAAAATATACCTAATTAGGCAATTATTTTTTTTCAATTAAAGGAAAGGAGAAAAATAAAACAAGGAAAATTGTATAAAAAATTAAAATAGAGGCCAGTCGTGACGCAGGGGCACAAAGTGTATATGTAAAATCTACTGGTTGTGGGTTCGATCCCCACTTGAAGAAATGAAGTATTTATTTAATTTTATATTTTCATTACTTTGCTCTGATGTCGAGGTAAAGCGCGGCGTTGAGTTTTGCCACTCAACACGCAACGCGTCCAGAATTCGGCGGAAAATGAGGTACGGAGTGTCTTAACAGTAGGTTCCTTCTGCCTACCGTGATGTGTGCGGGATACAACGTGAAGTTGATAAAAAAGAGATAAATACTCGTATAAGAAATTGTATTTTACATACAATATCAAAGTCAATAATCTAAACAAAGTTATTCTCACAATGATTTTTTTAATTAATATTAGTATTGATCATTCTGTTAAATAAATGACATTAATTTTAATTTAAATTAATTCCATTTTTAATTTTAATTTATAGCCTAAGGCTAAACGATGCCTGCACGAGTTTTTTTATTCAACTTTATACCATAGGTTAAGATTATACTAAATTATTAATTTCCATTCAAAATTAATTTGCTTCTTAAAAAACCTGAGGATAGGAAAGTCCTAATAAAATCAAAATTAGCTAAAAGTGTATACTAGTTTATAAAACAATTATCTGACATCTCTACAGTTCTGTCAATACCTACACGTTCAATATTCTCAAGGTAGTCTCTAGAGGGAGAAATTAAATCATTTACTTCACTTCGTCTTTGCTAAAACCTCTAAACAGTAGCTGTTTCAATAATTTAGCTAAAAATATTTTTAAGGATTGTACTTTTTAATAAAAACAGCTTCACGATGTATCCTTCACACAGCAGGGTAGGCAGAGGGAACCTAGTGTTAAGCCACTCCGTTCCCCACTTTCTGGCGAATTCTGAAGGTATTACGTGTTGAGTGACAGAACTCATCGCCGCGCTTTGCCTTGACACTAGAGCATTTTTTTTTTCAATTTATTACCATTTAAAAATTAATAAAAGAACAACAATACATATAACATCTTAAAAACCAAAAAGGTTTGTAATGATGTTAAATAATGTTCTTAAGTTACATAATTCTATTTTGCAATAAAGTTAAACAATAAATAATATTTCACAGTAAATTTATAAAAAAGTTAATTAATAAAATAAATAAAGATAAATACTATTGACAAAATATTTTTTTAACACTTTTTTTATATTTTCTTTATTGATAATATTACATACATTTAATGGGAGATCATTTATCCGGCCGACGTGCGCTCGCCGTAAGCGTTGCTGGCGTTAAGCATTGTAAGTTCAAATAAATTTGAGGTAAGTTTTCATATGAGATAGACTTACTCTACTAAGAGAAATGCTGCCTAGTTAAGATAATCTGGCCAAATTCGAAACACTACAATTGAATGGTGGAACTCAACACCGCATTTTATCTCTCAGAGTGAGAAAATGAAAATAATTTACTCCCTCTTTACCCCCTCCAATGGCAATCGATACCAAAATCATTGCGTTTATTACAGTCAGATACCACCACGTTCCACCAAAATGGCCTCTAAAAAAATACCAGCACTTAATCAACTTCACACTGTATCCCGCCTATAGCCGTGCCGCCGCGCTTTGAGAGCATAGGTAAGCATAAAAAATATTCGAACATATAATACAGCTAAATTTTTTATTTTTATTACATTGCAACAAAATCCACTTGTTTTACAGAGTGCATACTCTAAATCTTTAAAATTGTTGTTGCGTTAATCCATTTCTAGCATTGCACTCAGTTTACACCTCTTAAAATTTACCTCCGAAAAATATCATGTAAACTACAGGTACAGGGTATCATGTAAACTAATAAAAATATATTTTATTTTTACAGAAAAAATTCTGTAAAAACAAAATATATTTTTTGCTTCAATCTGTATTCTGCACACTGATATATTGACAGAGGAACCTAGAGCTGAGACACTTCGTTTTTCACTCAATTTTCGAGACATTGCATGCTGTGTGGGGGAACACAATGTCGTGCTTTGTTTTGTTACCGGAGTGAAATGAAAATAAAGGCGAAATGAAAATACTTTATTACCCTTAACCGGAAATCGAAGCTATAATTGTCACGTTTGCAGTCTGACGCAGTCCCACTACGCCACATTCTTCTCTTAGCGCTTTCGTAAAAGAGAAGAATGAAAGAAAAGGTTTCTTTAACTTCATGATGTAACCCGCGTATGACAGGGTAGGCAGAGGTAACCTAGTGTTGAGACACTCCATTACCCATGCACCACTCAATTTCGAGATAGCGAACTGAGTGGCAGAACTCTACGCCATGTTTTATCTTGTTATTAGAGCGGGAAAATGAAAATAATAATTTCCCACGAATGGGAATCGAAAAAAGGACCTCAAAAAAAGCCAAAAGTTTTAAGACACGATAATGCTTCTTCATACATTCACACTTTTAGAAGATTTATGACAATCATGCATATTAACCTCTTTTATTTACTGAATAGAAAGATTAATTCTATAATAATTTATTATTATGTTGAGGCTGTCGTGACAAGGACGGCTTCTGACTAAACACGTTAGTTATGAGTTCCATACTGACTCAGGAAAATTAATTGATAAGTCTGATAAGACAACGCACAGCGTTAAGCTCCACAAAGTATGCTAAATGCTGAATAAAGCATGTAACTTTTTACAACATTTTATTTTACTTTTACTTTTCGCACCAGTACTTTCAGGTTCATTGAAATAGTGTCGTTTTAGATACGCGCCATAAACTAGCAATCTAGAACTACGTCTGAAGCGAATTCTAATTTATATCTATTCCGAATAAAACGACTGTTTGAACACCGATCTCAGTGCATTGCAGAAATCGGGAGAAAAAGAATATATTGAGATGTGAACATTTTAAAACTATGTTACTATTATATTTTTTAACCGACTTCTAAAAGGAGGAGGTTATCAATTCAACTGTATGTTTTTGCGTGAATGTTCATTGATTTCTCAGCCAATTATAAGTTAATATTGGCGATTTTGTATGGTAATACATGTTTCAGAGGTGATTCCATATACATTTAATGGCAATTAGTTTAACCCTTATAAAAATAATCTAAGAAACAAAAAATAGAAATGTTTACGCTCTTTTGTTTCTTTCTTTTTACTTCTTCATCTTCTTCTTCTTACTATAATATTGTAAGAAAAAGAAGAAGAATCATTTATTTAGGTGCATTGCTCACTTAGGCGTACTAGTGTATTGATAGATTAAGTTTACTTATAACTTTATAATATTATTTACGTCTTGCCTGCCACTGAATCTAAAAATAGCGTATTTGAAATAATCAATATTAAATAGGTACACACAACTATCAATAATTTCGTTTTGTTTTATCTTTATTTTGAGGTAAAGAATATATTATTTTTTATTTTTAGTTCTTGTTTATGTGCAATAGGACGATTAGGTAGTTTTGAAGTCAGTTATAAATCTTTTTCAATAACTTTATCTTTTCTTTTAGCTTTACGTTGTTTATATTTATTTTTTATGTCGGATTCTATAGTAATTTTTAATATAATGATTATAATATGTTTTTATCTGATTACTTTTGAGGCCAGTCGTGGCGCAGGGGCATAAAGTGTGACTGTAAAACCGACTGGTTGTGGGTTTGATCCCCATTCGAGGAGATAAAATATTTATTTAAATTTATATTTCCATTTCTTGGCTCTGGTGTCAATGCGAATGGTGAAATGCCTCCAGAATTCGGCAGAAAGTGGAGTACGGAATGTCTTAATAATAGTCTCCCTCTGCCTACCCTGCTATGTGCGGGATACTACTATATTTTTTTTTACTTTTATGGAAATTGTTAATATAGTATAATGAAAATTATGAATATCTATTTTAAACAAAGTTTAACGACATTAGACAACAAAATGAGGGCAATACAAACTTTTAACTGTTGGCAGACAGAGTATTAATACAAAAGTTTTGATATAAAAGTGGACGCAGGACGTTCATTCGGGCAGTGCTTTTTGGATAGTGCACTTAAATTATATGGAATACATAATCGAATATTGTGTTTTAGTTACATGTTAAGTTGTGTATGGTAAAAGATAATAAATCAGCTTCACGCTGTATCCCGCACACAGCAGGGTAGGCAGAGGGAACCTAGTGTTAAGACAGTCCGTTCCCCACTTTCTGCCGATTTCTGGAGGCATTGCGTGTTGAGTGGGAGAACTCTACGCCGCGCTTAACCTCGACACCAGAGCGAAGAAATGGAAATATAAACTTAAGTAAATATTTCATCTCCTCGAATGGGGATCGAACCCACAACCAGTCGGTTTTGCAGTCACACCTCGTGCCACTGCGCCACGACTGGCCTCATAATTATAATAATTATAATGGTAAAAGTTAATTGTTGCTCAAAAAAGGAATCCAGTTGTGACACAGGTGCATAACACACACGTGGAACTATTAAAGCGACAGGTTGTAGGTTTGATTCCGAGTCGAGGAGATAAAGGATTTAATATTCGCATTTCCTCGATCTAGTAAAGAGGCGAAGCGCGGCGTTAATAATTTACTCAACACGTAATGTCTCCAGAATTTGATGGAAAGTGGGAACTGAAGTGTTTTAATGGGAACGGAGTGTCTTTATACTAGTTTTCCGGATTCCCTCTGAAATTTATTAGTATAAGGTTAGCATAGCAAATAATTGAATTAAAATAACTACCCCGAGTGGGAGTCAAATCTTTTTCTTTTATTTGCGTTGGATTTAGTTTGATATCAGACAGTGACAGAACAACGTCAAATATAAAAAGAAGCGTTAAATTATAAACAAGCAACATTTTGACATTAAATAAACTGTCACTATATTTTAACTGTTGCAACTGTATACTATACCATTTTACAATGAAATCTTAAATCTGAGGTTTAATAGTGGAATTCCACAAATGCGGATATAAAAACTCGAATGGTCCGCCCGCGGCTCACGTCGCATCTGTCACACTGTTAATGTTGCCACATAAAAATCACACAAAAATTTATTGAGAAAATCCAGTATTGAATCTATAAAATACGCTGGTGTTGCCATTACAAAGTTTTACAGTTTAAATTAAATTTAATTTGTAAACACACAATATTTCTTTACTTTGAAATCTTATTTAACTGATATCTTACTTAATTTTACTGCCGGTTTTTTGTTGCACAAATGTGGGGAGAAAATATTATCGTTTTAGGTACTATTTTAAGTACACTAGGTACTATTTTAAAAAATGCATATTTGCTTTAGCAATTCAATATTTGGGTAACTTAGTATATTTCGGATAATATATAAATATCAAAGGAAACATAACGTCGTAACTACACCTTTTTCCCGCATAGCAAGTTACCCAGAGAGAATTTAACATCAACATATTACGTCCAATTCCACGTTCCGCGAGAATAGATAAAGTTGCGTTTTGTCTCGCCACAACACGAAAATGAAAATAATTTATTCTGCCACATGTGAATCGAACCCATAACTATCATGATTTTTTCACTAAGAAACTTTTAACTTTAGCTCACACAAATCCAAAACTTGAGTAAGAAAAACACATGATCAAGAAAGCACGGTCGATCAAAATCTGTGGCGTAGAAAAACTCATAAAAAAAGTCAAACGTTGCCCCATTGTGATTGACGATGCACAATGGCCACAACGTACATCTGGCAACATAGGTCATATATGTACCTCAATGTACCTCGTGTCTCTAAAAAACATAAAATAAAAATCCATTTCTCTACTATTTGAGAGAAAAATATATTCTATTGAATATAACTTTTGTCAGATTCCTATCACTGTGAAAATATAAGGCAACCACTGAAGAATTTTACATTATACAGCTAGGAAAGATACCTACTTTATATATTATAAACAGGCGTGTTAACTCAAATTTAATTTGATTCAATATTTTTATTTATAATAGGCATTTAAAAATATATTTAAAAAACACGCTTTTCTATACCAAGTGCTACAAGTGCTTATATAGAATATTCTCAGAGATAAAAAAATATACTAGCCTAAACTCGAGCTATTTGCTAATAGCTTCTGAAGAGTTTCACTATTCAAGTGCTGGCTCCATCATCAGGCCAGCTCAATGATACCATGTTTTTGTATCATCATCTACAGTACATAGAACTGTAAAGTTCTATGATGATAAAATAATAAAATTAAAAGTGGATCAAATTCAGTTTTTCAGATTTTATTACATAGTTAAAAGTCGCCCAGTCGACATTCTTACCTGTCTACAGTTAATTTTGTTTTATTAAAAAAAACACAATTAAATCAGCTTCACGTTATATCCCACACACAGCAGGGTAAGCAGAGGGAACAGTAAAAGTGTTAAGACACTCCGTTCCCCACTTACCGCCGAATTTTGGAGGCAGCCGCCGCGCCGCGCTTTGCCTCGGCACAAGCGAAGGGAAGAAGTGAATATACAAATTTAAATAAATATTTCATTTCCTCGAGTGGGGATCCAACCCACAACTAGTCACGTTTACAGTCACAGTTTGTGCCCCTGCGCCACGACTGGCCTCAGTTAGAGGGGGAATAAAAGAAATATCGCTTAAAACCACCTCGTCCCTTTGTGTTACGATGCTGTTAAATATTTTTCAACATAAACACCTTCATGTATTTTCCCGCATATCAGGATAAGCAGAGAGAACTTGGTGCTTAAAAATTTCGTTACCAAATTTCCGCACATCTTTCTAGATGCTACGTTAAGTGGCAAAATTCAAAGTCAAAATTCAAATAATTTTCCAAGTGGAAATTGAACCCACAATCATCGTTTTTTTAAAAAAATCTTTATTTCAACAAAATCAAGTTTCTTATATTTTATGCATACCTGTCGTAAAATGACACCCACGTTGCAAGTATAAGCCCTCACTAAGTCGTAAGTAGAAGCGTCTCATAGACTCAGTTGTTCATGGATTTGCATCGCTTTTCAATGTGAACGCTTCTTTAGCACACTTTTCGTGGAATCAGTGCTTTGAATTCATTTTTCACTTTAACTATTTTCAAGAGCTTGCAAATGCTTGGCGTTAGCTTGTTTTTTACTTCAGGTTTACGATATTGACTTTACAAGAACATAACACTTAAGTAGTTTAATTTAATAGTTGAATTAAATCAACTTTACGCTGTACGCCGCACGTAGCAGGCAGAGGGAACCTGGTGTTATGACACTCCGTCCCCCATTTGCCAGCGAATTTTTCGAGGCAGTGTATGTTGAGTGCCAGAACTCAACGCTGAGTTTTTACCTTGGTGAAAACCAGCCAGGGTGAAAAAATTAAAATAATTATAAGTAATAATACATTCACACCAGTGGGGATCGAACTTACAACGTCGTGAAATTACTAATTTGTTTAATTTTATAGATATTGTTTATTGAGTTGCGGAACTCAACGCCACGAATTATATTGTTACCAGGGCGAGGAAATGAAGATAATTAAATCCCCCGAATGAAAATCAAACTCACTACCGTCACGTTTACTGTCAGACTGTAGTAGAATACCATATGCAATATCTTGAGAATTGTTTGGAAAACTAAAAGAACATTAACAGGACACTAGGTTTCCTCTGTTGACCCTACTAAGATATATTCGAGATAAAGCGTTTTTTTTTTCAGCTTCACGCTGTATGCCGCACACAGCAGGGTAGGCAGAGGGAACCTAGTGTTCAGATACACCGTTCCCCACTTTCTGCCGAATTCTGGAGGCATTGCGTATTGAGTGGCAGAACTCAACGCCGCGCTTAACCTCGATAACAGAGCTAAAAAATGGAAATATAAATTTAAGTAAATATTTCATCTCCTTGAGAGGGGATCGAACCCACAACCAGTCGGTTTTACAGTCACACCTCGTGCCGCTGCGCCACGACCGGCCTCGAGATAAAGCGCGGAGCTAAAAAAACTTAATAATACATAAAAACTCTTAGTTTAGACCAGACCAAACAGCCCGTAGCAGACCAGGCTAGTGCGAATAAGAAATATGCCAAGTAATTCAAAGCCACTCTATCGGTTTACAACTTGGCGGGAGCTTAAGAGTTCTATTGGTGGAGTTTTAACGTATGCACCAAGTCTGAGCGTACCTATAGATTTTTTGTTCTTTTACAGCCACTGCACTGTAAGCCATGGAAAGTTTGAAACAAGTTTCTTAACTAACTGCCAGGAAATTCAGAAAAATATTATTTAGAATTTTGTTGAAAATGATTTACATCGGTTTTGGGTAGAGAATTGAGAGAGCTCAGATTTGGATATTTGGTATTAATTTAAACTTCGCACTTTAGATCTTCAATCAGTCTTTGATAGATGGACCGGCAGACAAACAAACAGACGGACAAAGTGATCAGGTTTTTTCTTTTGAAATACGAAGCCCTGAAAGACAAAAAGAAATCAGGGTTCCAATCCTCAAAGACGCAGTGCAGCGTTGATGGCCACCATATCAAAAACATTGTTTTCAATTCAGGCGAAAAGTAGAGAACGGAATGTCTTGGACCAAGACATTCCGTTCTCTATTCATCTCATTTGTTTTTTCTATTTTCCTGGTTGTACGAAAAAGAAGTATTCACTATCAAAAAGTTTAATACAAAACGTCTTTAGCTCTTTATGACTGCAGCTTTACTATCTCAGTGGGACTTGTACGATTTATCCTTGTCCTAGTTTTTCACACAATGCCTTTGTATCACCTCCGCAAATACCTTATCCGTTAAGCTTTTTCTGGCAGATTCATTTGTTTTGTATGACATTTTTAATTTAATTTCATTGCAGAGCTTTTCTAACTATATTAATAATAATAATAATAATAATATATTGTTATTTTGTATAGTTTTGTGCTTTATAGAGCCTTGTGATTTTAATTTACTTTATCATTTGCTGCCAGTTATCATCGAGGTTTGGTTGGTAAAGCGTAATTGTTAGATTTTTAAATTAATAATATTTATTTATATATAATATTAGGTTTGTTTATATATAATTTTGCAAGCATTTTTGATTTGTCCAACGAAAACGAAAATAAAGCTTTAAATTGGCACACAGGGAATATGTCTATGTACCTACATATATAAACATATTTATTTAATTTTTTTTTTATTAGCTTCACGCACACACAGCAGAGGGCAGAGGGAATTTAGTGTTAAGACACTCCGTTCCCCACTTTCCGCGGAATTATGGAGGTATTGAGTGTTGAGTGGCGGCACTTAACGCCGCGCTAAATATTTAATTTCTTCGCTAAATATTTCATTTCCTCGAGTGGGGATCGAACCCACAACCAGTCGATTTTGCAGTACACTTTGTGCCTCTACCCCACGACTGGCATATATTTAAAATTAATATTATTTTCATCATAGTACATATGTATAGTATAATTTTACTTTTGAATTTAAATTGCTATCGGAATCAGCAAGTAACTTTTAAAACTTGTAAGATACTGCAAAGCAAATTTTATTTAGTATAATATTCAACTTATTTTCATTTGGCCTGGCAAAAAAGACGCAGCTTTGGGCTCCGCCACCGAACATCGACAACCAACCAGTGCAAAACTGATAAATTTTACTTATTAGTATCTTAGTAAGGGTATATACGAGTTTGTTTAGTTATCGTCGATTACTATAGTTTTCCAGTACAAGCATATCAAATTGAACATTAAGTTAATATATGTATATGTTAAAAGGCATTTAGATTTAATTAGGTACTTGTTTATATTATTTTTTTTCTGTTTAATTTGAAAAATATTGAAAGCTGTATAGTGTGAAGATTCAATATTAATTAATTATTGTTGAATGCATATGATACATAAAAAACTTTGTTTTAAACGTACGTAGAAAAAAAGCTATAACAAATATTCACACCTCCATTACGTAAGTAAATAAAGTAAATATAAAAATTTGAATAACAATAAACAACATTCAACACGATTTCGTTGCACATAGCTGGCTATAATACCAGACTTCGCCAAGGTCTAAACTTGATTATATTATAGGGACATAAAAATTATTGCAATTTTTTAGACTATACAAAAGAAATATCAAAATTTTAGACTAGGTGAAACTCTTAAGAATATTTCAAGCCTCGTGGATTGGATAGTTTTATAATAGAAAATGTTCTAATAAGTTTAATTTGTTCCTTAAAGGTAAGTAGATGATCTGGATAAATAAATAAAAACATTAAAAAATTTTTAAACATTTTTTAAAGTGTTATTCCACACTTAGGAAAGAAAAATACTTATTTAGAAAATGTTGTTAGTATAACAACATAATAAGTTGTAACAAGCGTATAAAAATTTCGACGTATAACAACAACATAATAAGTTGTAACAAACGTATAAAAATTTCGACGTAGATTGATGAGAACGTATGGCTTAGTGGTCAGAGCGCCTGGTCGGTTTCCAGGAGGCGCGGGTTCGAGTCCCGCTACGTTCAAATTTTTATACGTTTTCTAAATAAGTAACATTAAAAATATTATTAATTTTAATATTATTAAATTTTCGATAATTCAATGGGAATTTGGTCGAAAGAAATGTCGAATCCACAACTTCTGGCTCTATTATGGTGTTGATAAAAAGAAAATCAAATGGACAATAATGTTTGAACTTAACACCACAAAACTTATGAATAACAGACACACAAAACAATTTATTTTACAAACATATTTAGATTCGCGTGACACTATTTTAGATTTAAGTATCGCGTGCACAAATTCTTAGTCGAAATTTTCCTGTATTCTTATAAGTACCGCTATAAAAGAAAGTGTTTATTACTATAGTTTGCATATTGACAAAGGTGGCGTGTAAATGTCTCTGTTCTAAGCGTTATGCTAATTTACATAGACGGTATGATTATAGTTAGTTAAATATACTACCAATTTTATTTGAACAATATACGAAAATGTGTTAGAATATTATTGTTTTATTTTAAATTTTTCTTTTGTTTAGTTTACGAACGTTTACGTTTTAAAGAAGCCATGGTGGCGCAGCAGCACAAGGTGTGTGTAAACGTGAAGATTGTGGGTTCGATTCTCACTCGAGTGAATTATATTTTTATTTCCTTACTAGCAAGACTAAGCAAGGTGTTAGATTTCGCTACTCAACAAGCAATGTCTCAAAAATTAGACAAAAAGTGGTAAACGGAGAGTCTTAAAACTATGTTCTGTTTGTCTAGGACGATACACGTGGAATACAGCGTGAAGCTAAAAAAGGAATAAGTGTTTGGTAATTTAAATAAACTAAACTGGCTTGTGCAATCCTAATAAAAATATAATTTTGCCGTAAGCTTTTATAAGCTTCTTATCTGTTCAGTTAGAAAATATATTTTTATTTAAATAAATATAAAATATAAGCAAAAGACATTTTATTCTTGCCAAATTGCGTTAAAAAATTCATCAAGACATTACAAAATCATTAAAAAAATATGTTTCCACGAATTAGTGTAGTTAGCACAAATCATACATTTCCATAATAAAACACGGCTATTTATTCGAACAACCTCGGTACCTCAAATAAGAGTGGCCATAATAAAAATTTATAGGCAATTTGCGGAAGAAATACAGCCTCCTTACAAAGACTTTTGTTTTACTAATGAAAAAAACATTACAATCTTTTAACTTTGACCACTTATATTTATTTGGGTTATCCACTACAACTATTTCTTTTTTGAAATATTATAAATAATAATCCTTTGCCTATGGTTCTGTTATATAAAACAACTAGTGGACGCCCAAAACTGCGTTCGAGGCAATTATAAAACATATATTTTTTCCCCGCTCCTATAGAAATCTATATATATATATATATATATATATATATATATATATATATATATATATATATATATATANAAGTTTCATTAGAAAATCTGATCCCTACAATTTTAAGCGATGGGATCTCCACCTATATATAACCTTAGTGTCCATACGTTCTCATCATGCTATGTCAAATTAAAATGCTTAGAATTATCAATTTTGCAAGAGAGAATGCTGTTTTTTAAATATTTTTAACATTTTTGTAGTGTTAATCCACACTTAGCAGTTTGTTTTTTGTTAATTAATTTTTTTCATTTTTTACCAACAAATTTCAAAGAGTAATTAAAATATTAATGATCTTGACGTCAATAGAGATTTATCGTGTATAATTTAAGAGTATCTTTAGTTTAAAATGAAAAACTCCCAAATTATAATAAATATTATATTATCACATACCTACTAAAAAAAATCAGCTTCCATCCATCCCGCTTATGGGGGAGTGGGCAGTAGGAACCTAGTGTTAAGACACTCCGTTCCCCACTTCCCGCCGAATTTTTAAGGCATAGCGTGTTGAGGGGCTGAACTCTACGCCGCACTTTGCCCCCACACCAGAGAGAGAAATGAAAATATAAATTTAAATAAATATTTTCATTTTCCCGAGTGGTAATTCATTCCCTTGAGTGGGGATCGAACCCACTACCTCCGCGGTACAGTCACCCCCTTGTGCCCCGGCCACAACGGCCTCACATACATACCTACTACATACATATTCTTTACAGCATAAGAGATGAATATGTCTCGTTATATATGTGAATTAAATTCCACAAACTAATACTTATTCTATTACTGACTTAGCCGTATATGTACAGTACGCCGGATGTTTTGATGGCTGCACTGAAGTTAGCTGTAGATGGCCTGCGCATATTTTTTTCCTGAACATAAAATGCGCATAGTTGACAGCCTAACTTCAAGGTGGCCACTACACATTGGCTGTACTATATAACATAACCCTCTCTTGCAGGCTTTCGTGGACAAGTTTACCGAAGGCCTCGAAATGGAATACTCTAAACAGGGTATCACTATACAATGCGTGATGCCCGGTTTTGTCTGCTCTAATATGTCCGGCATCCGTCGTACTGGCTTTTTGGCACCCACCGCCAAAACATTTGTTAAATCTGCATTGTCTTTAGTTGGAGTTACATCTAGAACACCTGGATACTTCCCTCATGTGTTTTTCTTCGCTCTCGTCGACCATTTGAATTGTATTTCTAGTCAATTTGTCACTTGGCTCGTCATCCGCACAATGGAAAACACACGCAGGAAGGCCATCAAAAAGTACAAAAAACAGTAATTTCGGGTATACGGGAAGCTATACTAATATTAGTTTATTTAATATTTGTGTATAGATTTAGAACTGCATGCTCTAAGCCAAAGAAGCGCTTGTCAAACCTTTAGGTTTACTTCCATTCATTTATATGGTTAGGTAGACAAATGGTAATACTCCAATATTATGTCAGTTTAAATGGTCTATGTTATATTTAATATTAAGCTCAATTTTTTGCCAAAATGGTTCACTGTATAATAATAATTTTACAATTTTTTCTTAAGATTTTCTGTTATATATTTTTTTAAATATGAGCTCTAAACTAGATCACTTGTACTGACCTCATGAAATATTCCTATATTATTAAATTGTAAATAATCTTTTCGTCATGCTCGTTTACTCCACTTTACTATAAGTAATGTCTTCTCAAATCTTTTGGTGTCTAAAGTTGTGTATTAATCAGGTTATTCCAATTATATTTACTGCAAGAGATGGGCAGAGAGATAGTCGATATTTTATAGCCCAAATATATATATTTGTAACAATATATTATAATACATAGTCTAACTATTTAGTAATTAAAATTAAAACACAAGAAACATAAGTCAACTTATCAAATTTAGTGTTTGTCTTGCGTTTTTCTTTTAAGTGATTTCAAATATCACTAGAAAGATAACGCATATTTAAAAATATATAATAGATGCCTAACAGGCTAACTACATTATAATAAGTAATTAATAAGATATAATTATAGTCCATACGAAAATGGCAAGGAAAAAACGACATTTAATCAAAACAAATTTCTCTGCTCACCTCGAAAAAGTTAGATGCATGATATGTATAATCGTAATTTTACAACCCCCGACAAAAAAAAGCCCTAAAAAGTAAACAAACAACTAGAAAAGAGCGGATAACCTTCAAACGGCCAAATGTTTTCTTGAATTATGGCTAAAAGTTGAAGATTCAATCAATTTTCAAATAAAAAAGAAATAATCAAAAGCCCCCCATATTATAGGGAAGTTTGTCATCCCTTTGGGAAGACAAACTTCCCTATAATATGGGGACGGGGGATGTTTTTGCGTCGGGGGTTGAAAAAGGGAGTTAATTAATTATATTTACTGATAAAACAGTCAACAGTCGTCGTGTTTATTAAACTATTTGTGTCTAGTAGTATAGTAAATAAGTAGTGGATGGGATGTTTAAAATTTAAGATATTCAGCAATTAAATGGTTTAAAACTGATATCGGTGTTTCATTAGTTGGCTTTCGGTTACGGTACTAATAAAAATGTATATATAAGCATTGATTTCGATTTCCTCTAGGGGAGGCACTATTTCCTCGCTCTGTAATCAAGACAGAGCGGCGTTGAGTTCCGCCACTCAACACGCCTCGACGATTGGGTAGTGCTTGGAACAAAGTGTTTTCACACAAGGTCTCCTTAATCTACCCTGCTGAAGCTAACGTAAGTTACTTGAGATTGATTCCGACGTTCACATCCCAATTGGTTTACATAGGTAGTCTGAAGAGGTCGTCATATCGTCGGAGCAAAATGGTACTATTTTTTTACGCAATTGTTTTGGTTTCGTTTTCCACTTCGAGAAATGAAACATTTAATTATTTCATTTATACGCCCTGGTGGCGAGGCAAAGTGCGGCGTGGAATTCCCCCACTCAACACTCAGTGCCTCCAGAAGTCGACGGAAAGTGGGGAACAGAAGTATCGTAATCAGAACAAATGTCTTAACTCTAAGTTCCCAGCTTCCCTTTGCCTACCCTGCTAGGGTAGGCAAAGGGAAGATGGGAACTGGGAAAGGTAGGCTACTGCTGGCTACTAAAGAAAGATTACATTGTGTAAACGAGAGTGGAGAAAAAACGGTGGTATTTATTTATGTACATATATAAACTGGTGAATGGGCAGTCTTTGTAAATTTAGTAAAAATCTAATAAATCAATCCATTTAACGTAAATGTTAATATATTGTAAAATATTTGAAGTATTTGTAAATAACATCAAATTATAATATATCTGTATATAATATTGTATTTCGTCAATAATTTTATTTCACCTATTCAGTTTTCTAACAAAGCTTCAGCTGTGTGTTATATTCTTTTTTTTTAGATTTACGCTGTATCCCGCACAGAGCAAAGTAGGTAGAGGGAACCTGGTGTTAAAACACTCCGTTCCACATTCTCCGCCGAATTTTGGAGGCATTGCGTGTTGAGTAACAGAATTTTTGAATGGGGATCGAACCAACAACCAGTTGCATTTACAGTTAAACACTTGTGCCCCTACGCCAAGACTGGCTTTGTATGTAAATATATAATGTGGGATTATCTTAAAAAAAACTTATAAATTATCTATTATAATTATTTTATATTTTTTACAGGAAAACCAAAATGGAAGCCTGATATTAGTGTAAAAAGTCATTATAATAAAATATGAATACATTATTTTCATGGGAAATGTATTGTTTGTATGGAGCATAAATATAATATAATACAATTAATATATAATGTCTATATCTAAATATCATTGAAATTTTAATTAAAATTTAGTAGAATACGACTTTTATGATAATTTGTCTAAAAAATGTATATTTTGAAATGGGATGTGAACATTACTTAAAATAATACAGTGGTTGAATTAAAATATATACGAGTATAGACTTAGTTGGAACGTAACGTAACGTTGAGATGGTAGTGAGTTCTGTTCAGTATCTCGATCTTATTTGATAAACATTGACTTATACTTACTTAGCAGTATTGTTTTAAACGATCAAGCTATTCAAGATAAAAATCCGGTCAAGTACGAATCGTGCTCGCCCACCGAGACTTCCGTACAAAAATTGGAGGTCTCGAGCTTTTTCCGAAATTCAAGCTTAGTTTAGCTAGAGCCGTTTCATCTGAAACGTCATTGAACTAGCGGTTTTAATAGCAATTTTTTTCAGGAAGTCAAGGAACCGTAGACCTGAGAACGTGTATATGGTTTATAGGTATATATGGTATTAAAGTTCAACTCGATATCTCCAAGTGTTCTTGAGATAAAAGCTCTTGACAGACAGACGGACGGACAACAAAGTGATCTTATAAGGTTTCGTTTTGTCCTTAAGAGGTACAGAATCCTAAAAATAATTAAGTTGTTAGTCCTTTCTTAATTTTGAAGGCTATATAATTAAAGATTTTTAAGAAAGTTTAACTTTCTTAAAAATCTTTAATTATATTATCTATTTAACCAAAATTTAAAATCTCAATAAGTTAATATTAGGCCATAAATATTAAATGAGGGTAATTAATAAAAAAAACTTAGTAAAAGTCAGTGTTAAGCGCTGTTATTAAACATGAAATGTTTCCAATTTGGACAGAGAGCAGAGAGCAAAATGTCTTGCTACCTCTGATTCTTTTTGTTCACTTTGCTTTACAGAATAAAGACTGGAAAGTTTTTAATGAATGAATTGTATAATTTAGGTGTCAGACATATTTATTTGCTTAAGACAGCTTTTATAATTTACTTTTAAAAGTATAATGTTCATATTCTAAACTATTATTCAATAAAAAAATAGTCATGTATATAAGGAAGGTTACTTCCTTATATTGTTTATCGGTTTTATCAGTTGATTTTATCGTTAAGTTTAAAAAAATATATTTTTGTTATAATATTATTTCATGAACTTCTAAAATCGAAATCAAATTTTGATTATGAACTTCTATTTATTGTTATTCTTGAAAAAAATATGGCTAGACATGAGAACTGAGTAATGTATTAATATTCAACGCTATATAGATATAATACGCTTCTGCTGAAGGCTAAAAAGGCAAATCCTATTTCAACTAAATCCTATTTCACTATATAGATACAATACGCTTTTGCTCAAGGCTATATAACTCCAGGCCCGTGGGCCACAGTGTGGTCCGCCAAGAGTCACCAATTGCATGAGTGACTGTAGCCTCTGCCTAGTGATTTTGTCTTTATTAATATTTGTTATTGTTATTTGATTTTATTAATTCGTGCTCAATAACTAATGAAGAAGTAGTATCCAGCTATAAATTATAGAAATGCAAAATCTAATTTTCCTTATTTTTAATTTTTCTACCATTATGACTAAATATACTGATGTGTGACTTTAAAGATACTGACCGTCAGACGGTCTTGAATTCAAAATTTGTGCCCATTTCTATTAACCCTTGGACATGCTAGTTTTAGTTCAATTTTAAAATTATGTATAATATGAAGAATCTTTAATTTATATTATAATATTTAAGTCATAGTGATTAATAGAAAAAGTGCCTTCAATAATTATTAAATGTAATCTAAACTTTTTCTATAAATATCTTTCATAATTCATGATCCATAAGCAAAACTGTCTAAATTTATTATTTTATTGCAACACTGTCAAAATCATCACTCAATATCCATGTCACAAATATAAAGAAAGAAAATTTTAATAGAAAAAGAAAACTCAACAACGCTGAAAATAATATGAAAATTTAGAAGTAGCCATACAACTCAGCTAAAATGTACGGACCGTAAAGTTATAACATGGGTCGAAAGAGTTCTGAAACAACTTGCGGATTAAGTTTCAATTTGAACCAGCTCCTGATGATAATAGGTTCTATAGTTATCCTTGTTTTGCTATTTCTCATAGTCTGTCATATAGTGAACGGACGATCTTGATATGGGGATGGGGAGGAAGAACGAGGTCTGCTACAATATTGATGTTCTCCAAGTATTGCTGATAGCGTTCGCCTTTGTGACCCTCCTAGTTGTTATGAGCTGGATGTGCAAATATTTTCAAGGAACTTAGATATTATCAAGAATCTGAAGCTGATATTTTGCCAAAAGAAACAGAAATATAATCTTTAATCTTAGACACCAGGAGTTTAGGAAAACAAAAAAAAAATGGGTAAATACAGCTTATGCTGCAATCTGAACCAACTTTTAACCGTTGTTGGTTCAATGGTGGTCCTCGGTATTCTATTTTTCTTGGTATGCAACATTCTTATGGGTAAAGAAGTATAACGATTTAAAAAAAATGGGAAACAACCAGGACGATTCGTTTGATTTTATATTCATCGGCTTCTCGTTTGTACTGTGGCTTATTTCAATGAAATATTTGTGTAAATATATGCAAGAATTACCTCCATAGTTAAATTTTCATATTATAACCACTTTGCGGCTCACCGCATATTTTGAGATCGCCACAGACCCAAATGAAATTGTAATTGCAATCAACGTTTATGCACATCTGTATAAACAATCTAAAAGTTTTAAATGTAATGTTTTTTATATATTGATATGTAAAATTGTAACTGAAATAAAGCTTTGTTTATGTTTTTGTATTTTTTGGTTTTTATTTAAATAAGACTATTTCTACCTATCTATTTATATATATCTATCTATCTATTTGTATAATCCTTTTATAGCCCAGAAATCTGAAATAAACTTATTAGTGGAAACTGGTGAGCGATGTCAACAGATTTTGTCTTTAAAAAGTATGAATTGCATATAACTATTAAGAATATGAACAAAATTTTCTAAAATTATTTTTGATTTCTACCAATTTTGCAATGCATACATTTTGCAATATACGTGGTGGAGTGGAAAACATTTGTAATTTTAGATGCCAATCGTGGCGCAGGGGCACGAGTGTACGACTGTAAACCCGAAAGATTGTGGCTTCGATTCCTACTCGAGGAAATGAAATATTAATATTTTTATTTCTTCGCTCTGGTAACGAAGCTAAGCGCGGTGATAAGTTCCGCCACTCAATACGCAATGGCTCTAGAATTTGGTAAAAGTGGAGAACCGAGTGACATAATACTAGGGTCCCAGGTTCCTTCTGCCTGCCCTGCTATGTGCGAGATACAGAGTGACCTTAAAAAACCATTTTAATCTTGCCTTAGATACATCAGGAGTACCTACACGTGTGCAAATATAATTTTTAATTTTTATTTCTATAGATAATCATCATTAAAGACTTATAAAATAAATCAAATAGCCATTTTATTATAGCACAAGGTACCAATGTCAAAGTTCAAACAGCTGTAAACTAATTGCTTACTTATTTGTTGCTATGATTGATGTAATAAATAAATATTTATAAATAACATAATGTTACATTATAATTTTATACAATATGTATTTTGCACCATGTTGGTTTAGTAGAAACTGTACGAGCGATGGTTGTGAGTTTGATTCACGCAACGGTGTTACTAAAGTAGATGAAAAACTGAGTCTTCAGAGTTTTAACCCTTAGGTTCTATATATTTATATTAACAAATGGTTGACATGATTGGTAATAAAAAAATAAACTTGAATGTATAGTTATTTTCTTTTCTTTTCAGCTTTGCACTGTACCTCGCAGCAGTGTAGGGAGAGAAAATCTATTATATTCTTTATTGCACAGATATAAAAAGTAGTAAAATACCGTTGAAAAGATGTGTTTACAACGGCGGGGTTATTTCTAAAAGAAATCTCTTCTAGCCAACCTATGGAAATGGATGAGTGACAAACAGCGGAATAAGATCACAGTGCAATCATAAAAATAAAAGAATAAAAATACTAAAAAAAGTATTATCTAATACAAAATACGATATGAGGCCAGTCGTGGCGCAGTGGCACAAAGTGTGACTGTAAAACCGACTAGTTGTGGGTTCGATCCCCACTCGAGGAGATGAAATATTTACTTAAATTTATATTTCCATTTCTTCGCTCTGGTGTCGAGGCAAAGCGTGACGTTGAGTTCTGCCACTCAACGCAATGCCTCCAAAATTCGGCAGAAAGTTGGAAACGGAGTGTCTTAACACTAGGTTCCCTCTGCCTACCCTGCTGTATTATAATACAATATACGCAACGCTCTTCGGTACGTTCAACGTCGGAATTACACACGACCGCCTAGAGCGTGAGGGTCTGGGAAGCACATTAAAGCGGGAGCGAAGGTAAATTCAGGTAATTCAGAATTTTAAAAAGAAATGTAAGGATGTGCATATCACGGCGAAAGCTAATTGGGAGCCAATTAAGCTGAGCTCGAAATTGGGAGACATGCTCATACTTCCCCAAGCCGTAAACAAAGAGTATGGCCAGATTTTGAAGTCGCACTAATTTGTCAGTAGCTCCTCGGTCACATCCAATTAGCAAACATCGGCATAGTCGAATATTGGAAGGAGAAGACATTGCGTTAATATAATTTTGGTTTTATGAGGAAGGAAGTATTGGAGACGCCTAAGAGAGTATGACAGGAGAAATGCATACGCTTGCTGATTGAATTAATATGGAGTGCCCAAGATAAGTTAGAATCCATTATAAGACCTAAATTTCTAACATTTTCACAAAAAGGAATTGTCACTCCCGAGTATTGAATCGCAATGACGGTATTCTAGTTGATTTTAGATCTGAGTCTGCTACTACTACCTATCACAATTGCCTGGGATTTTTTCGGGTTATAATTAACCCGAAAACATCTTATTAATATAAGCCGAAAGAATCGGCCCAAGTTTGAATAGCAGACAGTTCGCTATTTAAACCTTCAATAACTGCAGGCAGATCATTTAAATTACAGTGACGATAAAGATGCAAATCATCGGCATACAGATGGATGGGAGAAGTAATGACTAGTGATATTATTAATAAAAACAGAGAAAAGAAATGGGGAAAGAATGCCGCCTCCTTCCAACCGAAATCGAGACATTGATAGTGATTTGCAAATGATGCATGTGCATCAATTGCAAATCATAATACACTGACAGTGACAATGATTCATTGTTACAGGTGCGGATAGAAACAACAACCTTCGTGCATGCATTTAGATGCCATCCCACATCGCCACGATAGTCTCGCCTCTCCTCAATCCCAATTTCCGTCGGATTGTCAATACGTTGTTTGTTGAGTAGCGGAACTCGACACCGTACTTTGTCTTCTTACTACAGCGAGGACATGAAAATATTCAATAATTTATTTTCCCAAGTGGGAACCGAAGAGTCGCGTTTACGGTCACAAAATGCTCCACGACGGCCTCGATACAGATTTACAGGCTTAATAACAACAAGTGAAATGTTAGGTATGTATGTACTTATTTAACCAGTTGTACTAACCAACTAACCCCTCACATGGCATGACTGACAGGGTGATGGTGACTTACAATGAGACTAAAAATCAACAAAACGAAATCTCCAGGAAAAGCGCGTTTAGCTAATTAGCTCCTTAAAGGCCGGCAACGCATCTGCAGCTCCTCAGGTGTTGCACAGGGTCGTTGGCGGCGATAGTCACTTACCATCAGGTAATCCGTGCGCTCGTTTGTCTAGTCTTTTCCATAAAAAAGAGTCCCATAGTGGTTCGTCCGATGATGCTATGTACCAGTACATAGCACACCCTGGCCATCAACAAATCTCAGATATCCTACGAGTTGGAACTGATCATCTAAACAAAGACCATCATCACTTTGTATCTTGTTAATGCTACTATTATACTATCTCGCTGATGATGACGCTATCGTCAGGTTCATTCGCCGGGCAAATGAATGTCTTGTGGAACACAACATAAAAATCACTATTTCCTACAAAAGATAAGGAGGCGATAAGGGCATAACGAAACCAACTGTATCTGCACCAAAATCAAACTAGCCGACTACAATATACCAACCGAAACATCGACACGTAGAAGAGTAACCAACAAACGATGAAATTTAATCTTTTCGATTGACTTTCTAGTCCACTACTTCTGATAATCCTTCAAGCAACGTATCTATTTGGTATTCATGTGGACACTTTCAGCTTTGATATGCTAACTTTAGAGTCAATTTTAGTGAGTTACTAACTCAGTTGTTAAGTTTACCAAAACCTTAATTAAGAAAAACTCAAGAAAAAAACCCGATCGAACACAATCTGTGGAGTAGCTCATAAATAAATAAAAAATAAAAAAAATATACATATAATATCATCATAATTCATATTTTTCCAAAGTAGCTTATCTAAAGCCTCCTTTATCAGCTTCCAATCACTTACCATCTTTTACGTACAAACGCCACTCAAATATTGAGATGCTCATTACAAAATGATTTATTGTACGCAATTTGTGAAATTAGAGTTCTTCAGATTTATGGTTCTATTGATTGATTCTTGTCTGTTTAGGTACCCATATTTTATACTTAGCTATCGTTGTAGGGAAGAACCCCTTTGTTCCACTCACTCTATTAGGTAGGTATAGGGTTTTATAAATTAAAATATATTTAATTATATTATATAAATATAAGTACGATAAATTTACATATTGTCATGACTGTGGCACAATTTGTTTGACTATAGGGTACTTAAATATTTAGGTAGTCGTACATTACAACATAGTAATTTACTCCTAATTGGATATCGTTGATGTCAGTGCAGGACCTCCTATATAAAAAAACACGTTGTTTACAGTATACAGTAAAAAAACTGCCGTAAAAGTGAAGTGAATACTTTAAAATATACTTAATATATTGTACTGTTTTATCGATCCATTATTTTGCATTGCACCACTAGATAGAGAAACAGATAACCGTTGCGTTTAAAGTCAGACATGACGGCCCCAAAAATAAATCAATTATTCAATACGCGCTTTCATTCGGAAATCGCATTATTCATCCAGAAATCATCTATGTTTCCTCCAGGAACCGCATATTGAGTTGTCTATGCAACAGAGCAATTTTTTTAGGGACCTCTCAGTGTACTATAAAATACATAGCCAGAGCAAATTGGAACGCATTTGTTACCATTTAAAAACTAATTGTACCCGTTTGTTCCTGAAACGGCGGGGAAATATAAAAAAAAATAAAAATTCAATTCACTCGGTTTTTATAGTAAATAGGATCACCGAATACGGACGAACCGGATCTCGGACAAACTAAATTAAAATTTGCGTTGGAACGAGATGTAGCCCGAATGGATTTTAATATTAATTAGAAACCGTACTGATTGACTTTGTGTTGTTGTTCTAAATCGACAACGGTTTACAGTTTAAATTTATTTTTATAGTAGCGTTTCTTCATCGTGGTGCAGGAGGCAGTCGCAAGTGTGTGACTGTAACGCGACGGTTGTGGGTTCAACCCAACTCGGAAGACTGAATAATTATTTACTAGCGACCAGCTCGCGGCTTCTCCCGCTTAAATTTGTGAATTATTTGTTTGTTTTGCAGCACACTTAAGATTTCTAAAGTGAAAATTATTAAAACCAAAGGGTGGTATTTTCTGAAAATCACTATAGGGCGAAAAAATCTCTATCCATACCTATATTATAAATTCGAAAGTAACTCTGTCTGTCTGTCTGACTGTCTGTCTGTCTGTCTGTCTGTCTGTCTGCCTGTCTGTCTGTCTGTCTGTCTGTCTGTCTGTCTGTCTATCTGTCTGTCTGTCTGTC
>JAAIXJ010000027.1:8167-84543 GCA_013403705.1 Heliconius hermathena
CATGAGTACGACTTGAACTTGACCGAAAATGTTGATTATTTTATAGATTATATAAAAATGCCTAAAACGTGCTTTCTATGTATATTCTGTATACCAATTATATATTTAACTAATAATATACGTTACTAATTTAAAACCTGTACAGGAGCTAATATAAGTTATTTTACAAAGAATATCGTGAATAGTTATCCAAATCAATTAATTAATAATTAAGGCTGTATGTAATATCTATATTTCTTAAATGAATAATCATGTAATTCAAGCGGGCAAAGCCGCGAGCAGGCCGATGGTTATTAATAAAAACGCCAAAAAACCAATTTTGTTATGTGGAAGCCGCCATAAATATTTATTTTATTCTGTTTTTTGGAACTTGTTGTTGTTGCTAATTGGAACAGAAATTAATCATCTGTGATAATTTCAACTGTCCAACTTCACGGTTCTTGAGTGCAACCTGGTGTCAGACGGACAGACAGGCAGCGAAGTCTTAGTAATAGAATCAAGTTTTATCCTTTGGATACGGAACCCTAAAAAACAACTCAGATTTACTACTTCTTGTCCTCGAGTCGACAATATAATAAATTTACATTAATGCGGTATCTACAGTTATGTCCAGTTAAGATAATCCGTATCGATCGTATAGTACGGTGGAATGCGACCCGAAGCCCGGCGGTATGAGAAAAGCTATGGAGAGCACTCTCAAATACCATTTGCCAATATACGAGTAAGGAGATTTATTTCCAAGGCTGCTTGCTCTCTTATAAATTCTCTTCGCTTATATTTTTATAAAAAAACCTTGCATTACGTAAATACTTTATTTCTTTCTTATATTATATAATTCAGCTTCACACTGTATTCCTCACTCAGCACCGTAGGCAGAGGGAACCTACAGCTACAGGGTCACCCAACGCGTGTAAGCAAAAATTTGTAAATTGTTATCCACATGTCACTTAATCTCGTGCTTTCCGGAAAAAAGCAGATAAAAACACTGTCATGATTTTTCACTTAAAATATGACAAAAGTCTCTTGTTTATTCTGGTTTAAGCGTGCACCTAAAATCTGGCAATATCCTACGGGTACTATGGGATTCCCCTATTTAAGCGAATGACCACGGAGAGCGATTAACCTTATTCTTCTAATTATATATTGGTTAATTAGTTTGATTTATGAAAAAATAGTGAAAGTAAAAGAGATTATCCCAGTGGAGCTATGAAAAGATAAAGTAAACAGAAGAACAATCATTAGTTACAAGGAAATACCATTTACAAGTATGTATTTTTAATTTGAATTGTTTGGCTAGCTTTAACGGATAACGGAGGATAACGGGATGACAAATTTGTTTTGCTACAAATTTTTACCTTTTATTTAATAAAACTATCTACCTAGACCACAGACTACCTTTTATTTAATATGAATATCTAGAGACCTAAGTTGCGAATTTAATTAAAAACCTGGACATCAAAAAGCTTGAAGCGTCACCCATTTGCGACAAGACGCGCACGGCACATTATACATATGTGTATACACTGATTATATTTTATACGTATAATATAAGCATATCTTAGGCGCGTACATTAATATTCCACCGTCGTTTCACAAATGCCATGACCGTATCGTATTTCATAATATATATGGGAAATATAGAAATGTGATTTAGGGCAGCTGTTTTTAAGACTATTGCCATTTTAACTGAATTCCCAAAAGTGAGGAGGTAATATATTTGATAAATATAGCACTATTATTATTATGTTATTGTTATTTTTATTTATTCATATAAAACGAGATTTGCATTTTTCTGCTGTTGTAAAATTTCTATTTAAATTTAGTGCCTAGTTAGCTATATAGGGATCAAATATCAGAATAATAATATGCAAAGTACTAATACAAAATGTATATTTTTAACAATTCGTCATATTTTATAACAAACGAATTTACATTTTTTTAAACAAGTTTATTAAACTAATTGACATAAAAAAATCTTTACGCAATAAATGTATTTATAAAATCAAAAAATAATTTTAAATAAAACAATATTATAACTAATTTAACATGATCAAGATCTGTAGAAACAATTTAATCTATATAACAAAATCTTTAATAAGTATTATATTAATAATAATTGTTATACATAATTTTTCTCCCATTCTGACGCGACTTTTAAATAAATTGCCATGCATGCCTTAGCGTCTTCTACAGAGTCATGTTCATCTTCTTGTATTGTCCTGCCCAATATATCCCTAGCAAGAGTTTTTAAAGCCACTGGCTGGTAGTTATACTTCTAAAACAAAAATCTATTATTTACGCAATTTACTTGTGTATTTTTTATATTAGATTTATAAGTTTTCTATGTGTAAAAATTTAAAACAATTCATGCGTTTAAACGCTAATCCATACGTTCTCATCAAGCTACGTCGAAATTCTTAGACCGTTGTTACAGCTTGTTTATTTTGTTAGCATCTGTAGAGATTTTTACTAATTTTCACTATACTACAATAATTACTCAGAATTCTTATTCTGCTATAGAAAATACTATATAATACTGATAAATAAAAATCATTTTTTATATTCCGGCGTCTACTTCATTATTTTTTATTCCTAGATCTTCTACCTAGATAAAACACGTATAGGTATACAAGACAAATATTATACAATAAATATCCATCGTGAGATAAGGCCATCGTGACACAGTGAGATAGCGTCAGACTATAAACGCTATGGCTGCTGGTTCGATTCCCACTTGGGAATATGAATTATTTTCATTTCTCTTCCATGGCATATCAAAAAGCGGCGTTGAACCCCGTCACTCAACATGACTCAAATTCTTAGGAAAAGTAAAGAACATAGTATTTTGAAAGTAGGTTATCTTTATCTTCTACTATGAGGGAAAAGTGTGAAACTATAAATGCCGCCTGAATTTTTTTGATCCTACTAGAGTCGAATTCAGTCTGGCTAATCATAGTTGAATCACGATAGTTCTGTTTAAAATTTAAAATGAAAAAATATTTTACCATCATAAACGGTTCATACAGTGCGAGATCTCGTTGTTTATTCTCTGGATGGCTTAAGTTAAGAGCTCCGAGATCGAATTTTAAAAAGTGACCGATCAAAATGCATCCTTTTATAAGATCTCTTACTTTTCTTCTTACAGTAGCTATATCACTTCCATTTTCCAAATGTTTTTTCTTTATGTCAGTAGCAATATTCCTATAATCTGTCACCACGTCTGTGGGTTTCACATATTCATCAAGTACATGGCAGCCGAATTGATTAATGATTGAAATTCGCGCCAAACAATTTCCGTTAACACATCCCACCATCTCACAATCGATAGCGTATTTCAAAGTCATTTTATAGATTAAAATATAAATATCAATATTTATTAAATTGTCGAAAAATTACTGAAATCGAATTTCTACACTGCAGAAGATAATAATCCTTGGAAATAAATATAATTGCACTATACTTCGTAAGTTTTATTAAGAAGGTAACTCCACTTGATGAGACTAGAATGTAGGGGAAGCCCCTAGTATAAGCAATAGTCAATAACAATTTGGCATATCTTGGTATAAAGTATTTTAATTAGTTTATCTAATCTAATATTTGAACTAGGAATATCACGTACCATTAAACACTGTAATATATGTAATCAAAATAATATGTCAACCTTTTTGACACATACGTTCTCTAAATTTTAATTCTAAGCAATACATAGCGTAGTTATTAGTATAATAAGTTTTATATTTATATTATTAGTTTGTTATATTTTGACTTAAAATTTATTACCGTAAGTTATTTTTATTTTTGTACACATTTTATGTAAGATTTCGTCCTACTATTAATAATTTTTAAAACAATAATAAAGTGAAATAAATTTTTAACAAAATAGATTTTCTGAACTCTAAATATAGAAACGGTACAATATTACAAAATTATAAAATTCATATTTTTATACAAATAAATACTGAGATGGACAATGTAGCCATTTTAAAATATTAAATATTGTGAATAAATATTTATATTTTGTAGTGTTAAATTATATAAAATAATTAAAATAATATTTTGAATTACTTTAATATCAGCAATAGGTAATTAAAATGTCATTACTCATTTATCAATATTCGTAGCAATAATAAAACGCGCCCAACATAAAATGTATAAAAAAAATTAACTAGTGTGAGTGAATGTCAATTTTAAAGCTATTTTTACATTCTGTAGTTTCATCCAAATCAAATGTAAGCTACTGTAAAAACAAACCTATCTTATCACATAAGATAAGGCAATCGCGAATTGATGAACCAAACGCAGAAAAGAATACGTAAGTTTTGACCTTGTATATAACCCTTGAGCCGCTGCCGAAACGTAGTATTTGCTAGTATAGTTAATACTTGCTATCAGGAAAGTCACGTCGCTATCATGATTAGAGCTGTTAAGAAAACTTGGCGCAACTCTGCCTCGCTGATAGTGCTTTCAAAACAGAATCCGAATGTTTTATCAAGTGGTAACTCGAGGAAAAGTAACTACGATATCTTGTTGCAGACTCGAACGGTTGACGCTTCTTACTCGAAAGGTGTAGTGTTTCCGGGCGGTGTGAGCGAGGAGGCGGACGCGAGTGAACATTGGCTTCACCTCCTCAGCTCTTTCGGTTTTGACAAAAACGACTTCGAATCTCTGCACCGACCAGGTACACCCATCACGCCTACCTTCGCAGATAACCCCGTTAAAAGGTAAAGGTTCTAATAACAACACATAATACTTAGCCTTCATGTTTCGTCACTATTGTTTTCAGTTCTCAATTCTCATTGTTGCTATTTGCCACTTCCAATCAACATAGTAATTAATTTATGCAAAAATGTTGTCTCACAAAATTTCTTACTTTTTGATAATCTAATCTGTGATTATATATTCAAATGTATACTTTAATTTGCAGTATTCATTTGACAAAATCAACCAGTTTTTTTGTTATTTTAATTTAAATTTAATTTGACCCTGACCTTGTGTTTTTACATCATAGTTAAACATTATTAACAGACATATTGCATTACGAATTACTGCAATAAGAGAAACATTTGAGGAGCTTGGTTTGCTAATCTGCAGTTCGAAACATAAAGTCAATAGAAATGACATATGGGCTAATACCATATCTGATATTGATACTAAATATTGGCAGAAACGGGTGAGAAATTTTCTTTATATAAAAAAACCTCAACTATTAACTGTGTTGATATTTAGCACTAAAATACTGGATGAATATAATGTAATAACATATTTGTTACAAGTTTATAATATTTATAACTTTTATTTATATATATTTTTTAACTTCCTAAACTTGCTGTTTTTTGTTTATTTTATTTGAAATGTTTTCTTATTTCTGTCTTTGATGCCTTGTGTTCTTATATCAATTTGCTGTGAGTATTGTAACATAATACTTTTGTAATATATTTATTATATTAACAATAAATAAACTACCATTTTTTTTTAATTATAAGATAAATTGTATATACAATAAAGGCTCTTTTTTCTACCTATATGCTGCAAATACATAAACTGTGAATGTAAATCAGTATTAACTATAAAATTTTAATCAATGTATTTCCTTCTATATTTGGAAAGCACTTCATATGATAAAGTCACACAGCTCATTTGTCATCTGGTAAACCTTTACTTAAGTTTTTCAAGTTGAAGATCAATTGTTCAGTGCTAGTGCTTGTTAGGTTTCCTACAAAGTTTTCATATAAGTAAATGTTGAAAAAGCTACCTTGGCATGTGCCAACAGTATAAAAAATGCCAAAGTCGAAATAGAAAAAACCAAATCTTCATAACTGGCTCAAATTAAAATCTGTGAATAAGTTCTGTATTTGTTAAATTCATCTTTACCAACAATATGCAATAAAAAGTATATATACGCACAGCAGAAAAGAATGGAACACTAAATGCTACAGTCTCAGCATCCCTTTTTGTGTCTTCTAATGTCATCAACTTCTTCATGGAATTCTTCCTTTTTCCTATTCCATCGATATTGATTTCTCAAAGGTCAATTAAGAGCTGTCCCTAACCTTTCTCTTGCTTTGTAAATATTATTTGCAATACTATCGTGACTCATTTTCTGACCAAACCATTCAAATTAATAAATTATTAACTGCTAATATAGGAACAATTTCATAATATTTTAGGTCACAAATGCAGAAACTGTGAATAAAAAACAGAGCTTTTACTGTATGTTAAATATGTTAAAATATGAAACATAATCTGTTTACATATACTATATACATATATATTTATTTAAACATTTTAAGGTGAGCGAGAATCCTTCAGAACTTCTTAGTCTGTGTAAGGAGTATAATTGTTATCCTGATATATGGAGTTTGTATTACTGGAGTAACTGGCTGTCACCACTAGTGGTAAAGAGGAGGTTTGATACAGCTTTTTTTGTAGCTGCATTAGAAAATAGACCAACTTCTATTACAGCTAGTTCAGAAGTTGTTAATGTTGAGGTATTGTATTCAGTGAAAGAAATAATGTTATTTATAACCTTTATACTAAAAGTTTGTGATAAATGTTAGCCCATTATAACAATTCATTACCTCAACTAATGATAATATTTGCATATATATTTATATACATCATATATAAGAGCATGTTTAAAATTTCAGTGAATTTATTTATTTATCATTTTATTTTAAGTTTACTGACATTTAATTTAACCTTAATATCCTATCACCAACTAGTTTATAATAACTTAGCTTCACATTGTATCACTAGTGACTAGTGGGGTAATCAGCATGGGCATTCCTCCATCCAGAAAATATCTATAGATATTTTCTGGAGGGTTTTCAGTAAATATTTTCTGGAGGGGGGAATTTTAGTTTGGAACAGATTGTTTGTGTAAAAATTGTTTTTTTATAATTCTTTGGGGTAATTTTTTTGTTATTAAAATTTGTGGGATGGGCACCAGACTGTACTAGGGTGGACAGGGAACACCGGCCCCCTATTCCTACGCCTATGATATACTGCTGCATGCAACGCTTTCGCCTCAACTTCTTCATACATGCCCTACAGGGGAACCTCATGCTTTTTATGTTACCTACCTCCAGTAACTTTAATACTGTGTTGTTGTTTTCGAAGGTCAACCGAGGTCTCGACCTACCTCTTCTCTCTTACCGCTCATTTTTCCTGTATAAATCTTTTTTGCCATTTTTTTATCACTCATAACGTGTCCAAACCAAGTAAGCACATTCTTCATTCTTATCGTGACATCCTCGCTAGTACCTGCCTTTCCGTGAATCTCTTCATTGCGGACTTCATCAGCTAAACTGTCGCCACATATCGTACGAGGAGATCGTATCGTCACAGTATTCATCTTTCTCATTCATCTATAATACCCACATTTCGCTGCCGTATAACAGCGTCGGTAATACTGCATTTTGTTCGGCCAAACATGCAGCTGTGCTGACATTTCGCCGACTCATCGATGCAGCTAAGGCACCATTAACCCTTTTACTGGCAGCAAAAGTTTCTTTCGCATCCATCTCTGCTGAACATACTTTCAAATAATACCACTTCAATTAATTGTTCTAATATCTGAAATAATAATATAGTTTATAATATACATGAACATTTATGGGAATATTTTTATTGTTTCATCGAAATTTTGTAAAGCCGTCTTGGCACAGGGGCACAAGAGTGACTGTAATGTGACGATTGTAGGTTCGACCCCCACTCGAGGGAACGAATTATAGTATATTAATATTTTTATTTCTTCATTCTGGGACCCAGGCAAAAATCCGAAAATTTTGGCGGAAAATGGGGAATGGAGCGTCATAACACTAGGTTCCCTCTCTGCCTACGTTGCTGTATGCGAGATACAGTGAGAAGTTGAAAAAAAAAATTATGTAAATAGTCTAACATATTAAAAATGTATGTTTTTGTTATTACCTATATTTTTTGGAGTATAAGATTAAAAATACAAAAATAACTTGTATTTTGAATATAGCGGGATTTGAAGCTAATGTAAAGCAACGAAAGCAGTATCCAGGCGGCGTGAGTTCAAGTCATGCTACATTCAAATTCATAATTATTTTTATATATTTATTTTTATAAATATATAATTTTATAAAAAAATGGTATTCTTTGCTAAGTTTGGAAAAACACTTTAAAATTGATAGAAACATAAAAAATTGTTATATTTTTTTAGTGGACAACTTCACTGGAATGTTTAGAAGCAAATAGAGAAGGAAAAATTCAGCTTTATCCACCACAGGGATATGAATTGTATCGTTTCTCAAAATTCTCGGACTTTGATGAGTTAATCAATTTTGCTAAAGAGAGAAGTAGTAATGGGGATGATCTGATTTATCCTGTTCGTCTGGAAGCTAAAGATGGCACTGTGTACCTTTTGCCAGGTATGTTATATACTGTTATTACTATTACTTTTATAACGAGGCCGTGCGACTATATACGCGACGGTTGTGGGTTCGATTTCCACTCAAGGTAATGAAATCTATTATATAGTTATAATAAAATCGTAATAGATCGGTGTCTGTACATAGAAGATATATAAGGAAAAATGTAATTGCTTATTAACATGAGGCCAATCGTGGCGCAGCAGCAAGAAATGTGACTGTAAAACCGACTGGTTGTGGGTTCGATTCCCACTCGAGGAGATGAAATATTTACTTAAATTTATATTTCCAGTTCTTCGCTCTGGTGTCAAGGTTAAGCGCGGCGTTGAGTTTTGCCACTCAACACGCAATGCCTTTAGAATTCGGCAGAAAGTGGAAAACCCTTTTGTGTTTCCTCTGCCTACCCTGCTGTTTGCGAGATACAGCTTGAAGCTGATTTAATTTTTTGATTTTAACATGATAGAACCAAAAAGTTTTTGTCTGTTTGTTTGTGTATTTGTCAATCTCGGAAATGGTTCAACTGATTTATTGTAATTTTTACTATTCTATTTTGGCAAGCTTCCTTTAACATTTAGTATTTATTTTATTTCAATCGGTTTGTAATAAAGTTAAATAAATAACATTTTAAAGAATGTTGTTCGACACACCTGCTATAAATAGCTGTTTTATTGAGTAGGCTGAAACTTTACTTTTCGATATAGGTAAAAATTTTAAAAATGATATTATTAGAAAACGAAAGTAATGCAGATTAGTCGATTAATAAACTAGTGGGCGAAGCCGTTTGTGGGTCGCTAGTATTTAATATTTTCTTTGTCTCGCTCTCATAACAAGGCAAAGCACGGTGTTGAGTTCCGCCACACAAAACGGAATGCCTCGTAAATTCGGTGGAAGGTGGGGACCGGGAACGGAGTGTCTTAACACAAGATTCTCAGGTACTCTCTGTTAAAAAATATGTTTATGTAAATATTTTTTCCTTACAGAGGATTACCTGTACCCAACAAATGTAGACCTTGTCAACACTCCGATCATATATGAAGATAAAACTATATTGGAATTAAGAGGAGAGAACAAAATATTACATCGTTTGGAAACAGACAAACAAAATAAGACAGTTTTAGCTGTTCAAAACTACGTCCCAAAACATCATTTCAACATGGGCAACGACTTTACGCCCCTCAACATAAAAATTCATGAAATTAAGTAATCCTATCATTGCCTTAGCAATCGGCCTTATTAGTAGTAAACATAAGAAATATTATAACCCAAATATATTGATAAGATAATAAGAATTTTATAATATGGCGACTTCAGGTCATATGTGGCCGAACAGTCAAGATGACTATGAGTTGTTAGAAGTGATTGGTGTTGGGGCTACTGCAGTGGTTCACGCGGCATTTTGTCGCCCTCGCGGGGAGAAATGCGCCATTAAACGTATAAACTTGGAGAAATGGAACACTTCAATGGATGAACTTCTCAAAGAAATCCAGGCCATGTCTAGCTGTAACCATGAAAATGTGGTCACATATTACACTAGCTTCGTCGTTAAAGAAGAGTTGTGGCTAGTCTTAAGGCTACTTGAAGGTGGCAGCTTGTTGGACATCATCAAACACAAAATGAGGATCTCCAATTGTAAGCACGGCGTCTTCGACGAGGCGACCATCGCCACCGTTCTCAAGGAAGTGCTCAAAGGCCTCGAGTACTTTCATCAAAATGGACAAATCCACAGAGATATTAAAGCTGGTAATATTCTACTCGGAGACGATGGTATTGTACAAATCGCCGACTTCGGTGTGTCAGCGTGGCTGGCGACGGGCCGAGATCTGTCGCGACAAAAGGTGCGACACACATTCGTCGGGACGCCATGCTGGATGGCTCCCGAAGTCATGGAGCAGAACCACGGGTACGATTTTAAAGCCGACATTTGGTCGTTTGGTATCACCGCCATCGAGATGGCGACCGGCACAGCACCGTACCATAAGTATCCACCCATGAAAGTCCTCATGCTGACCCTACAGAACGACCCGCCCACGCTGGACACCGGTGCCGAGGACAAGGATCAGTACAAGGCTTACGGCAAAACTTTCAGAAAAATGATATCCGAGTGCTTACAGAAGGATCCCACTAAGAGACCGTCGGCGACGGAGCTGCTGAAGCACTCATTCTTCAAGAAGGCCAAAGACCGCAAGTACTTGGTGCAGACGCTGGTGGCCATCGGGCCCAGCATGGAGACGCGCTCGCACAAAGCCAGCAGGCGGCAGCCCGGCACGTCGGGCCGCCTGCATCGCATGGAGACGGGCGAGTGGGTGTGGGAGAGCGACGAGGACGACGACGACGACGAGGGCGAGGCGCGCCGCGACCGCCCAATGAACCAGCTACCGCGCGCCGCCTCCTCGGACAGCGACGACGACGAGCCGCCGCGCGCCGGCTTCACCATCGGCGCGCCCGAGCCCGAGCCGGAGCCCGACGCGCCCTGCGTGGACCTGGTGCTGCGCATGCGCAACGCGCGCAACGACCTCAACGACATCCGCTTCGAGTTCGCGCCCGGCAAGGACTCGGCCGACGGCATCGCGGCCGAGCTGGTGGGCGCGGGGCTGGTGGCCGCCGCCGACGCGCCCGCCATCGCCGCGCACCTGCAGCGCCTCGTGGACGCGCCACCGCCCGCGCCGCGCTCGCTCACCTTCGCGCTGCGCTCCGCCGCCGGGGCGCCCGAGCCCGCCGACGAGAAGGGGCTCGTGGGCTTCGCGCAGATCTCCATCGTCGACTGAACCGCGCTATAACTACTATATATAAGCTGTGTTCTATGTACCTACATATTTTATGGGTGAATAAGGAATTCATTATCGATACCGTAGTTCGGGCGGATTGCTAACTGTAAGGATGAATCTGAATTTATAAGTTTTATATTATCCTCGTGTTTATTTCGTTGCTTTTTTTATATTCGAAATATTGTCATACACATTTAATTATAATTTTTGACGCTCAAATTATTTTTATCGACATGTATGTTATGTTAAGAAAATACGTCGCAAAACTCATATGACAATATAAACGTACTAAAATATAATAACTACATACGTTTTCTTAAATGCTCAAAAATACATAATTTGTATAATCTATGCATGTTAAAAAAGACAAAATTATAGTTACATATTTATATATAATATACATTTGAGCTGGAACACTTACTACTTGGAATGTGCCATCTTTAGAAAATCTAAATATGTATGTGATAAATATTGAGCCTAAACTAAAAAGGAATATATATATATAGCACAAGCGATTAGTACCCCGCGGCCATTGCAGTGTTGAAGCGACCAGATGTATACACTATTAAATATTTTACGTTGTTATTTGTTTGTTGCTTATTTTGGAATTATTTTTGAAATAATAAAATATAAATCTTATATTGTTTAACTGTTTCATTAAAAAAAGACCGAAAATATTATTTTTATCTTTTTATTAATTACATTTGTGCTTAATTTACTTACACAATTAGTACTTTCCAGGCGTTAAGTGAAAATGTCTACATACAATTTCAAAAGCGGGATGGCATAACATCTTTGGACTGTATTATAAAATGGATGAAATCGGACAAAAGTCACGACACGTTTTGGCCTCTGCAATGCCAGTCCTTACAAAAATATGTTTCACCAAATTCTGCTAATCAATAGTGATCTAATTAATTAATCTAAGCTATAAATATTCCAGTTTATTATTAATATAGCTCAATACAAATGCAAAAAGCAGTTGAGGTACAAAAATAAAGTTTAAACAGGTACAAAACATAAGCGTGTTGGTCCACTCGTAAACATGGCAACACAGTAATGCTGAAAAATACACATTCAAATATCACTGGCGAAGGCGTCTACACTATTATTATTATTATCATCATTTCAAAATAATTTAAAACTGTACACTATTATGGATACTTTTTAAATGCAAAATTAGTTAAATAAATGCATTTTCTCTATATTTCATCATTAAATATTGTAGGAAAAATAAAATAGTCATATAAACATTTGACAACAGCTATGATAAAATAAAAATTGTTGAAATTTCGTATAGAAATGTCAAATGTAGTTTGTAGTGTATGTAGTTTAAGAGTTTACTTGATATGAACTTGCAACATTTTTGTTAATCATTTTCTTAAGAAAGATTTTTACATAGTTTCACCATTAAAAATATTCATTCGTTTAAAATCTAAGGGGCAATACGTTCATTATATGACTACCAAAAGTTCTATACGAAATTCAATAGTAGTAGATGTATATATTTTGATAAAAGCAATTTAGCATGACTTACACAATTGACAAAAAATGTAAATTCAAAGATAATATAAATAATCACATACATATACGAAAGTCCATTTCGTAATCATATTTTAGCACAGTTTGTATTGAAATAATAAAAATAATGCTACATACATTAATAAACCAGTGTCTTTGATGACATTTGGATATTGTCATTATTTAAAAAAAATGTATTCAGAATTTAACAGTAATAGAGTTAAAGTATGACATATGACATTTTTGTTTAATTTTACATTACATAGACAAATACAGTCGTTGTATAATGCAATTTATTCCGCAAATATGCTTAATACCATTTTTTTTATATTAGAAAAGGAAAAATTGCTACCGAAGATTAAAAACTGAACAGTCCAGAAGATTAGATCTCTGCAACTTATTAAAAATGTCAAAACTCAAAATACCAAAAAAAACTTGAAAATAACTATGAAATCAATAAATAAATATTTAACAAGCCTTTAGTTACGCCGAAGAAGAAAAAACAAAAACAAATAAGTAACAGTTTTATAATAAAGAAGTTTTTATATCGTGACTAGGCAAAGAAGCGTTTAGGCTTGCACTGTAACCACCTAATAAGGCAATAACTATTTGTGCTTAATTATTTACAGCCAGTGGCGGATGTACCAATAGGTTATAGCTTAAGGCGGATGGGTGAACGATATAGCAGGATAACCAACGGAAACCTGCACTGATTTTTATTGAACTGTATTGCTTTTTATCCAAAATAGTGACACACCTTTTTTAACCATTAATATTAAAATATGGGGTTACAACCCTTAATCTATTGAAACATCTTCAGGAAATTTAAAGTTAACAGGACTATTCATAAACTCATTATGTATTTTTATAAAACTTAGAATATTTTTTGCCAATTGCAATATATCTAACAAATTTCGACGAAATTTATCACAATACAATCGATTGTAACAATAATTTAGGAACTGACAATAGGCATGATGTCAGATATTGATAAACTTTTCTATTACGCTGAGAATTATTTTATAAACGCAACGTATATTATATGTTTGTAAAAAAATAAAGTTTGAAAGTCGAAGTACTGACGTTGCTTGAGACGTCAAATTTGAGGTAATTTGTTGATATCATTAGCATTATAAATACAAAATGTTAATTAGTTTATTTACCAAGGCGTGACGTCAACTGCTCTGACGCGTTAACATATTATGGCGGCTTGTCGTATTTTGGAATAAAATTAATAATAAAAAATAATAATGAAACTAATGCGTGTTTGCAAAAACGGCATCTATTAAAAGGGTTTTATTAATTAAATATATAATTTCAGTGATTCTTACTTACTATCATCCCTAACAATGGGCAACTATTATAGGGTGAAGGCAGAAAAAGTAACAGCCTATATGTAACTCCGCCACTGTCCATAGCATATAATATTAATGAAACAAGTTTATAACAATGTTACACTAATACTCCAATAGGATAATTGCTAAATTTGTTAAAACTTACAAAAAATACTTATACACTAAGTAGAGGTTTCAACTGATATTGATAAATTGAAATATCATAAAACATATATAAATTACCTTTTTAAGATTAAACGTATTATAATAAAAAAAAATTAATAAGTACATAATTAATTTGTACGACAATATAAAATAATAGAAATAGATAATATATTAATAAGCAATTAAGTATCAAAATGAAAAAACTCCTTTTGCTATAAGTAACAGGTAATAAAAATTGAGAAACAAATTTTAGTTCATTTGATATTAAGACTTAATAACCACAGACTAAAATTAAAAAAAATATTCAGGTACACATAAAATATCACAAGAGCGTGTGCGCAAGAGCAAAAAGGTAATACATTAAAAGTGACACTTAAATATTTAAAAAAATACAATTTAAATGTTTCATTTAAATGCAAAATTGGAGATTTCAAAAACGTGTCCAAAATTTTTGACACCGCAGAATTGACGCCGTCTAACATACCTAACGCTAAAACTCATCTAAAATGAGATTCAACAACTTCTTACAACAATAGGCTTAACTGTCAAATTATAAGAAATTAAATGGCCTTACATATTGTATACAGTACGGCCGACAAGTCGTGGCCGCCCTGAAGTTAGCTGTAGATGGCAGCGCAGACATAGAGTTTAGATTTTCTTATTTTTCATTATTTTCCTCAAGAGTAAACATTACGCATATTTCAAAAAGTCTAACATCAGGGCTGCTGTGTCTCGTCGATCGTATGTATGAGATTAAAATAAATATAAAAGAAAAGACAATGGCTAGGGAGAGAAAAACAAACTCAAAGACCAATCAAGTGACCACCATCCTATCAAAAAAGCTCAATCACTTTCTTCTTCAAATACTCTTTAAGAGGTGCATAGTAATGATGTCTGAGTGACACTAGCTCCGGTTTCCTCTTGAGAGGTCGCAGGAGAGTCCAGTCGGTCTCGAACACCAGGAGAGCAGCAATGGCTAGGGAGAGCCATACAAAGAGGAAGGAGGGTATAAAGGCGCGGAATAAGCTGAAAGGACGCGGAGGAGGCTGGAGGGCTGGTCGCCAGTCTTCTGTGTGGGAGGCCTGTGACACGTACGTAACATGCGTCGCGGCTGATTCTGTTGAGGAATGCTCGAACGGGTCTCGTGCGCTATATTCTGGACAGGCAGCTGAAATTAAAAACAATATTATATAAATTATACATTTATTAATTAATTATTATGGATACTTCAGCTGCAGATATTGTGGTGATTAAAAAATATTTTTTTTAGGTTTATGAGGCCATTCGGGGTACACAGTGTAACTGTAAAATCGACTGGTTTTGGGTTCGATCCCCACTCGGGAAATGAAATATTTATTTACATTTATATTTTCATTCATTCGCCCTGGTGCCGAGGCACAGCGCAGCGTTGAGTTCCGCCACTCAACACGCAATGCCTCCAGAACTCGGCAAAAAGTGGGAAACGGAGTGTCTTAACAGTGTCAGTAACTCAGTACGTAATGAACCGCTGGTGAGAGTAGAAGTGTGGCACACTGTAAGACGCTCACCGGGCGGCTTGCCGTCGTCGCGGTGGTCGCGGTGGTCGCAGCACAGCGCGATGTCGACGGCGGGCCCGGCCAGCAGACAGCCGCCGCCGCACGCGTCGTCGCCGCTCTCCTCCAGCGGCGCGCTGTGCGTGGAGCGCGGCAGGCTGCTGTAGCCTGCGGGCACACGTGACGGTTGGGGGCTCAAATCAACAAAACTTCAACTGAGGGAAATGAAATATGTTATATTTTCATTTCCTTATTATAGCTACGACTAACGAGACAAAATGTGACGTCAAGTTGAGAACGGAGTATCTTAACCGAGAAGTGAACCGAAAACATACATAAAAACAAAAAAAAATCCATTAAAAAATCACAAATCCCTACCAAAATCTCCAGTCATAGGGGTGGAGGGAGTTGCCGGTACGCTAGACGCTTTCCTCTTGCCAGAGCCCTCGTCTTGTGAATCCCTCGGGGAGAGCAGACCGTCCCTTTCTAGGATCTCCCTCTCCGTCCGCCCCACGTACTTGAACTTAGTACCCCACGAGAAAAGACCTCCACCAGAGTATACACATGCATCTGATGATGACGGTAACCTGGAACATACATACATTACATTATAGTAACACAGTCTAAACTAAGCAAAGTGATAAAAGTACATTTATTTTGAAACTAGGACATTAAAAAGTGAATTGTCTAATGCTTATGTTAATAATAAACTTAGCTGAAACATATTTATAAAATAGGTTACGTTACATATTTTACTTCTACAAGAAAAAAAACATACAAAATACAAATATGTATATGTATATGCTTGTACTTACGTAAAAAATAACATTTGTTCTATAGCACAGCACCACACGTGGCGGCACGCGGCACCGCTGGGACATTTAAATCCTACTGTGTGTTTTTTCTAGAAATAAAAACAACATTAAACATAAAATATTTATAATTTATTAGTAGTACAAGTTAAGTTTAATATTAAAAGCCATTATGGAAGTATGACACAGTTTAATACATTTTTATTATTAATAAACGTTAGATTATAATTATTACTATTATTAAGAAAGTCAACAGCATAACATACATATATTACTAGTTTTCAAAAAGTATTGTTTGTTCCTTCAATATTTCGAAATATATCAATAATATTTATAAAATCAAATCAAAATAATATTTCATTTTCTCGAGTGGGCATCGAACCCACAACCGTTACCAATAATATTTCTAAAATAATTTAATAAGTAATTAACATCTTACAAAAAAATTAAGATTAGATACATATTTCCTTCGGCTACAAAATGATGTCATATTTATAGGCAATAATGATATCAAAAAACAAAATAACCGTCAAGTTAAAACAAAATAACTATGAAACTTAGAAGATTTTTCATTTCAGTTGGTGAAATATTGCAGGACGATTTAATTATTTAACCTGTTTTTTTTATTTTTCAGAATAATCACTTTGAGCACGAGGAGGGCGATATATATGGGTAGTTCTACAAATTCAGGAATTTTGTGCGGCTCGGCCGAGATATATATGACAAATTGTTTTAAACTCATTTATTTCCTTTGATTACTATAATTTACAACTGTTTTTAGTTGGTCAATAAAAATAATAAATATTTACAATTATTTTCTGAACGAAATTAGTGTTCAAAGTGCAAAATTCTCAGCATCCTGACGTGTCCCTCGAACGAAATCTAGTTCTAAATGTGTCGTGATTTACTTACTTCTACATAAAGGTCATAATTGAAACCCAAATTGATATATTTACAATTTTATCTCACTAGGGAGAATAAAATAGTAATAAAATTTCTCAAAACTTTTTACAAAATCGTCTTTACATTTTGTCCCCACCATTTCATATCAGTATCCTGTTCAATGTTAAATCTGTGAATATCCGATATTCTATTTGTCATACGCTCTTGCCGTTCCGCCGAGTGAATCCTGCCACGAAAGAGACAAAGAATATCTTTTATCTGTACGCACCTAACGCGTTCTTTATCCAGGATGCGTCAGTCGGCAAGAGAAGTAGCGTCAAAATCAGTCAAGCTCACAGTATCCTGGTATGCATTTTTTTTATGAAATAAAGAAATATATATGTAATTATAGCGTTTTAGTGCGTAATTTGGTAACACGGAGGCTTAGCAAGGCGTAATTTTGGTTGAATGTTAGAATTCACTGTGTTTTTTTTAAATATTAGGCAAACATTCTCAGGAACCTGGTCTCAGGATCCTGTCTAATTGAGAACCAAAGGGGCACCATATGTTGCAAAATCAAGGCAAATTTTTGATGACGTCTATGAAATGGAGGTTTCACAGCAGATTGAAAGTACAAGTCCGTATATTATCAACATAATTACAAAAAACTCAACCGATCAGCGTGATGATGTAAGTGTTGCAAGTGATCTTACGTTAAATTTGGAAAATCCAGAGGTTTTAGCTACCATGCCTTTTGCAAATTGACCCTTCTATCCTTTTCCCAGATCTATCACAAGAGACATTAATACAACAAAGAAGAAAAGTAGAAGATGGTGATAATCAAAAATAAAAAAAAAAGAAAAATAATAACTATGAGTTTAATAATTGCGAGTGCCTTATTTGTGGAATTCTCTACAGTGAAGATATGACAGGAAATGACTGGGTCCAGTGTCTAGCATGTCATAATTGGGCACAAGATGGATGTATTAAAGGCAAATCTACATTATTTAAATTCTCTGGATGTTTAGCGGACTGTGATTACAAAAAATGACTTCCAAAGAATTATTGTAACGATACTGTCAAATTTATTATTTACTGTTACAAGATTTAAGCATAATTTTGAGACTGAATGTCTAGTCGTAGATTTCGTACATTAATATTGTTAATTTATCTTTAAAAGAGATTTCACATACTGTGATTTAGAATAACGTTAATAAATATAATGCTTAATGATCATTTGCTGAGTAAGTTCCCGTTCAAAACTGTTTAGGTGTAAGTATCCAAGCCATGTTTAAAGTAAAATTTTATTAGTTTTCAATGCAAATTCATATAAAGAAACTAATATAATAAATAAATGTTGATTTTAATATTTTTTTGTAGTTTCTCTCGGTTACCTGGCGACATACTCAGTTTCCTGCGCTTTAATTTTCTTTAAATAGCCATAAATCTAAAACTATCAAATATTTTGACTGTTTCGCTTAGTATATACTAAAGGACGTTACACTCGTGTTATTAGAATAAATTCCGCGACTAAAATGTATAAAAAATGTCAGGCCGAGAACAGATCCATTTTCGTCCTTAGTTTGTAGAACTACCCATATGTAAAAGATACTACTTACTTCAGGATAATTCAAATGCACTATAAACATTCGGCCCTCAAAATTTATCTTGTGCACCTCAGACCACTTGAAGTGATGAGTTTTACGAGACCCTTGGAATGTCAGTATGCCACTATGATTTATACCTAGATATAACTGGTTACCTCTGTGATCCTAAAAATACGTATAAAACAAAATAAGAAAATATTAAAAATATATTAAATGGTCGAAGATTCTCATATTCCGTCTGTCTGGCGTTCTCCTCTTCCCGCTCATTTAATGACAATACATGCTAAGTGATGGCATTTTGTTGTTCAACAACACCACGAACGGTAGGGTAGGCCGTGATCAAACCAAAAATGTAACTGTGAGCGCGATTGGTTGCGGGTGGAGCTCCGCCACTCAACATGCAATGCCTCCAGAATTTGGCGGAAAGTGTGTAACGGAATATCTTAACTAGAGATGCGCCAAATATTCGTTTGCTATTCGGTATATATATATATATATATATACCGAATAGNAAATAATAGAGATGCGCCGAATATTCGTTTGGTATTCGGTATATATATATCATCGTTCTCTGCGGGTGAATATGCGTGTCCAGTTTGGCACCGCTCCACTCATGCGAAGGAGATAGACATAGCATTAAGTGAGACTCATTTAATTTATAATAATAAATAAATAAAAATAATTGAACCGAATGTCTTCGGCACCATAACCGAATAATTCGGCCGAATGCGATATTGGCCGAATACGGCACGACGATATTGAAAAAGATGATATATATATACCGAATACCAAACGAATATTCGGCGCATCTCTAATCTTAACACTCTCTCTACCCTCTCCCTGCCCTGCTGTGTCCGCACACAGCGTGAAGCTGATTTATTTATTTATTTACTTGTAAGTACACAGTGATTTATCGTAGAAAATGCTTTTTAGTGTCAAGTTCTCATTTTGTGCATTCTTTAGCCTGTCATCCTTAACTAATTTCAAAAATATCATAACAGACAAACATATATATTAAAAACATTATATAATACAAAAAAAATATTATACAATAATAAAAAAAAATACAAAATAAAAATTGTATACTAATATCCATTAAATATGCTTTTAAAATAAAAACCTACATATTTAAAAAAAAACAAAGCACTTTCTGACCTAAATAATCGTTTCAAGAGGGCATTGTTTGTAGATAGTGACACAAACTAAAGGGAGGAATGGTCTCGTTAAGACACTTTGGAACAAAAATCTTTTGTACAACTTAATGGCCCTCCACAAGCACCTAGACATTAAGTCATTTTCTTTGTATTGCTTTCTTCAATGTCCTAACACAAAGTTTCAATGGTACATCCATTTTCCATTTTTTTTAGCTTCACACTGTATCCCACATATGCAGGGCAGACAAGGGAAACTTTGTGTTAGGACACTGTGTTTGTTCGGCCATGCTTTGTCTTGACCATAATATTTGTAAAGAAAGTAATTAATTTCCCTGTATCTTCCCCATGTCTAGTACATTAAAAAATAAATACATATGCACAGGTATTGTGTCATATATTTTGTATTAACTAACTTTAACAGGATGTGGATCAACACCATATGTATCGAGCTGGCAGGCTATCTTCAAGAATGTTCGTTCAGCCTCCTGCGTAGACATGCCTTTAACACCTCCAGCCCCGGGTGTACCTTCCATTGGCTCTCTGTGTAACTCCTTAAAAAGAATATTTTAAGCCTTTAATATCTAATAATAGCTGTTGATTTTTATTTGTCATAAGAAACAAAATTATGAGTATTATGTTAAAAAATATATGTATATTATTAAGTGAATTTCAAAGATTCAAACTACTTAAAAAAAGGAGCCCATTATACTTTAAAATATAGCTCCTTCTTATTTAGTATTACAATTTAAATTTCTCAAGGTCACAACCAAGCTGTGATCAATGAATCATTAATTTATGCATCACTAGTTTAATATACATCAATAAAATCATTGCCATCATGCATGTCACAGGCTGATTCAAGGTTATAAATAGATATTGTATCAATATTGACATAATTTCTTTTTTTTTCAGCTTCATGCTGTATCCCGCACACAGCAGGGTAGGCAGAGGGAACCTAGTGTTAAGATACTCCATTCCCTACTTTCAGCCAATATCTGAAGGCATTGCGTGTTGAGTGGCGGAACTCAACGCCGCGCTTTCCCCTCGACACCAGAGCGAAGAAATGAATATATAAATGTAAATAAATATTTCATCTCCTCAAGTGGGGATCGAACCCACAACCAGTCGATTTACAGGCACTTTGTGCCCCTGCGCCACGACGGGCCTCTTGTTTTTTCTTTTTCTCTCCTAAATGTGGAATAACACTTTAAAAATGTTAAAATTAATTTCTTTTTTTTTTGTATCAAAGCCTTTTTAGCTTTTTTTAGCAAAAAATTTAGTGCTAAGACATTATATTTCCTTTATTCCGTGTAATTTTCTACATATTGCGTGTTGAATAGTAGAACTCAAAATCGCATTTTGTCAGGTAGCAATACCTGAGCAATTAAATCAAAATTATTTATATTTTCATTTAAGTCCTCCAATCTACCCTAACTTGAATACAGATGGGTAAGTGGAGAATGAAGTGTCTTGACACTAGGCTCACCCTACCCTGTAATAGGCATGTTAAAAAAGCATAAGCTGCAAAAAAAAAACACTAATTTATCACACTATGTATTTTCTTTAAATAGTATAATGCTATAGGCTTAGTTTTACCTATATTTTAAAGAAAAATATAAAATAAATAATGATAATACCTGAATCCTAGCTTCAATAGAATCAGTTTGTCTTAGGAGAAGTCTCATTTCTGTCACATAATTACCTACATGTATACTCGGGTCATAGTCTCCAAGTTCAACTGAAAGATTTTTTTTATTTAAAGATATGAAAAACATTTATAATTTCATTTTTGAAACATTAGGAAATATTTTTAAATTACTTTCACAAATTGAGTATGTAAAGAAAAATTGTCTAAAACAAAAACAACATTAGTATTATAGTATTATAATATATTGTGCAATAATTTCGCAATTACTTAGAAAACTCCCTAAACCATAATACTAATACATAATCTTGTGAAATATTGAAAACATTTCAGTTATCAAAATTTCCAAAAATTACACAATATTTATCAATCATAATTTTTAAATTATTTCAAAACATTTTTTCAATTTTGTGATTTAACATATCAATAATAAAATGGGAAGATTGAGTTAGACAATGTTAAAATATGTAAAACTTACAAAATATTATAAAAATATGACATTACATTTTTGATATTTTTGTACTTATACAATATATGATTGTTGTTAGTATATCATGCAAAAAAGATTAATAAATTAACAATTAAAGAAAGTCACACGTAAACCTAACCTATACAATATATATATTTTTTTGAATTAATAATTTAATAATTGTAAACAATATACTTTTTAATTTAAATAAATTATATAGTCTGAAAATCTATTGTGATTTGTGGTATTGTGGTACAGCATCTGACTGCAAATGTGATGGTTGTGGGTTCCATCTTCACATGGCAGAATTGATTTATTTCATTTTCCTCTAGAAGACAAAGTGCAAAGTAGGAATCTGTCACTCAATAATTTGGGTGGAAGCAGAGAACAGAGTGTACAGGTTTGTAACCTGCTACATGCAATATAAAGGGTGAAGTTAATAACAATCACTTTTGATTTGTTACAAAAAAAATACTTTTTTATTTTTATTCTATACCTATTGAGGCATAACTCTTTAAAATGTTGAAAAATGGCATGTCCTGAAAATTACTTACTTTGTATGATAAGTGCACCAAGCATAGCAGCTTCATTTGATGTACAATAAAGTCTCCCATGGAGTAAGTCTCTTTTCAATTGTAAATATATTTGAAATCTTGTCACATCCTCTTTCAACAAAAGTGGATTTGGTGGATAAAATTTTACACGAAAACTGAACAATATGGGTGAAGCATCTAAAAATAAACTTATATATATACTTGTGTTTATTATTTTTTTAAATATTGATAAGTTACTGGACACTACCACATACCTTTTACTTGCTTTAATATGAGTTTAGCTAAATGTAGCCAATGCTGTAAAGAAAGATATGTTTAAAACAATAATTAAGGAAAGATAATATATACTTTTAGATATTAAAAAACTAACCCTCTGTCCACCAGCATCAACATATCGAAGGCCGAAATAATCCGTTTCAATGAGATTCAGTTGTTGGCAAACATGTTCCAATAGAAATTTACCCTTATAGCTTGGCTACGAAATAAAATAATTAATTTATTAATAGTATTAAACAAATTATTTTTTTTATATATATTTTTAGAATATTTTCAGTGCGAACAAGTCCCCTACACTTTCTTATTTTGTTGTGTTGTTATATTTTTTTATGGCAAAATTAAAGAAACTACAAAATAGTTACATATATACTTACATGAAATTCACATTCTAGTATTTCTGTATCTTCTAACAATCGTACAGTACATTTATAAACAATATTACTATCACCACGACTTTTGAACATACTGAATAATTCAATATAAACTTTTGTTTAGTTACAGCTACTGGGTTTGCTTTTCATTTTTAAACATTCTAAATATTCTACCACATTTTTTACTAAAGTTAATTAGAAGGAAAATAAATTTCCTTCATTAATTTCTAGTATTTTTTATTATAATTTTTACTTCTCTGCAATCTACTCGTCAAATTTGACGTAAGAGTCAACGCTATAGATATAGAAACAGTGCTGCTAGTTGCAGATCCTCAAATATAACACCAGACCCCTAAAAAGTAAAATTTTTACTAAAAAAAGTAACATTTTACTATTTTATGTACAATGCGACAATATACTTTTTATAACTTTTTTTTGTGTGTCATGTTTTTGATAGTTTGGGTACTTTGTTTTTTTACATATGCTTTTTTTTAGAGTACTTTCCACTGTAGTTTTTAATGGGATTTTGTATTTTTAAGGTGTGGTGGTTCTTACTTTTCAATGTCAGGTGACTAACAACAGAAATTTATGGTGCTTCCCTTTTTTCTTTGAGGTGTGGTTGGCGAAGTTTTTGAGGCTAGACATGCCGCAGGGGCACAAGCATTGTAAACGCGAAAGGTTGTGCCTTGTAAGTTCGATTCCGATTTGAGGAAATGAAATGTTTAATATTTTCATTTCTTCCCTTTGGTAAAGGAAGAAAGCTCGGCATTTAGTTCCGCCACTCTGTATCTATTTTATGAAGACGTTCACAACTGATAGAAAAAAAGACATAGAAAAGAGTAACTACAGTGGCTAGTGGCAAAAGCAGATAGTGAGGTTCTTTTTGATAATACTACAAATAATTTTCACGAAAATTTTATTATTCAATGTACCTTGGTCATGGTAGTCTTCGAGAAATTTATGAGTATAATATCATTACTTTTATTACAACACTACATAATAAAGTAGTATGTGTATATTAAATATTTAAAATCTACATTTGTTACGGACTTCCAACTTGAATTCGATAAATCAAATAACCTGTATTGGCATACATGCAATTTTCTTCACGGTTTGTTTTAAAAAAAATGCTTTATTCTATTTTTTCCATTAAATGGAACTATTTACTTTTTCTTCAGTAAAATATAGATTACCAAAATAAGCTGTAAATATTAATACATACTAGAAACATCTCTTTTTGATTTATGAAAAAAGTAAAAATATATAAAAATCTATTGGCTAAAACTATTAAACAATACAAGACTCGAGAAGGTATTTAATTCTAAGTTAAATTACAAGACTGTATTTATTTCAATAGAAATACTGCGATCATTTTAATATCCTACAAAAAACAAACACATGTTGTCAATAACGTAATCTTTTTAATTATGAATCTATGACATTGTTCCCTTTATGTATTCCTGAACGATAACAGGATATGACGCACTATATGCCAATGTTACTAGTATTAAAAATATTTAATATTTGTGGAAATGAATATAACCATGACATTTTTTAATATCGTGATTTTCTAATATTTTTTTATTATTTATAGTATTTTTAAGTTTTATAAATATTTTATTTATTATTTAAATCAAACTCCGTGTAATTTATTAAATCATTTATTAAAATGACCCATCCCTTCATTCAAAATGTATAATTATAATTTATTTTTCAATGACTTGAATTATATGAATTATAATTTATTTTTCAACGACTTTAGGATAAATAAGGTTTATAAGTGATCCACATTTTATCCTAAAGAATATTTTGATTATGTAGTTTTAAATTAAAGAGTAAATAAAAAAGCCTTAGTTTAAAGTAGCTTCTTTTTTTTATTATATTCACACACACGTAGGCTAAGATTATGCATTATTTATTGGATGCTACCAACTGCTACAACCTTTATCTTGGTTTAACCAAAACCAGACCAAAACATTATATCCAACCCTTGTGAATATAATTAGATATCATACCCCGATTTATAGCGTTTTGCCAGTGGCAGACTCACAAATTTCTATAAACGTAGGGCTATTAAATTTACTTACCTCTTCAAATGTAAATTACTAGGCTATTATTACAGTCCAACAAAAATAACAAAAAAGTGAAAATGGGCAAAATTTGTCACAGACTTCCATTTTTAAAATATCAGAAAACTACATAACACAAATCGTTTTAATATCTTTACAAAAGATAAAACGGTCCACAAATTTGAGCCTCAACAATCTGCCACCATAGACTGCTTTGTCTTCTTCTAAGCTTCTTGTAAAACCACCAACGAATCCATAATTCAGAAAGTAAAGAAATAGAAAGAAGTTGTTATTATAATTATAATTAATGTTGTGTATAAACATAAATTTACAGTAAAATTAAATCATACATAGCTTTTTCTCTTCACGCTGCAGCTTGCTTACATAGAACATCCGTGCTCATTAAGACACTTTTGTTCTCCATTTTCCACCGAATTTCTGAGGCATTGCGCCTTGAGTGGCGAAACACAACACCGCGCTTTGCCTCATTACTAAAGTGAGGTAATTAAAATACTAAGTATATCATCATTCCCCCATGTGGAAAGCGAATCCAAAATTGTCAGTTTTTACAGTCGCATCCTCGTTCCCCTGCGTAAGTAATATTATTAATCATATTATAATTTTTTAAAATATTTATCTAAATTTATATATTCCATTTTTCTCTAGTATCAAGGTAAAGCACGGCGTTGAGTTCCGCCACTCAACACGCAGTACATCTAGATTTCGGCGGAGTGGGATACGGAATGTTTTAACACTAGGTTCCCTGTGCCTATCCTGCAGTGTGCGGGACACGGCGTGAAGCTGTTTTTTTTTATGTATGATAATTTTTTTTAAGTATATTTTTGTTTGTATGTCAGATGTATTAGAATTTTAGCGCGGCCACACCAACAGACGGAAGTGACTACGACCCTTTCCTTCCAGCCGAAAGAAAAACCATTTCTCGTCCATTCTGTTGGAGTCTTTCTCGGATAATACACGCTATCCGTGGTGAGTGTCAGAAGATTTAAAGTGAAGTGCAAATTGATAAGTGAATAGATAGTACTTTCCCCTTATTACTTAGTTTTGTGTTAGTATTGTAACTTTCTATTCAGTTTAATACAGTTTATTTGCAAAGTTTAATCTACTTTCCGTAATTATGGTGCCATTTTCAAACTTAAATCCCCTTTTGTGTCATTTTATTTTCTTTTACGATATGTTAATTTTACTGTAGATTAAGTTCTCTCTTTTGTTTCTTTAGCTACCGGCTCTTAATTATAGTTCCACCTTTAAAATTGAACTTGCTTACGCGTCATACAACGTTAGCGACCGGCACATGTTACCACGTGGTTGTGATCAATCTTTGTATATGTTGAGTAACATATGTAATTTTTTTTTCTAAATCTGTAATATTTAGGATTTTATTAAAGTCTTTTAATTATTTATTAGTATATTTCTTTTATCCATAATGGCGGATATCCATTGTTAAGTGTCAAGATAGGGCGAGGCGGCCATGCGGCCGCCATATTGCCGGTCGCATATCCGTACATGAGGCTATGACCTTGTGTTTGTGCATCACAATTGCGAATCCTTGTTTTCTTGTTAAGTTTAATCAACTAAAGTAACATAAGTGTTCTCTTTCTTTTTAGACTAACCAAAAATGGGCAAGGAAAAGATTCACATCAACATTGTCGTCATTGGACACGTCGACTCCGGCAAGTCCACCACCACTGGTCACTTGATTTACAAATGTGGTGGTATCGACAAACGTACCATCGAAAAGTTCGAGAAGGAAGCCCAGGAAATGGGCAAAGGTTCCTTCAAATACGCCTGGGTGTTGGACAAATTGAAGGCTGAGCGTGAACGTGGTATCACCATCGATATTGCTCTGTGGAAGTTCGAGACTGCCAAATACTATGTCACCATCATCGACGCTCCCGGACACAGAGATTTTATCAAGAACATGATTACCGGTACGTCCCAGGCCGACTGCGCCGTGCTCATTGTCGCCGCCGGTACTGGTGAGTTTGAAGCCGGTATTTCTAAGAATGGACAGACCCGTGAGCATGCCCTACTTGCCTTCACACTCGGCGTCAAGCAGCTGATTGTTGGAGTAAACAAAATGGACTCCACTGAGCCCCCATACAATGAGGCTCGTTTCGAAGAAATCAAGAAGGAAGTATCTTCCTACATTAAGAAGATCGGTTATAACCCAGCTGCCGTCGCTTTCGTACCCATTTCTGGCTGGCACGGAGACAACATGTTGGAGGCATCTACCAAAATGCCCTGGTTCAAGGGATGGCAAGTGGAGCGCAAGGAAGGTAAGGCTGACGGTAAATGCCTCATTGAGGCTCTCGACGCCATCTTGCCTCCAGCGCGTCCCACCGATAAGGCACTCCGTCTTCCCCTACAGGACGTCTACAAAATCGGTGGTATTGGTACAGTGCCAGTAGGCAGAGTTGAAACTGGTGTCCTGAAACCTGGTACCATTGTTGTCTTTGCTCCCGCTAACATCACTACTGAAGTAAAGTCCGTTGAAATGCACCACGAAGCTCTCCAAGAGGCTGTGCCCGGAGACAATGTAGGTTTCAACGTAAAGAACGTGTCCGTCAAGGAATTGCGTCGTGGTTACGTTGCCGGTGACTCCAAAAACAACCCACCCAAGGGTGCCGCTGACTTCACCGCACAAGTCATTGTACTCAACCACCCTGGTCAAATCTCTAATGGATACACACCTGTGTTGGATTGCCACACAGCTCACATTGCTTGTAAGTTCGCCGAAATCAAAGAAAAGGTTGACCGTCGTTCTGGTAAATCCACTGAAGATAATCCTAAATCTATCAAATCTGGTGATGCTGCTATCGTCAACCTCCAACCATCCAAACCCCTGTGTGTGGAAGCTTTCCAAGAATTCCCTCCCCTCGGTCGTTTTGCCGTGCGTGACATGAGGCAGACAGTAGCTGTGGGTGTCATCAAGGCTGTCAACTTCAAGGAAGGTGCTGGTGGTAAAGTCACCAAAGCCGCTGAGAAGGCCACCAAGGGCAAAAAGTAGCTAGCGCTGTTAACAGCTAAATTCTTTATCCAACTGCGATACTTCATTCACCGAAAGGTGTTCAGGAGGAAAAAAGGGCTACAAACTCATTCCTTTTCTATATTTTTTACAAGGCTTATACTGTAACATTATTTTATAATTTATAAGGTTATACATATATCTGAAATATTTTGTTATGACTACAACTAAAGTGTAAATTCATAGAATAAAAGTAGCCTCCAATAATAATAAAATTTTGTTTTATTATCCCCTTAATTTTTATTTTGCTAATTCAAAATGTCAGTATGATTAGAAAATTTATTAAATAAATAAAAATATAGGCCGTCGTGGCGCAGTAGCATAAGCGTTTGACTTTAAACGCCATGGTTGTGGATTCTATTTAAACTAAGGTAACTATTATTTAAAAAATGTACATTTCTTCGCTCTGATAACAAGGCAAAGTGTGGCGTTGAACTTTGGCATTCGACAATTGAATATTCGGCGGAACGCTTACCTTGCTAGCGAGATACAGCGTGAAGCTAAAAAATGTTTGTTACAAAATTGACAGTTATTTGAAGTATTAAAAATCTTAGTCTAGAATTTCTTGAAATGCTTTCTTTCTGTAGTAATTGAAGTTCAATCTGCGGTTAACGGTACGGTCAAGAAGTGGCGGCTCGAAGTTATTTGTAAATGGCTGCACAAATATGATTTTAGGATTTTTTCAAACAAATTGGGTTTTATGGACTTTAATGCGCTGAAGACGAGAAACCTAACCTCAGGGCGGCCACGACTTTTTGACCTTAATGTACATAGGATTGAAATATACGATGTAATCGTACATTAAATACCGTACGCGAATTATCGTACTCCATTAACATGTTAATTTAAGCAATTGCATTCCACAAGCAATATCCAAAGATCGTGTTTTACTAATCGCGTCCATGATTGCTGTGAATGCAGCTTTCCATTGTATATCTATACAGTATACATACCTTAAATCTTAGTGATAAATCAATATTAGGTACATATTCGATCAGTTGTGCTTGATTAATAAAATGTCAGTACCTTTTGTATATTTTTAATTAAAAACTAAAATTAGACAATACTATTTAGAACATAAAAGAACTACAGATTTTAAATTGGTTAAAAAAAATTGTTATTGATGTTATCGAGTTCTAACTAAAAATAATAGTTTCCTTTATGAAATATAATTTTTATTGACAAAAATAACTCAATGTAATTTATTAAAATAAAAAAAAGTATGAATAAAGATAGATATTTACAATGTGAAATTGAGAAATAAAATTTTACATTTTTAAGTGTAAATTAATATAAAATTAAAAAAATAGTTTGAATTGTTATTTTATTATTGACATCATATAACTGTATAGTAGTTATTACTACTGAAATGAAATATAAATAAAACAAATTTTAGAATTTGATATTCTTTATTTTAACATCTAGCACAATTAATATATTATTTTTTAGATTCGTTAATCTACAATTACTATAGGAAATATGTTAAATGTAATAAATTAACTATTTTCTTGCGATTCTTGCGTACATTCTTCGTGTTCTATTATCATGTTAGCCCATGCCTCATTTTTATAAAGCCTCTGTTTTTTAATATATGGTGCATAGTAAATTTTGTGAGTAACAAATAAAAGTGATGTTACTGAAATAGCCATTAACATCTTTACTGTAGGACTAGACGAATAAAACCACTGCCGCAATATACGCATATTATTGAGTTGCAGGAGTATCTGCTTCACTTGTTATTTCTTTTTCCTTTCTAGAGTAACGAGTATCCAGTAGGGGTTTCCAGATATATACACCACTACAGAATCCCAGAATTGTTACTAAGACCAGTTGACCTTTTGTTATTCCCTTAGGTCTATATATTTTCATAATTCTTTAAAGAAAAAATGTTTTGATTTATGTAACTTAAATCTAACCTAATATAAGTAAATAAGAAAATCACATCCATGATCAATGTTATGTCATAGCCGCACGGCATATTTAGATGTTTTAGATACAGATTAAAAATTATAGTTATATACTAAATAGACTAAATTAATAATTATTATGTATAGTATTTATGAAATTATAAGTGAAATAGGGATCAATAAAAATGTTTTTAGAGCTTAAGTTAGATATTTGCAATATTTATGGCAATTCTCCTAAAATTGTTATTTTTAAACAAAAAATATGTCTTTTTTAAGACCAGCGTGTAAAGCTGAAATTTTGCTGCTAGATATAAGCTTGGATATTATAATGCACATTTATTTAAGTGGCATCTATGAATAACCCCTATTTATTTTAAAAATGGAATTTGTAAAGCATGTGTTAATACGGACAATGACAATTAATGTAGAAATAAGCAACTGAAGGAAAATGATGCTGTGGTACCAACAATGATTTTTTACAACAGAATTGAAATTAAATCAGAGAAAATCAGATATAACGGAACGCCAAACGCTACTTATTACTAGCTGATCAGTATATTTAAGGTTAAGTTGTGGACACACGAGTGCTTAGGATACTATCTTGGGAACAGACCAATATGTAGTCGTTAGAATAAGGAGTCTGTTTCATTTTGAGGTACGAGACTGGAGGTCTCGTACCTCAAAATGAAACAGACTGGAGGTTTCGTACCTCAAAATGAAACTTGCAGTCGAATTATCGCATAAGAAGCTGGAAGTTTTCAGATCCATCGATCAAAGAGGAATAAGTACTTCCAAAATATTAGACATCTTTGAAACAGAAAACGGAGATGTTGAAGTATACTATGCCATTAATTATATTTAAGAATTATACGAGAAAAGCACCGACAGATATATGTAGTAAATGCAAATGAGGTTTTAGTAAAAAGCACGATAAATGGTGGGATGATAAAGTGAAAGACACTGTAGAGAAAAAAAAGCTCGTTAGGATCAAAAGGCCTCAGATAAATCTTTTTAAAAAAGAAAAAGGAAGCTACAAAGGCACCAAACGAAAGTATTGATAAAGACGAAGCGTGAAAGTTCTGAGAAAGAAAGAAACAAAATGTTAATGAATTTCTAACGAAATTTTTGTGATTCCTAAGGTTGTTTACTAATTTGCCACACATTTTACAGCAGTGAGCAGGTCGCAGGAGGTCTACACCAAGAATTTTTTTTTAAATGTTTGACAGAGGTACAATATATTTTGGAAGACTACATCGGTACAATACTTTAATCTTCCCTTCCCTTCCGTTCCCTTTAAGCTTCCCTTGTTTTAAAGTCTGTTTACAGAGATCACTCAGCCTGTGTGCGAGAAAGAAAAGGCACGTCTCACGTATTGAATAAGGTTGCGTCATGTCAACTTGGCAGCATGAAGTGACACAAAGTGGACATATAATGGGAAAATTTCCTTTCCAAGGAAAGTCCTCTCTTAAAGAAGGACCAGAGCCTGTTCTTGCATTTGAAAGAAATGAAAAAAAGACGCACAGGCGTATTGCTGCCGATAGCAGAATAACTAGGGCTTTAGATGCATTGATGAGGCCGGGACGCTGAACACCTAAGGGACGAGCTTTGATAGATGAAGAATGCCTTTCACCAGAGTAAGATGACTACTCCCCTCCAGCGTTATCGGAAGACCCCCAGTAGAAAGGCAACCGGGACTTCTACTATATGTAAAACACCTTTTGAAATAGCCTGTCTATTTGCAACATTTTAAGAAAAGCTTCCATTAAAACTATATTTAAGTCTAAGTAGAAAGTAAATCCAATTCTTAAGACTAGTGTAACGTAATTTTCCACTGCATTGTATAGATCTATAGAAACTAGGTAGTAACTGAGATTTAACATACATTGTTCAAAAATGGGGAAGCATCGATATTGGGGGAACGAACACATCTCCGATGTCAAGAATGGATATGTATCGAAGATAGCTGCGTCTGGGTAAAGAGCGGATAAACCTGACCATAACATCGGGTCTTATAAATCACAAACCCTCGCTCGGGAGAAAAGATATATACAGGAAGAAGGTCACGGAAAAAACATAAGAAACCCCCGCATGGCCTTTATAAAGAGATTGACGAGTGGTAACAGTGGATAAAGTAAAACATACAGAGAGTAGGGCTTTTGGCACTCCGTTCTTTTCGATAACGTGAGATGTAAAAAATAAAGAATAATGAAAAAATAAATAAAAACAACTGAAGAATATTAATATAATAGAAATCGTTAAACTTTAGATATATAATATTTTATTAACTCTAAATCTAAAATTTAAGTTGAAGTAGCTTATTTTTGTACTGTTCTATATGCGAAAAACAGTAATAATATTTATAACGTTTTCATTTCACTGAAACTAAATGCTATGGAAGTGATATAGCAAGAAGATTCAAAAGAACAGAATCCGAGAAAAATTCTCGAACAAAATTTAGGTGCTACGTAAATTTTTAGTCAAAGCTGGTTTAAACATTAAAAATTCATCACACGACCCATCCGTGAGTTAATCTATTAGAAATATGTCTAAGATTCAGGACTACAGCCTGAAATCAGACCCATTTGTCTACTTTAAAAGCTAATAATTATTCTCTTCGACTTACTTCTCTTCCAGCGTCATTGCCATCTTTTACCATTTTATTGGCTATGACGTCGCAATCAATGATGTTTTTACATAAAACACGTTGAAATTTTATCAAAAACTCATTAAAGTACATGAATGTACTGGTTACTGATTTTGTTGAAAATGTTAATAAAAGTATATATTACCAATTGCCGAAATATTTTTAATCTAAAAGATGTAAATAAAAATAATAATGACGATTGATGTGCTAAAATTACGAGAATCCAATTTAAGACTTATTTCTGAATTGTTAAAGCTTCCGTGGCGGCCGTTGCACCATCGGAGAATAAAGCTCTGCATGTAACATTATTATAACCCAAAAATATTTAAAACAAAAGCTCGCTCGATCAATGACCTTATTTTTACAAACTTTTTTTGCGATCTATGTTTGTGTAGCTACACCTAAATTATAAGCACGTTTTTTATTAAAAACTTTAAGTATTATTTCCTATTTCGTTAAAAATAGCAAAAAAATTAAATATATTAGTTTAATTACGAATATTTTTGAAAAGAAATTAATTAAGAATACACCAAATCTCCACGTAAATAATCAATTTGTTGAAGGTTTTTTCTTAAACTTGTCTAGACTACTTGTGTATTATTTAGTTAAGTATTTAATATGATATTCGTCTTCTTAAAATAATTTACTATTAATGAGTAAACACAAGAAAATTGAAATTTGTGCGTTTCAGAGAACTGCCATTCAACCCTAAAAAACCATAAGGTTGAGGCTTGATGATTGACAAGAATACTATTTGTATATTTGCAAGAATACTATATGTATAAATATAATTATAACAAATGTTTATAAGCAATAAAAAAGTATAAAGTGTTTATATGTTTTATTTTTATTATTATACCAGACTATCATTATTATTATTATACCAGAAATGATTCACTATTTCAAAATCATTTGGAAGTATTTTTCTTTAAAATTAAGTAATAAACTTCCAATTGATTTTGAAAGAGTGAATCATTCTGGCTTTGAATAAAAGTCGATTTTTTATCCAAATATTAGCCAAATTTTGAATTTCCCGCCGATATCTGAGGCGGTAAATTTTAAATATCGTTTCTGGTGGGCACACGATAGATGGTAGCAGTGGCGTTTTGTGCCCCATTTTTTTGTATGAAATGAAATTCTTTCCTTTGGGTATATGTGTTCTGTGGACTGAACTGAAGTCGAACTACGACACGAGTGTTTATGACTTTTTCTTTTACTAATCAAATGTTTGTAAATTTTAGGTTAACATCTTTTCATAATAGAACATAAATAAAATATTAAAATGAAAGGTCCTATCAGAACTCTGCCTAATATATTAATAACAGGTTAACATTACTCTTATTTATAGGAATGACATTATGTTTTTGTACTTAATTAATATGTTTCACATGTTTTGTTTTGGGTTTTAGGAACACCAGGAGTCGGCAAATCATCCATTTCTCGATTATTATCAGATAGAATCAGATTTGAATGGAGGGAAGTGTCGAAAGTTGCAGAAGAATACAATTGTCTAGATGAATACGATCCAGAGTACCAATGCCCTTTCTTAAATGAGGATAAGGTACAACAGATTGATATTGTTTTTGTTTGTCATCTATAAATTGTTAATTCTTTAACAAGCGTAAAGTATGTAATGCTATGTGTTACTGATATTAATATTTACAGTTGTTAGACGTTATGGAAGGAATGATGGCAAAAGGAGGTAATATTGTAGATTACCATGGGTGTGAGTTCTTCCCAGAACGTTGGTTTGATGGAGTTTTTGTAATAAGAGCAAATAATACTGTATTATATGACAGGCTTCAGGCTAGGTCAGTATAAAATAAAAATTATATACAATAGCAGTAATATTTGAAATATGTATATATTTCTGATAAAAAATACTATATGAGAGGGACTCTCTGTTAAAACATTGTGGCAATAAGTTATACTATAAAATATACAGTGCCTTGAATGCATAGCAGAAAGTAGTAAGCACTGTCTTGACACAATTCTTTCTACCTATCCTGCTATATGTTTGATAATGTGTAATATTGAAAAAAAGATATATTCAAAATATCTTTTTTTAAATTCACACTGCATCCCGCATATAGCAGGGTTAGCAGAGGGACTATGGGAACCTAGTGTTAAGACACTCTGTTCCCTACTTTCTGCCAAATACTGGAGGCATTACATGTTAAGTGGTGGAATTCAACACCCTTTGCCTTATTACCAGAGCGAGGAAATTGAAATATTTAATATTTTATATCCTCAAGTAGGACTCTAATCCACAACCTATTATGCTTACAGTAAAAATGAAATTACAGTCAATAAAATATAATATGAATATTTGCTTCTTAACAAAAATCTAATTAAATTACTTTGAATTTCAGAGGATATACAGGAAAAAAATTGGAAGACAATATACAATGTGAAATATTTGAGACATTATTAGAAGAGGCACAGTCTTCATATAAGCCTGAGATCATACAACAGCTTCACAATGACACTGAGGAACAATTGCACAACAACATAGATACTATTGTAGAATGGATAGAAAAGTGGAAGGAAGAAAATATATAATTATCTTAGATAAATAATTTTATTTATAAAATATACCTTTATTTCAATAAAACAATAATATTTAAACATATTAGTATTCGAGTCCAGAACAGAGAGTCAGAGAACAGCACCACCACTCAAATAATGAAATAATCAAAAAATATATCTTTTATACATTTTATAATTTGTTTATGTCGTAATCATATCAGGATGATCTCATAAATTGTCAGTACCATTGTGGCATAGTGGGACAGTGTCTAACTGCACTGCATTATAAATGTAATGGATGTGAGTTAGATCCTCATTTGACATACATACATATACATTCCCCATTCTCTCAAAACAAAGTGCAGCATTGAGTTCCATTACTTCAACAGGGGATAAAATTTGTCTCTTGATATTGGGTTCTCTCTGCCTTCCTATACATTGAAGCGTGAAACCTTTTAATTTCTTTACATTTTATACTGTTTAATTAAATGATAGAATTATATTTTATGACATCATGCATACTTAGTTCTATCAAAAGAGCAGCTGGGCTTGTCACATTGTAAATAAGCTTATTGAGATATTTATTATCTCAAAACTTGTTGTTAAGAGGGATTAACTGATGACTTGAAATATAGCAAAATTATGTGCATGTCAAATTTCAATATTTTGTAAATACAAAATCTATATACCCTATTCATTATGGCATGAGACAAAATGTAAACAAAGAAATTCTGTTTTTCAAACTGTTTTTTTTTATTTCTGCTTAATTTATTTAACATAGCGTTTCTTCTACGTGTTTAAGCACATTAATAACAGTAACAAAAACAATATAAATCATAACAAAATAAACAGAAAACAACTTTAAACGAATCACGAATTACAAAAATTTAATGAAATTATCTGGAAACAACACTCGTATCTACATGTTGACCAACAGTCAAAAAGATTGATATAATCAGATGGATAACAAAATGTTTGAGAAGAAGTTGGCTTTTGGGTGTTTTTACATGTCAAATATTTAAAAATTATTATTGAAATAATTTAAATTTTGAGTTGAAATGCTCCAAAATGTTCCTGGTTTAAAAAAAATTACAGGATTACGAAAATTAAACATTTTTCAAACCTATTATTTAAGTAAATTCAAATTGGTTTTATGGTTACATTTATTATGGGTGCAAATAATAATAAAATCAAACAACTTTTGTATAAATATTTCCTAATTTATTTTTGTTTCCACTGACAATAATTAAGAAATGCATTAAAATTACTGTATTTCGATACATAATAAAGGCTATATCGATGAAATATATTGGGTATTAAGTGTAGTGACATATAAAATTATTCATAGAAAAAGTACAACCAATAAAATCTCATCGATAGATCCCAAATATGGGCACTCATATAAAAACGATGGAATGGTATTCTATAGATAATCTATAGTTTACTAATTTAGTCCATTTTGTATAGTGAGTGTTACTTTCATACATACATACACTCATTCACTCACAGATCTTTCATGGAAAGTGTATCCACAACTGCTTTAGAGCTCATCTTTGCTTATAACATTGCCCTTTCTGTCATAACCTTTGAGTTTGTCTGAGGCGTTTTCAGATACATATTTAATGAAGTCTTCAATGGCACGTCCACCCTGCAAAAGGAAATATATTTATATTAACATAGCCAATATGGAACATATACATTTTTTTTCAGCTTCACGTGTGTATCCAGCACACCGCAGGGTAGGCAGAGGGAACCTAGTGTTAAGACACTCCGTTCCCCACTTTCCGCCGAGTTCTGGATGCTGGAGTGGCGGAACTCAACGCTGCGCTTTGCTGCGCTTCGACACCAGAGTGAAGAAACGAAAATATAAATAAATATTTCATTTTCTCGAGTGGGGATTGAACCCACAACCAGTCGATTTTACAGTCTTACTTTGTGCCCCTGCGCGACGCGACTGGCCTCACATATACAAAATGTTTGCTTAAAACATATATGAAAATAATGGTAAATAATGGAAAATAATGATATTTGGTAACATAGATTTGAATTAGGTACAAGCATGATTTCATATTTTGAAATTGTAACTTATCATCCCTTAACCTGAACATATAAATAAATATGTTTACAGTTACACACACATTGATAAACAAAGAGTTTTTTTTAGTTTCACACTATATCCAAAACAAGCAGTGTCAGCAGAGATAACCTAGTGCCAAGATAGGTAAGGTCTCAGCTTGTGTTAAGTGATGAAATTCCCTTGAATAGGAATGAAATTTACAATTTTACACTGCACTTTCTGTAATAAAACTCATTTTTTTAATAAAGTGTATGATTTCTAACTTACATTGTATCTAACTGGTTTCTTGGAGCTATCCTTAGGCTTCCAGTAAATTGTTGGGAAGCCTGACACATCGTATGAAGACTTAGGCCAGTCATTGGCGGTAGCGTCTAGTTTGATGATGTCAACTTCTTCATCCTTCATCTGTAAAAAATTGGTTAATAATTGATTTTTAAAATTATTTTTGGGATGGGTGTTTAATTGACTGACAAATATTTTTTATAATATTATTTTCAATAAATGAAATATTTATTGAAATTTATATTTCCATGTCTTCTCTCTGGTGTCGAGGCAAGTACCGCAACTCAATACGCAATGGCTCCAGAATTCGACGGGTAGTGGGAAATAAAGTATCTTAACACTAGGTTCCTTCTGCCTACCCTGCTGTGTTTGGGATACAGCGTGAAGCTGATTTATTTATTTTTGTCTTTTGTAGAAAATAATAATCTCAGTCTATAATAGTACTCATTTGTTTTTCAAATTACCTTTTCAGCCAATTCATCCCAAACTGGTACCAACTTCTGGCAATGACCGCACCATGGTGCGTAAAACTCAATTAAAGCGTCCCGTCCACTATCGGTCACTAGCTCCTTGAAGTTTTTGCCGACTGCTACTTTGACAGGTCCAGCCTCTGAAGGAATCGGTTGAGACTTGATGAATGGTTCTAGTTTGCCATCTACTAGGTCCTTGGCGAATGCGAGTAGATTTTCAATACTGTAATAAAAAGAAATTGTTATTTTAAAGTTTTTTAAAACTGTAATAAAAATATCTATATGAGTTTTTTTTAACAAAAAAGTGTTATGACGTTTTTTTTGTGGTTGGTTGTGGTTTCAAGTAAACAACTATTTTAGATAATAAAAATATTTACATTTAACTAGAGACTGTGGCGCAGGGGCAGCTAACTGTAAAACTGACAGTTGTGGTGTCGATTTCCACTCGGAGGAACGATATATTTAATATATTTTCATTTCTTCGCTCTGGTGACGAGATAAAGTGCAACGCTGAGTTCAGCCATTCAACAATGTAAGCAATCCAGAATTCGGTACAAACTGAGGAACGGAAGTGTCTTGGCACTAGGTTCCCAGTTTCACTCTGTGTACCCTGCTATCTCTCCAGTTTCTTAAGACAAAATAATTTTACACATAAAAAATAAAATGTGTGAAATAAATCAATTATAGAATGATATTTTATAAATGCATATTTTTACTAGAGTATTCTACAGCAATTAAATTAAAGCATTATTGATAAGAATACATTTTAACAAACAAAGAGTCATAAGCATTTTAAAACATTGCAAGTTAAAACTTTTTAATTAATAAAACACAATCTGTTTATACATTTTTAAGTTCTACAAAATTTAATCGCTCTTATCGACTTGAATCAGTTCAATAATTTAATTTTAATTCAGATTAAAGTTTATTTTCAGTAAGTCTAACTAATTAAAAATATTGATATCAGTTTAGTTACACATAACTGGTATATGGGAATTACTAAGTAATTTAAATCGCGACTAAATTACTGTAACAAATTAGTATTAAATGAGTAATGCCGATTCCGTCAATTATTATAGTATCGTGACTGTACACCTCGACGGTATGGTCAGATTTCTAATTTTTTTAAGGCAATAACGCGTTTAGTGATAACATATATTTTAAATTTATTCATTTATTTGATAACTTAAGAGGCAATTTATTAGATAATATACTAAGCTTGAATGATTTTGAAGATGTGTGAATAAAAAAGTACATCGTCTAAAATATTATTACTAACATGGAATAAGAAATCATTAAAATTGTTTTAAGATATAGAAGATCCACCAAACGCATCTCCAATATATTTTTATTTTCCGCGTCTCCGCTTTCCGCCAACAATCGACTGTGGAAACTAACGCCACAATAAATTGCGGCTTATGAGATAAATTTCATAAGGATGAAACTAAAATAATTCACCTGAACTCTTGGCCCATCACAAATTTGTTGCCATCAATGTCCTTTCCGGCCACAACAGGCTTGTCACCTTTGGCAAAGTCGATGCCGTAGTCGTTCAGCTCGTGCATGAAGTCATCCTTGTCGCTGATCGCGAATGATATTTCTGACATTTCCTTGGCAACCTGAATAGTTGATAAAAATTATTATTATTTTAGTATAATATAACTCTTTTTCCGTTTCCTACGCACTTTACTATTTTCGAGGCGTTGTATGTTGAATAGCAGAAGTGAACGCCATAAGTCATTTCTCAGAGTAGGGTTGGAACCCACAACCATCCCGTTTACAGTCGCATGCTTGTGCCCCTGCGCTATTACTGGCATGGCTGGTCATATTTTGTTTTAGCAATAAAAATATGCATATAACTTTCTGCTTACTCTTATTTTTCAATAAACTAATTTAGTTGCTTATTTGTGCGCATTTTAAATGTATGTCTGTATATTAATAATTATAATCTGAATAATAATTATACTTGTATATACGGAAATTATTATTTTGCTACAACTTATCAAGCATGCACGTTCAATGAGTACCTAAGGAAAATGTACATAAAACAAGTGACTTGGTCTGAAGAATTTAGTTTGAATATTTAATAGGCCAGTAGTGGCACATGGGCAAAAGTGTGTGACTGTAAACGCGACTGGTTGTGGGTTCGATTCCCACTCGAAGAAATGAAATATTGATTCAAATTTATATTTTCATTCCTTCGTTCTGGTGTCGGGGCAAAGTACGGCGTTGAGTTCCGCTACTCAACATGCAAAGCCTCCAGAATTCGGCGAAAAATGGGAAACGGAGTGTCTTAACACTAGATTCACTGACATTTAACACTTACCTTTGCCTGTGCTGTATGTGGGATACAGCTTAAAGCTGTGATAAAAAGTATGTATATATATATATCTAATAACATTAATGTCTATTTAAATTTATAGTGACTACATGGATAACTTCCCTACAGAGGCAAGTTAATACTTATATTTATCACATAGAATACTTTTAAAAGTAACATAACCTTTTTTTTATGTCACACACAGCACCTGTCATAACATTCTTTACAAAAAAAACTATAAATAAGCTGTTGTGGAACCTTGGAAGCAACTGTCTCTGAGAACGAAATTGTAGTGATATGAACGATATTGTAGTGAGTTTAATCCTCTAATCCAATCCAGTTTTTGATTATTTCCATTATTCTGCTTTGATTGTCAAAAAGGAAATTAGGCAGTGTACTCTGCTATGCGGGCAAAATAGTATTGATGTTTTTGATTTGACCTTAAGTACACGGTTCCTCCAGTAGTTGGTTCCCTTAGGATTCTTCTGGTAGTCAACATCGTAGTAGACAACTACAAGGGGGTTGCTGAAGTCTTGGATATTCTCCTTTTGACGCACACCGACTAGACCATGGCTGAAAACAATAGGGATGTATTAAATATTTTTAACAAAAAAAAGTAAGCTAATAAGTAAAAAAATATATTAACATGAAGTAATACGTATTTTTATTTAGTTAAACAAATATCATTAAATAAGTATTTTATAATATTGAAGTTATTGCCAAGTAAAAGAAACGGGAATTAGTAATGTCAAAATAATAAAATATTTATTTAATGGTATTTCTTTAACTAAATACAAATCACATCAAACTACCCTTGTAGTATGTACTTTCAAATAACAAAAAGAACAATCGAAATCGGTTGACGCAATATTGAATATTTGTCGCGCACATAATTAATGTAAATTTAAGATTTTCTCATGGATAGCATTGTTAGAATGACGGTAGAATGGGAAATATATAAATATGTAGGGACACATTTACAGCTTATTAATTTTATTTAGATATGTAACAGGGAATATATTACTTATGTTAAGGTTCACTTGGCCTAATGAATGTGGAATATGACTTTATGCATTTTAATAAAAATTAAGTAAATTGAAGATAATAGCAAAATAATATGTCAATTTCAAAAATTTCAAAAGCGATTCTAATTATACACCAAATACCTATAGGTAAAATTATGAAATGAAGTAAAAAGAAATAATTAAAATCGCTTACTAGTTTTCCTTGATGAAGCCCTTGAGTTCAGCTGGTTCACCATTGTACACGACGAAGGAATCTTCGAATTTGTTTTGGAGACGCTTGGGACGGTACAGCACTACATTGTCCCTGTTGACAAAAGTATATATTTTAATATAATAATATTATATTTAAAGTCATTTGTTATAAGCGCATCCGTTTATCTTCTCAAATAGGGAGAAGGGAAGAATAAAAAAAAATGGGTGCGGATGTTATGTTTTTGAATAACATATTTTTATTTATGTATTTAGGATAAATGCAAGGAAATAAATAATTATTCTTATCCAACACGATCTATGTGCCTAGATAGTTCATTGTCGATGGTACAAGCGATTTCATTTACTTGCGTATTTTCAACCGCCCCAGCTGTAGATGTACTGGCACCGTCGTTGATCCGCTCGGCCGCATTCATTTTTTTACGTCCCCGGCACGCCTTCACTAGTTCATATGGTGTTTTATTACCACCATTTGATTGTGTTAGAGAAGTCCTTTCTGACCGTATACGATCTCTGTTTGCCAAATGCTTTAGTTTTTCGACGGGTATAGGCCGAAATTATTTTGATAATATTTTTTTATTGTAATTACACCCTATTTCAACTAATCTTTTATATTAAATCTATAGATTTTGACGATAGCTTGTGATTAATAATTAAACTAACATCGCTAACTAGGTTCCCAGAGTCAAAAGTTATTGCAAATCTCGATACGCAGCAAAATAACCTCGAAATGGCGTCGCTTCTCTCTCCACCGCCTGCGATATGTCATTGTTCTTGTTTATTGTAATGAATTCTTTGATGCTGTAGGTATCCAATGCTATAATTTTGTATTGAATATAGAGGATAAATATGATACTACAAGGCCAATATGCATCCCCTGATATTGTTATCATTAGCCTTTGCTTTTTAGCTTTGTTATAATTATTTTTTATTGTCACCGTATGGTAGCAAATCTATAGAGGTATTCACTTCAAAATGTAGTATAACGGTGTAGTTTAAGGATCGAATTCACGACCGACGTTTGTATAGTTAGTGACTGTGCTATTTAGCTATGATGGCCTTTTTGTAGTTTTTTTTGGCTACATGTTTTGTCATATATAAAACAGGAAAGGCAGAGAGAGAACATAGTGTTAAGATACTGATTTCCCCAGATTCAACACGTTGAATGTAGTGGCGTACAACCACTACACACAATGCCGTGCTTTGTCTCGAGCTGAACTTTAATTTTCGACAGATAAGTCCGTGTAAATGTTTTTAATTTTTTTTGTTTCCTCCATGGGAACCCACAACCATCGCGTTAACAGTCAAACGCTATCCCACTGCGTCACTATGATTTTCAATTTCGTCGTGGGCTCAAAATTCATTGAAATTTACATATTTGGGATAGTTAGATAAGACTCTGGATTTGTTTGATAAGATAAGAATGCTGAGTTGTGTTTCGTCGTCTAAATTACTAAAATATCTCGATAAGAGCAAAAATAGATGTTGCATAATCTTTTCTACTTAATTTTTGATAATAGTACTGAATGGAAATGGAAAATGAATAAAAAAAATTGAAATACAAAAGCTAGCACGTAGGCAAGGCCGCCGTCGCGCAGTGACACAATTTCGGACTGTAATACGGCGGTTCTATTCTTACTCGGGGAAATGAATTCATAATACATAGATACATATTCTATAAACATCTGTGTCGTGTACAAGTTACTTTGTTCACATAATGACGGATGTCTAAACAATTATTGCTTTACATTACCTATAGTTTAAAGAAGAAAGAGCAAAAACATGGCCACCACAGAGGAAAATAGCGACGACATGAAAACAATTACTATTAAATACAAACATGTAGGTTATAACATATAGGTTACCTATTGTACCATCTAGGTTGTTGTCTCATTTTGTGCGATATTAGGATCCTGAATAAGTTCTCGCTGTTTTTTGAAAGATGCCTCGAAAGATGAGTCGTTTTTCCGACAGGGGATTCAATTGCTACCAGACAGATGGGAGAAAGTGGTCTCTAATGATGGACAATACTTTGAGTAATGTCATTGTAAGCATTATATTTTAAATTAATTTTTTTTTAAACAAAAAAACAGCGAAGACTTATTCAGATCCTATTACTAATTTAATAAAATTGCTGTATCACATTTTGGTAACTCTATACCAGTATAAATATAATAGGTAGTTTGGAAGCTTTTTATCAAACTATATTGTAGATAAACAGCTAAATTAACTAACTGTCGCGATTAATAACATTTAAAATTTTAAACATATTATAAATAAATGGCAATGGAAATTACAGACGTTATCTAATGAACCTGATATTGATAGTAAAATGCATAATATGTAAATTTTATTATCTCCATTGTCTAATATTAGGTTGATTAAAAAAAATCAGCTTCACGCTGTAGCCGGTATACAGCAGCGTAGGTAGAGGCAACCAAGTGTTAAGACACTCCGATCCCCACTTTGTGCTAATTTCTAGAGGCATTGCATATTGATTGGCGGAACTCAACGCCGCGCTTTTGCCTCAACACCAGAGCGAAGAAAAGGAAATATAAATTTAAATAAATATTTCATTTCCTTGAATTGGGATCGGATTGCACCAAGACTGGCTTTAATCCTCTATTAGGTTGATGCTATGAAAATATTGTATTGTCATCAGATTTTAGATGTAAAATTTCCAACCAATTAAGCAATGGCAAAAGAGTTAAGTTAACATAGTAATATTACTTTATATAGAAACATATGAAACTAAAAAAAGAAATTTATTCTATTAACAGAGTATGCACAGAGAACCTAATGTTATGAGTGTTCTACACAGTCATTTTATTTACATCTATCAGAGTGGAGAAATAAAAATAATTCTTTCCTTTGAATGGGGATCAAACCTGTATCCATCGCATTTGTAGTCAGATGCTATCCCACTGTGCCACTATGGACACTGTTATTAATAAAATATGTTTCAATAAATGAGGTGATCATGGAGTAGAAGTGTGCGTTAGTAAACGCAACGACAGTTGTGGGTTCAATTTTTACCCATGGTAAATAAAATATTTAATATTTCATTTCCTCAATCACTTTCAGTCAATCACTTCAAGTACTTTGAGTATCAGGAAAAAAGTGAAAAATGAAATTAAATCATTACTGATCAGTAAGTCTGGTTCTCAGAATTTGAATCTATAACATTTGCAACAATGGCTACAATTCTTACTTAATACTGGTCAATAATTGTTTCAATTGGGTACAGCAATAAAAAAGCCTTGAGTATATAAATGTGAAATTGCAGAAAATTACAATAATGCATGCAATAATCAAGTGTATCCATAATCGTTAGCAACAACTCAAGCAAGTGTTAACAGAATGTTTTTTTTTTAGTTACATTAAACTTATGTTTTAAGTTTAAAAATATTAATTTAAATATTTATACATTTAAATTATTATTTTTTTATTTTTTTTAAATAAACTTTCTACAATTAGTTTACTAAACGAAGAAGGATTTTTTTGGAATTGTTTAAAATTAAAGTAATTTAAAATTAGCTTTCATTCATGCTAATTTGAATATAGTAAAAATTAAAGTTACTTGATTAAGTGCCTTTAATATTAAATCAATACTGTTTAGTCAAAGTAATCACATGTTATTGTTAATGCTAAAATTATGTATTCAATAAAAAAAAGTATAAGCAAAAAGTACTTATGCAGAAGCTATTTATTTTATAACAGTCATAAATATAAGCACCTGTACAAATATTTAAATTAGTCACTATCAATGTATAATAACCCTCCCTTAGCAGTCAGGTAAAAGAACTTTTAAATGAATGTATTTTGATAATTTGTCCTTAGTTTTTATGTATATATTATAACATTCAATATTATGAAAATTGGGTAGTGGATGGAGAATGGAGTGTTTTAATACTACCATTTGCAGCATGGCAAGTAATGTTAAAGTATAGTTGTATTTTTAGAAGAATTATAAGATACTTACTTGAATCCAGCTTTTCCTAAAACATCTTTAGCCGAGGAGTGTCCAAACACCACTTGTTCTCTCATCACATCAGCGGCTACCAGAAATTTGCCCTTTAAGTCACTTTCTTTTTCAAAGAAGCCTACAACTACCACTTCATCCTTGGCTAGGAATTTTTCGTAGCTAGCAACATCTACTAAGTCTTTTGAGCTTGGTCCTACTTGGGCTCTCATATATTTGACTATGCCATCTAAACAAAAAAAAATCATGAGTGTATTTGAAGGAATAAGATTACAATATTTTTTTCCAAATTTACCCTCAAAAAGATAATTTAGGCAATGTTTCAACATTCTCATATAACAGAATTGTCACTTACTGGATTCTCTGGGGCCGTTGTACTCTTGTGATAGTTGACCATTGCGGAAAATCTTAAGTGTAGGGTATCCAGAGACAGAGTACTGTTCGCAAGAGCTCTTTCCACCTTCCGTACAGTCCACTTTAGCTAACGTAATTGGAGGATCATCATTTTTCAAAATGCCGGCCGCATCAGCGTATTCTGGTTTTAATCTCTTGCAATGACCACACCTATTATATTAGAAATAGTATTACAATAAATAACTAAGATCACAAGGGCTAAAGGTTATTCAACTGTTATAATTCTCACCACGGAGCGTAAAACATGACGAGAGCTGTTTCATGTTGAGATATAGCACTGGAGAAGTCGGCATCAGTAAGTTCAAGTACATCTTCTTCAGAGGCTTTAGATAAATAAATTAAACCTAAAAATAGTAAAATTTTAAGTGATCCTAACATTTTTGAAACTTTCACTGATGCAATAGGTACCGCTACGCGTATTTTCAACGTCCAAGTGAAGCTAGAAAGAATGAAATGTAAAGAGAGGACAAGGACCGGAAAAATACACGTATGATGCTGAATATGACATTAGCCGGCAAAGCGTTGGCCGTTTTTGATTGGATAGCTATGGATGCATTCATTAAAAGATACGTTGTTATATACTCTTCATAAGAGAAAATTATAACATAATTTATGCATAAAAAAAATTAAATAATTGTGTTTATTATTATAATATAGTAATTTTTATTATATATAAATTTAAAAGATTAGTATTAACCGGTAAAATATTAAAAACCGGTATTCAGTTTCATTGTCATTAAGAGCAAGCTGTCACTAGTTTCAACGCTGAATTGTTTGTCAGTTGGCTTTGCTGTCAATCGGAAAATGGCAGCGACGAGTGTTGTCGTTCTCGACAGAGGCAACAATACAACTTGTACCGTAAATCTTTTCGGTAAGTTTAATTATATTATAATAATTTATAAATTATCTTAAAGCAATAATCTTCTTATACACTTGTTAAATAAACTAATATTTAAACTTAATATACAAAAACCGTATAACCTGTAAAACTTTTTTGTTATTATTTTTAAAGTAATGCGCGGAACTTTTAAATTGATACATATTATATTCGTTGGGTTACTTGAATTACGATATATAATACTTCTTGACTAGTTTTTCCTATGTACAAATTTTGGTAGTGGTGCTTAGTGTAATAGGAGGTAACAGTTTTTTTTAATGAATAGACTGAGAAGTTGTCTGCGGTGATATGACCTTGGCTATTGGATTGTAGGAAGTAAAGTGTATACTAAATTGTAAGTGGTTATTTGATGTACTCACAAAAAATGTTCATAAGCTGTCTAGCAACATTAACAAATAATTAGGAAGTGAATTAAGTAATCAATTAGTCAGAAATTGAATAAATAAAATATTATTTGTATGAATTTTATCATTGATAAACTATTGTTCATCATTGTAGAGTTTATCCCAAAATAAGTTTAAACACATACTTTTTGGTTTTTCTTTTTATTGTCTTTGTTAAATATGTGCTACATTTACATTGATAAATACATGCTACTCTTCATGTAAAAAATATATTTCTTGTTTTAATTATAAGCTATTTTGTACTAAGAAATCATTATCATAACATTATATATAAATATATAATTATCTTAAATACTTGGCATTAATATACACATCCTTAAATTTTACATTGTAGGCAGTGAGTGTGATATGAATAACAATTAGGCATAATTGGCAAAAATGGCTATTTATTGTTTTCTGTTTCAGGTGCTACAGTGGTATCATGGCGGGTTAATAATCAAGAACAATTATTTGTAAGGTAAGACATGTTTAGTTATTTTTAATTGATTAATTAAATTTTATGACATCAAGTGTAATCCTGACAAAAATATTGTAGATTCAATATATTTTTCTTCCAAAAGTATCATAAAAAATTAAATACAATTTTTTATTTATTACAAAAATGAAAATAAATATGCAATAATAAATATACAATTGCAAAAATATAAGCATGGAATTATTTTCATATTAAATTATTTACTTAATCATGTTATTCATTTTCCATAGGTTTAGGTTTATGTTTTATAGGTTTGTAACTGACAAATTAAATTGAAAATATTATATAATATTTAATTTTGCATATTGTAAAGCATTATACGTCATTCACATACCACTTGAATGAGAGTGAGCAGAGAGCTCTTTACTCTCCATCTGTTAGAACATACATTGTAATAGGGGAATACTATATATTTTAAATATAGTTTGTTTCACAGTTTCCTCTTAGTTATGATTGAATAGTTTCGTCTTTTAACTTATATAGATTTTGATAATATTTCTCGAAAATATTTATATTAAAAAAGTCACTTATAAATTATTAAAAAGTTGTAATTTCTAAGCACATTTTTCTATTAAATTAATGTAAGTTGTACATCTTATAGTATCCATTGTTTTGACTTTTAGTATTCTTTTTGTGTACAAGTATAAAATTTTTTGCTAAAAGTAAATCAATTTTGATATTAATAAACAATTATCTATATCTATGTCTTGATATAGATATACATATCTGAACCATATGTAGATAAAATATCTATTGATTATATCCTCTTATATTTAAATAAATCATTTTCTATATTTAAATTTAATCTTATTTGTCATAATATAGGATTTTAATATCAATAATGTGAGCATTATAACAATTTAATTACACCTATATATTTGACTTTTTCTTTTATTATAATTCATTTTGTGTGGGTGTTTGATAAGCTTAAATACTATATATAAGTAAGAAATAAATCGTCTTTATTTACCCTTGATACATTTTTTTTACGGCGTAAGACGTATTTTTTTAACATCTAACGCATTTTTTAAACGTATTCATTAAGAATACAATATTTCTACTAAGAGTTGAATGGATTTGAAAAAAAAAAACCGACCGTGAATATATCCGTGTAGAAACGAGCGTTTCCGCTAATGAGGCTGTGTCGATTAGTGTTTCGGGCCTCCTGGCGGACCTCGTGTAACCGAAGCTTAGCATTTGAATAATGGTCCGTACATCTGTTATTCCGTTTGACGGACTTGAACAAAATAGGGGAAACGAGTCCAAAACTTGGGTGTTAGGAGTAAAATAAATTTAGTTATATTGTTTTTAAAGCATTATTTGTTTTTTGCTAATGCATAAAAATAAACCTCGGAGTGTGTATAGGCGCTAGTGAAGATATATTTAATAAAAAAGGAAATAATAATAATAAGATTCTCCAGTTTTCTATTTAACATTCTTCTCGATGTACTCTGATTCCCTAATCAATCAGATCTGAAGTGTTGTTGGCGCGGTTTACCGCTGCATTTTGTTTCAACAGACAAATCTAAACATAAATTTGTTGCATTTAATAAGGCACGTTCAAAACTTCCCATAGTGCCACGATACTATAATTCCCAATATGACGCTCCAATATTGTACCTACCTCTACAGTTTGCTTTTTCAAAGAAAGTCCATCTATATAAAATTACATGTAGTTTCATAAATTTTCGGCGAGGTTTATCTATAGACCTAACGTCGGTTTAAGAGATACGGCTTACTTTTTGATTTGATACATACGGTTCGTTTGATCGTCTACATAAAATCTATATATCGTCCGTTCTTTAATATTATAATAGGTGATTGATTTTTTTTAAATATTTGCACTCCACATACCGTGTTAAAATAATTAACTTCATCGAGGAAACAAAAATTATGACGATTTCATCTCCTTCGGCCACACGGGTAGACCATTATAATGAACTCAAAAAAGTATAAGAATAATAATATTTTATTTTTGAATTCCTAATATATCTATCAAATCGCAATATTATAAATATTATTGGATACATACAGTATTTCTGGCCCGATTTGCAAATAACAGCGTAATCTAGTTAGCCGCTTACCGATTTCGCGGTCGTTTTACTTCGAATGTCAAATTAATTAAAGATAGTTTTATATTTTATTACGCTTATATTTGCATAGCAATAAAATTATAAATCTTATTCATCATATCGGTTTTTCGTTTAAGTTTTTATGAAATGTTGTACTTAAAAGCTCTTTATGGCACAGCTATATTATACAGCTATATTATAGAAAGAAAACATGTTTTATACGGTTTTTAAATTTATCAGTAGTTGTAATAATAGTAACATTTTGAAATGTAGTAAAAAAATATTAAATGGAATATTTGTAATTAAAAACAAACGAGTTTTCCATAGCAGATGGGATCTAAAAATATGCTTTTTATTTTATATAAAATACTAATTTTAAATATTATGGCCAATATATTGTACACTTATACAATTAATGGGTTTGGTTGCTAGCTGTATAATTTGTTTGTTTTTATTTAGTCTCATTCTATAGCTAGGTAAGTTTAGGTTGATATATTATAGCTTTAGATAGAAATTATAGTTTTTGAAAGATTATAGCTTGAGAAAGAATTTTGTTACACAGTTGTGAGAGATTCTTTTAAAAACTTCCAATATATATTATACTTAAAATGAACGACGACAAAAATTATACCAATTATTTTCTTCATTGATCTGAAAAACTAGATAACAGATTTGAAATGGTAAACAAATAAATGAACCGGCCTGACTCTTCTATTTAATTTTGCTCAGCGGAATAAGACTATATATATATATATATATATATATATATATATATGTTAATTATGAATTTTCTATGCTTAAACGTTTAGATGACAAATATCAGTATTTTCTATATAAATATAGATATTCGTCATCTAAAGTAGAAAATATCTTAAATTCAATATCTCACAGATGGGCTGTCCTGATAACCTTTGGTATGTCCGACGTGATTGAATACAATGGCTAACGCAGCCTACTTGTTCATTATTTATGGGCTCGCTTCATTTTTATTCTACACTATTAGTATTGCATACCGCAAGAGATTCAACTCAAAATATTGCGTATGTGTTTTTCTTTATAAGTTATAAAAATATATAATTCATCATAAATGTATGAGATTTTAAAAGGTATTCCGGCTATATAAATAACCTAATCTATCATTTGAATTTATAAAAAATGATATAATTGTAGACTATAATTGTATTCTAGTTAAGTAAAATTATTAGGAATACCGGAGGACCATCATGACCTTATGTTTTCCCCTTTGTCTATGGAAGACAATTGGTTGGGAATTACTTCCGTTGAATCGAGCTGCTGGCAGCACTTTTGTTTTCATCCCATCACACTAAATCACAAATTTTGAATCGTTATCTTAACTCGTTCCTATACTTACTGATCTTCATAATAAACGTTACTCAATATTACAAAATGAGAATACTATAGAATAAGTAAAAATATTTAATTCAATTGCACTTAAATGTGTTATAGTGATTATAAAGTGTTATTTTCACACTAACTAAAATTAAATTACTTTAATTAATTTTAAACACAGCGGGATTTGCAGGTCCAATCGTTTAATAGTCGATTGAGCTATGACCGTCACGCACCGGTATAATGGAAATTTAAAATAAAAAAATATTTTTCTATATTGGGAAATTTTAATTAATTAAGTAAAGAGAATATTTTGTGTTTGCTTCTGTGTGTGTGTGTGTGTTTTTTTTATATTATCTATCAATATTTTACTAAATAAAAGTCGTATATAAATAAATTTCATGGGTTATATCGTCAAAATATTTGCTCAAAGTACATCACACTATCGCGTTTGAAGCACTGTCGCAATTTCTTGGTGGAAATGTAATTTCTCCACCCATGTGATCACTTACATAGAAACCAATCACATCTTAGAATGCAATTTGGTATGTAATACTTTGTGTGTATCTTTTTAGTAATTTATTGAATTCATATGTAGAGATGAGACAAGGGTACCTACTATAAAATATTTCCGCTAAATTGATAAAAATAGCCAAAGTAAAAAAAATTAAATCAGCTTCACGCTGTATCCCGCACACAGTAGGGTAGGCAGAGGGAACCTAGTGTTAAGACACTCCGTTCCCCACTTTCTGCCAAATTCTGGAGGCATTGCGTGTTGAGGGGCAGAACTCAACGCCGCGCTTAACCTCGACACCAGAGCGACGAAATGAAAATATAAATTTAAGTAAATATTTCATTTCCTCGAGTGGGGATCGAACCCACAACCAGTCGATTTTGCAGTCACACCTCGTGCCGCTGCGCCACGACCGGCCTCAAAACAAATCAAAATGCTTTTCAATAAGTAACGGTTACAGAAAAAAATGTGTTGTCCAATTTAAAAGTGTTTATATACACATAATGTAAACTATACACAACATTTAATACAAAAAGCTAATTTATTGTAAGCATTGTAAAGCTTCGATTTCGGGTACATACAATATTTATATTGCTTATTGTGATAATGAAATAAATATGCATGCATATCCAATTTCAATCAAAGAAGGCATTTTTTTTCACCCCCCCATATTCCATTAACAATTGAATGGCCAAAGCAAATAAAGTGTCACATTGTAAAGATCGCGACTAATTTTAAATCAATTTGGAGTCACGTATTGTTCGGGGTGTGCGGCTGTGTGGTGCAATTTGGCGCGACGGCAAAAACGCGTCTCGGCCGCGAGTGCCTCTAACAAACGACCGAGTGCCGCTAATGATTGTATGTACTGTTCCTAGGGTTGGTACAGACGACATACATATATATTTCTATGTGCTTTATTAAAACTTTTATTATTATATATATTCTTAAAACGTGTTGTGTGCGTGTAAATCAAAAGAAATGAATTTTGATAAATTCTCGAAGCCTTCTTTGAAATTTGTGTATCGGAAGATAGAGTCTATTTAATAAAATATTTTAATATGTTTATTACATTTTCAAGTTTTTCTTAAAAAAAAAATAAAAAATATCACAATGATAAAACTAATTGCTTTAAATAAGTTATAATCATTATCTGTTATACTTACTTTTAGGTTTTAATAATGAAATAATTTAATTTGTTTTAATACTATTTCCGTCTACATTTTTGAAAATTGTATACTCGTACATGTACAAAGTCAAAATTAACCGTAGATATATTCCTGGATATTCCTCTCTTCTTATTACTATTCCTCTCTTCTTATAGATAATCGTCCCTAATTACACTGTGTGCCATAGCAACATTTTTATGGTTAGAAGATACCGAAAATGTATCTAATTGTTTTAGTTAGAGATAAAAGTATTTACTATTATAATAATACTCAATTTATTGACATTTTCTTTTGTTATACCATTTACGAACGAAACAATGATATTATTGTTTAAGTAAACAATTGATTATAAGAATATGTATTAATTTTTTTTATTACATTACACAAATTGAATTACAACTAGATATGCTTGCACGCTACTGTAACTTATCTAGTGAAAATGAAAAAGTCAATATTTTAATTGTATGACATTTCTCTGTTAATTCATGACAACGATGTCTGTTTCTCCATTAAGTAAAAAAAAAAATTAAATGTATATATTTATAGAAATATTGAGATAACTTCATATAATTCATTATCTGTAGTATAGACTACAGATAGTGAATTAGCTGAAGTTATCTCAAGAACTGCTGGTTCTAATTGTATTTTTTTTGTGTTGGGTAGCCCATTGAAGGAGGCGTATTACATCACGCTAACCGTTTCTATGTAACCCACTGGACCTGCGGTCAGAGTTGCCTCGGGCACTTAAACAATATTATGTAATCATGTATAATGGCACAAGCGTGTAAACGCGACAGTTGTGAGTTCGATTCCCACTCGGGGGATGAATAGTTTTTTATTAACATTTTAATTTTTTCGCTTTGGTAACAAAGCAAAGCAAGCGGTTCAGTTCCACAACACAACATCCAATATCTCAAAAATTTGGTGAAAAGTGGAGAACAGTGAGTGTCTTAACACTAGGTTCCCTCTGCCTACCCTGCCATATGTGGAATACAGCATAAAGTTGAAAGAAAGAGTGTATGACCCATACACAACTTTTAATTATTTCGGTTTGACCAGGGGGACCAAGCTGCAGTAATTAATAAATAAATTAATCAAATAAATCAGCTTCACGCTGTATCCCGCACACAGCAGGGTAGCCAGAGGAAACCTAGTGTTAAGACACTCCATTCCCCACTTTCTGCCGAATTCTGGACGCATTGCGTGTTTAGTGGCAAAACTCAACTCCGCGCTTTGTCTCGATATCAGAGCGCAGAAATGGAAATATAAATTTATTTTCTCGAGTGGGGATCGAACCCACAACCAGACGGTTTTACAGTCACACTTTGTGACCCTGCGCCACGACTGGCCTCAATTAATAAATTATAAATTATAAAGAGATAGTGCATTATGTGAAATCTGAAACATTCATACGATTTAAGAATAGTTATGTGTACGTATCTTTAAATTCTGACTGACTACTTTAACGCATTATGAAAAACTGTAGAATAAATTATGGTAATGAATGGAAAATTTTGATTAATAATTAAACTCTGCGTAAAACATGACTTAAAACTAACAATACTATTATAATTATGTACATAATTACGTTTTAAAAAATTATATTTACTACAAAGATATGTTATGTATATTTTAAATATTTTGGGAGACTTTGAACTTAGGAAAGCTTTATGTAGAAAGGTGTATTTCATTCGTTTGAAATAGATTCTTTTTCCGTTTATTTTTTCCCATTTTTTTTCTATTTATTATATATGTTGCCAGTTTTATTTAAAATCTATTTAAATACTTCATAAGTAATAGTTGCCAAGTCGTTCGTTATCTATACATATAAAAAAATTGTAACTGATTGATGTCTCTACATGGAAGATAAGTGAGAAAATATTTTATTGGGGCCAATTTATAAGAAATAGAACCCAAAACAATGATTTTTTTTGTCTGTCTGTCTGTGCGTTTGTGCAGGATAGTCTCAGAAATCTCATTATTGTATTTTAACAAGCTTCCCTTAACATTTAGTGTTTGTTTTATTTCAATTTGTTTATAAATAAAAAAGTTATATCAATTTAAAATATTTAGTTCAGACAAAATTGCTATAACATTCTTATTAAATTACCAAGATACTTTAGTGTAAACAATACTACATTAAAATGTATGATATTATCTTTAAAGTGATAGTGTTATTCTAACAAGAAAGTGATTTAATTACTAAATAAATAATAGTGTGGTTGAAGCGTATAAGTTGCGAGTACAAAATAAGTTACTCAAAAAAGTTTTAATTTGTTGTCATCGATGAGTTTAGAAAGGTACTAAGGCGGGCTTTATTCTTGTTTCCATTATAAATTAAATTACCTAGAAGCGAGTTGCGTCCACAACCGCTCGTGTCATTGGCAAAAACTAAGCCGCGTTCCGTTTTAATATTAAACATAGTTTGTGAGCTTTTTGCGCCGAGGGACGTGACGCGCCGCTTGACCCTTTTATAGAGCTGGGATTTCGGCGGCGTGAAATGATTCAGATGAATCTAATGGATGGATTCGATATGCTTCGGAATTGTTAATTTCCCCCAAGGATATTCTATGTATATAATTTAATTTTTGATTATGAATTACTATTATTTTCGAATACTCATATCCGAATAATTTCTGATGATCAATGAATCACATTTGTTAATGACTAGAAATTATGTGTACTATGGATTGTTTTAAAGTCAGTTAATCATTACTTATCATCTCGGTGTCTATCAATTCTGTCTATTAAAGTTACAAGCCAATTTTGATTATCAATTATTATTATAAAGTAGATATACATATATTATAAAACATAAACTATAAATATACTTTGAAATAATATGACAGAAGGTACGTTTGGATCAGCGTTTAAAAAAACTAAATACATTTGCATTCTAATGAGGCAAGTTAAAACAGAGCTTTAGTAATTCAGTGCAAATAAACACAATTTATTACGTAGCCAGCTAGCGGGTAGCTTCGCCCCCTGCCGCATCTTGTTTTTGTGGTCGCGTCTGCAACCCCGAGTCGCCGGTACTTTCTTCCCTACCGCCTTCCCCCTCCCCCCATACACCTCCACCGATGACAAATGGTCCACCCCGCTAATGTGGAGATAATTTTATGCGGCGATGCAACCCAGGATGACCGTGTGATTACCATCGATCGACGCGCGTCAATGGGCCCTAGCTTCACATTATGCGCCACTTCACGGATCAGTGGTCGCCGAAACGGGTTTATCGCGTCATTAGATGGGAAATCATTTCGATCATAGAAATTTTCTATTCTATTTTCTATCGGATTAGTCCATTTTATTACATTGCAATAGCTCTTTTTTTTAGTAATTTATGGTCAATGTAGCATAACTAAATAATTACATGTGGTGCAAGTGTATTAGGTATATAGAGAGACATTTCTAAATTAGTGAAATAAGCAGTTGAAAACGCTCATTGTGTCTCCTTTCACTGATTTTTTGGACTTAAACGAGATGAATTGTCAGTAACTTCATTTATTTACATAGATTTATATTGATATATTCTATTCCACATTCATATAGAACAGATATTTTATTATAAAGTCACATAATTATGATATTTAATTTTTTTTTTCCATGATGTCTGTTTCGAAATAAAGCTCTTAATTAAGGAGTATGAGATCCAATTTATAGCTATTGACTAGTTAACGTTTCTAAGAATTTGTTTGAAGTATGTTTCCTTGTCATGATTAATTATGTACCGTAAAGCGCAATTTAAATTACAAATTGAGTAATTAGGATTGTAAAAAAATTTGAGGTTATTTTGGGTGTTGCATTGATCACACTTCTAGTTTATATCGTTGAGATATTGAAAGATGGTTGTATATAAAAAAGTGTAAAGAATGTTGGCATCATCGCCGACCTCAGCGTCACACGCCAGTGCTCCTGAATAGACCTCATATCTCCTTCCACTTGACTTCCAATAAACTTGGGACGCGTAACTGCGTTGCTTTTACAGATTTACTATGGCGTAATAATAATAATACAATTAATTTTTTTAACGTTGTAACTGGTAATGCTATTTTCTTTATTATTATTATATCTTTCGGATATGCTATTCTATTGGTTTAAAATCTACTACCTATATAACAATAGTAACTTATAGGTTTAATTTCCATAGGAACAGTATTTGTTATACACGTGCTAGCCGTAACGTAACGTCGAAATACATAAGTTTTTGTTTATTTCATAATGAACTTCTACTGTTGTAAGCAGAAAGCATGGCCCTACTTTGCACGTGATACCGACAATATATAACACATGTTGCTCTTTTTGTCCCTTCGAATGACACCCAAGACATCGATTGTTCCACACATTAGACAGAAGACAGCTGCTATGAAATATTAGACGCGCTGATCCCGCTGCGTTTTAACAGGCCAATTTGTGATTAGTAATCCTCCTACTCGTAATATTCATCGTTTGATTGCTTAGTGCCTGATTTAGTACCAGTTTCGCGTGAACTCGGATATGATTTATTGTACATTTTGTATACTTGCTATAGCACAAGATAATTATCATCTATCTATAAGTATAATTTATAACTAGACACAATTGCGTTAGCGAACAAATTTGACCTTTGATTCCAATAGAATGAATAGCTATATTTAAGATTAATGAATTTTGTATTTTTCGCCTTGACTGTTTCACTAAAGACGTAAATTTTAATATTTTATATTTACTTAAATATACATTAGTCTCGTTTCTACATCATTAATGTTGTAATGTGTACACCATTTTCTTGCCTTATTATCAACCCACGTTTGTATTGCGTGGTGATTATAATTTTCGTCAGTTCGTGATAGCTCGTTTTGTTTGGGCGTGTAATTATGTAGGTATGGTAAGCCTGAGGATGCCATCCTCTGTAACATCTAATATTCGACTTTGTTGTATTTGGAATAGTTGACTAAATCGTAGACAGATTATATATAATGTTAGGAAGAGAACGCGCGATTGAATTCTAAAGTTTCGTATGACATCACCAGAATTAGTCTCGTGCGTCCTTACATGGTTGCATCTTGTATGATTTATAGATTCAATACTTGTAAACAGCTGATATCTATTATGACGTGTTAAACACGAATCTTTACCATAAAAGGCATCACAAGAAGCTTACTAACGCGTTAATATTGGCATCTATCTCTTTAAATATATTTGAAATCTTTTGGAGTTTAATATATGTATTTACGTTTTCAAAAGAGATTTCTTTTATTCTTCTTACGTTGATTATCGAGCAAATTTTAGGGAAATTTTATATTGTATAGAATTGCTGACAGCGTATATATATATATATATTTTTATAAACAAAAGTTATGAAATTTATCTAAAATACTTATGTATTGAAGGTACCGCGACTAAGTCTTCAAAGCACACCCCCAAGGTTCTAATCGGCTTATCAGGCAGTGTTAAATCGACCCGGAGAGGATATTAATCTGCTGTCCGGAACATCTGCGGACGATGGTCCACCGCTGACCCCTGTCGACGGCGTTTAAGTTTGTCCCTGTCCACTCTTATCTAGGATTATTTCTCATTATTGTTAAAGATAATATAGCGCTAAAGCAAATTTAAATTTAGACATTATTTTTTTTTATTTATTCTTTAAAATTTTGAGATTATTTTCTTTAATTTCAAATTAAAAGTAATCATATTAAATATAAACAAAATATGTATCTCGTGTACATTTTAATTTTAGTATATGTTATTCTTATTACGACAACTGAATACCAACACAATTGAAACGGTGTTCAAAACAACTTTTCAAACTAACTTCCCCAGACTTCTAAGCCCTTGTGTATTTTAAGTACCGTTAAGATGACTCGCTCATAAATGAAATATGAATAGAGTTGAAAAAATTCTTTTTTTTCTTTTATGAATATATGATCTATTGAGACTCGGGGGTTTCTTTGTTTTATCATGTTGCTGCACGCTACGTGCTGGATAGAGATGGTGAGAATCAATATTATTTGTTAGTTTACAATAAAAACGAAAACTTGTGCACAGATTTTTATAATAGCCTTTTTTAAATTAATCTGGACACATTTTGAGAAATAAGTGGTTTTTACTTTACGTTATTTATAGGTTGTATTTCATTCTTTAATTTTCATAACTTTTTTACACCGCCAATCAAATCGGGGAAATATCTATTATTAACTTTGAACATGGTATAAATATGTCTAAAATTATACTTTGTGTATTTTAATCCACTATTACGTGCTATACTTTGTTATTTTGGTAAGCCATTTTCACTGCGTCCTTATGCCATCTAAAATTCAAAAGTATTCTAATTATTCTTGAAATATTTTTCTAAGAACTGACAATTACCACAACATTATATTAATTGTAGAGTTCAATTTCATGTTCAACTTAAAGAACAAAATTTATAATTAATTATATACATGATATTGCAGTAATAAGGCTCATAAAAGTTTTATTAGATATACGATACGATACGAATGTTACAAAATCCTTGTGTGCCGGGTTGAGGCACGTGCGGCGGCACCTACGCTGTTCCGGCTAACACTTTCAACGGCCGTGGTTGCTACGAAGGTTACTTACGACTATGATTTAATATATTCCACAAATATTCATAGGTAATTATAACTACAGTTTTTAATATTATTATCAAGAGTAATATTGAATTTGTCCTTTTTTTAGATCTTGCTGGAAATTATTCGGACACTTAAACTATAACTTAATAAAGGTTTTCGTTATTATGTTAGTCATCCTCTTTATGATGATAGTTTTTGACAATTTTTTACTTGTATGAATCTTTTAAAAAAATTTATAATCAAATGCTTTATAAAGACTTTCCGCTTCAATGATCTTTTTTGTTGTTCGAGTTATCTAATAATATACTTACTCATTATTTTCTGAAATAGTAAATAATATATTTAGTTATCGTCACATTATTGGTTTATAACATGTCCCCACATTTAATATACGTATAATACCTGTAGATATTATAAGTATATTAAATGGGGACTTAAAAATAAAAGCTATTACTATAACGTATTTGTAGCATACCCAAAAAAACACAAAAATTCGTATTTCTGTTATTATAATAGTCCATTTGTTTCCCGTAATTTTAGAAGAATGGGCGGTAGTATTTTTAAAGAAACTGTGTTTTAATGTTTTTTTTTTGTAGAACTCCTAACCGAAGTTACACTTTCTGTGATATTTTAAGATTGTCGATCCAGGTGATGATATCCTTATATCTTAAAGCACTTAACTGTGTACTAGCTCGTCAGTGTCGAGTGTCGCATCATTTATGCGACCTTTTTGTTTGTTTCTGCACAGTAGCACCAGCCTTTATCAACTAGTTTTTTTTTTGTATTAAACCAGTTTATGGTCTCCTCTTAATATGTCAAAGTAACACGTTTCGTGTCATTAACTCTGGAGCGCTTCAAAGACTCTTTTTTATTCTCACATCAAGAACAAAACAAATTAAATAATTAGATACTTATCAATATACAATACCATATTATATAAGCAGTTTGAGCTGTTTTAAAATCTTTATAAATCAAATGGAAATCTTATTTCAAATGTTAGGTAGGTAGAATTAACTATGATTCAATTGTATAATTACATGTACGTACTTTTTATTAAAACATAAACGGTAATATTAATGTATTTAGATGATTTTTACATAATATACCTATTCCCGCTGTAATCATGCTATGCTATTAGTGCTCATTGATTAACATTGTTGTATGAAAAACATTGCAATTGATTCAAATTGATTTATTAAAATTTCCTTACTTTATCCACAGTCAGATAATTAGTTAGAAAGGTTTATTTTATACAAATGTATAAGTTACGCTACGATACGTCCCCTGCGGGGTAAACACCGTGGACAGTGACATAACTTTGTTCTCTCAGTTCTCGTTAATTTGATGACAATTTAGCTTCAACTTCGTAAAGGTTATTTTATATAACAGATTTTAAAAGTTTGTTATACATATATCTTAATGGTTAGGTACTTTTTCTTATGTTTTTATATAAAGGTATATATTACATCATAAAGTCTTCTGTAATCTATAAATTATGATACCAAAAAAGTAGCTATATACCGGATAGATAGTTCACACATCTTACAAGAAAATTATATGTTATATGTTGTTATTATAGCAATAAAAACGACATTTTTATCTTACTGGTATCAGATGTGTGGGAAAATTTTGGAAGATGTATGATATGCGCCTGAACGCTTTTTCTCAACAATTTGGACACACTTCATTACCTGTATGAATTTGAGACTAATTGGAACCAACGAGCTAATTCTGTGAACCTTGCTGCGCCACCACAACCAGTTCATAGTGCGAATAACGGTCCGGAAGATAAATACTTAAAATATGTTTTTATTATATTATTTTGTTTTATCTATATTTAAAATTGTCAACATGAATGGAATAGCAAAGTGAAATCACTAATCGTTTATGTTCCCATTTCGGTTTCAATAATAATTTTTTGTTCATTTGAAACTGTGGCCAGTCGGACTAATTAAATGTCACTGATGCAATTAGGTCTCCTTGTTTATAATAATTGGTATGATAACTTAATTCTAGTGTTTATATTCGCATCCATTTAAAAAAACTAGCGAGTAATTGGCTATGCAATTTTATTGAGTCGCACATTTTTTAAATTTTATAACTTCCCGCCTGAGATCTGACGTGAATAGATACGAGCCAATATTAATGAATTCCACTCTTGGACAGGTCCTATTCGTTACTCCGTGTTTAATTACAACGGGCGCTTATCTTATAATGGAATGGAATGGTTATTGGCTAGTGGCTACCGAACATTGCCGACAACGGGACCATGTACGAAACACGTTGCAGTCTTATCTAATGATTCTAGTGCTTAACTTTTTGAATATTAATGCTACTTGAAATTATGTACTTGGTGTATGGTACACAAAGATTAATATTTTTTGTGTTTTAACTTAACAGCCTTCAGCACTTTCGATGTTGTTATTCTACAACGTTCTTTCCATAATATTAATTCTAAGTAACAAGTGAATATTTTAAATTTCAAAATTATATTTATGTTGATACAATTTTAATTGAATTAAGAAACAAATATTTGAATTAAATTTAATTCTATTTATATATAACAATTAAAAATGATTACAAGAAATACTTGACCTTAAAAGGTAATTTTTGCTACCACGAATTAACAAATAAATGATGCATTGTATTGCTATAATGTTATAAGGGGAGTATACAGCTGTAAATTTATGAACCTGATAAATATTTTCATTGGCCAATTATACCGTAACAAGCGTCTACTTTAAGTGATGTAAGGGCTTTCTGTCTCAGTTTCTCAATGCGGTTAATCAGCCATCTCACGAGAAACGGTTAGACTTGACAATGTTGAGAAGCAATAAGTGCTCGTATTGGATTAGTTCATGAAAGCGTGCAACAATGGGATGAGAGCGCCGTGACATTGATAGTTTTTTGTGCGACTTATATGTAGTTTGAGCTGATTTATATTATTAATTTACTATTTTTTCACATTAGCCCAAAACTGGGAACATCCTAATTATATTACAACTGAAAGTTCACCGTACCTTATTCGTATTCTTCTATCTTAGAGAGCTACAATATTATCTTCTTTCACATTCAGTAAATTGTAACATCTAAGTACACTTTATTCTTTTTTGTATGTATTAATTTGTTTAAAAATAATGAAAAAAGTTTTTTTTAATAAAGTAACAATAAGTATAACTGGCATTTAATTATTATATATAAATCATTTATAATGTGTGACAATGGGAGGGAATCGGCAAAAAATGTCTGGCAATGCAGTATCGACGGGACATATTTCTGGGAATCAAAAGGTTAATTAATACTTTAAACACTTTATAGCGATAATTATAGTAAGAAATCGATCGGCATAGCTACATTTTCTGTAGCCATTGTTTCCAAGGGAGACGGACGGTGGATGGAACGAGTTTGTGCCTTGTAAAAACTTGGTCGATGCCGAAGCGGGAATGTATCGGCCGACCGCTGCTCATGAAGGAATTCCATCCGGAATCTCTAATTAAAACTTTATCTAGCCCCTCGTGACTACACCTATTTTCTGGAACTTTACAAATTTAAGCTGAACAACTAAAAATAAAGATAGTATCCATGCAGCCCTTTAATATAAGAAAAAATAAAGTATTTATTAAGAAATAATCGAGATATCCTACGCTTAACATTATAAAATTAATATACAATGTAAGCTATTTAAGTTCTGATGGTAGGAACTTTATATTTTTTTAATGTTTTTGCTAATGACACTGCCCACAGTTGTTCGCAGTTTTCGAGTGGCTACATATGGAATATTAATTAGGCATTTTAATTATAGCCAATTACTAAAATTAATCACGGATCAATAAATAATTAAAACCATGCAAATTTTTGCTACCTAAATTAGCACAGTGGAGAATTAAAACGTTTTGAGTAATTCTTCCATACACGGGAACTCAGCCTTAACGATATTTCCAATAAATTAGTTGAGGTAAATTACTACTTGAAGTATTTACTGTGTAATTTTATTAATGAACGTTGGGTTCTTTCGTTTAATAATGTTTTTAAAATTAATAAAAAATATATATTAAAAAATAGAATGGATAGTCTACGGTGACATTGTGATTCTAGAGTATCTCTGTTCACCCTGTTAAACAAATTATAACAACTTTTCGTTAAAATTCCAGTTACATTAACAGCACAGTTTTACTTGATCTCCGACCTACAACGTTTAGCCTCGCCGTGTGAACATAGTAGAGAGAATATTAAATATTTAACATTTTTGCTACTTCTGTTATTGTTCTTAGTATTAAAGAAGAAATAAGTGGCAATGCTTCAATTATTTTTAAACTATATCATAAATATTCTTTAGATTGTCATTTATACTAAATTAATACTACACTTACAATTCATACAAAATTATTAGAACTGGTTAGAAAAGCGGAGGCGTTATGGGTTTAGGTATTTATATAACATTAATTTACCTTAACTTGTTTTCGCAACGTTGTCATCGTTATTATTTGGAATTGTATTTGTTCCTAATTTTAAACTGTTTAAACTGTACATAACCCATACGTTCTTAAAAACTCCAAAACGGTTGTTTTGAAGTGTTTAAGTACGTATGGGTACTCTTATTGGTGTTAATGCTTAAAATATTTGTTCGTAGCATCATATAAAAACGTAGATGATCGTTTAGCTGTAAATGCATCGTCTCTTAATTAGGAGGTATGCAACGAGTAATGGTGTAAGAATTCGTCAGATTATCCAGCAATACGACAGTGTTTGTTTTGCTGTTGACATCTGCCGAGAATCGACGCCGATGTCCAGTCGCGTCACAAACTCCGAAATGCTAAAAATGGCATAAATAATTTATACGCGGCTTGCTCGGCTCCGTTTTTGTCGCGATGCCGACCTGACCACTGATGCATTTATAATATAAGGGTGCTTTTTGCAGCGTCCCCCGGCTGCGTTGGAATGCAACCGCTAAAATTGATCTTGTTCAAAACGTGAGTTGGAAAGTAATGCTGATGTCTCTCGCTTCTGGATAAACTGTTGGTGCATCGCAGTGTGTCTCGTATTACCGAGTTTTGTGGTTATTGTGATACAATATGGGATATTTCAGTTGTGCATGTTCTATACAGATTGTTTAGTTTTAGTAATGTTGTTGCGTCAGTTACTCTAGAGTCTAGAGGTTCATTCATCGTTTGTAAAGAATGAATATATATATATATATATATATANTTATTTATTTATTTTTTTAACCTAGGTACAGACTTTTTATCATGCTATAATATAATATAATACACATTTATTTTTTTAAAAATAAATGTGTATGATATTATATTCTGCTTTTTTCCCACATAAGCTTAGTTATTAAAACAATAAGTTTAATTATTAAAACCTTTTTGTCCCTTATGCGCCATAAATGGATGTATGATGGAATTTTAATTAGGTATTCTATAATAACAAAAAGTAGTCTGCACTAATCTCTATAATAAATGGGAACAGTTAAGATTATCACTTATAATTATTTATTTACTCCACTTTATATTCCATGCAGGTTACTGTTTAATGTGTATCTGTAATGATATTACGCTTTTCTTTCATTATCATCATTATCTTTCCATCAAACCAGGAGGTATTCATTTGTTCATGGAACTAATTACATATATTGAGGCATCTAAATGTCTACAGCCACAAAAAGTACCTTTATAATTTTAATTTGAATTAATGTTTCTTGTAGTAATATGCCATCGTGGCGTGTGTGCGAACGTGCAAGGGGTTCGATCCTCACTCCATAGAATTATTAAATATAGGTTTTTTATCTCCTCTAATTTGACAATAAACTATACAAATTACAAAATGTTTACATAAATTCATATGTGATATTATGATATATGAACAATATTACTGTAAAGTATCATATAAATCTATTTAGTAATTTTAAGTGAAAATCGAACAAAAATCCATCCTTACAAACATTCACATTTATAATATTAGTAGGATGCGAATTTTTAAAATTTAAAATTAAAATTGTTCAAAATTTTGATCGTATAATATTTTTATGAAGAACTCCAAAACTTTTCTTGGTTGAAACTTTGTTCTGGTATTCCAGCGATTTCGTTTGAATCCTTAGCATTATGAGTACAGCTACTGATTCTTTGTAAACTTTCCTTGTTTTAAAAATAAAATTTGCAAAAATGCTCAATGTTTTTTTTGTTTTCCTTTTAGTAAGCAAGCTGTGTTCGATGGGAAGAGAGCGATACGGGGAGGAATACCGTTTGTATTTCGTAAGTATAATTTTTGTTGTTAGATTTATACGAAGTGTTAACAATACAACCAATCTGGGTAACTTTTATAGATACTTTAATAAAATTTAAAGCACATTGCAAGCGTGTTTACGTTTTATAAGTGTTCTCATAGACATCAGAGAATCAGTCTAGAGAGTTTGGTATTTAGATATACTATATATTTTTAATCAACATCAAAAAATACTTTAAAACACGTTTAATAGTTTAATAGTTTATTTAAGCAAATTAATAAGAAAACAAGCCAAAATAATTTAAGCAAACAAGAAATTTGTAAGAACTTAGGTATTAATTTGTTATTCCCACATAATCCCTCCCAAAATCGTCATCAATAACTAAAATTTTTTTATACTTATTTTACTGGTATCTACTGTTGTTCCATCATCATATTTATTTATTTTTCAATTTCAGATGGCAATTCATTTAGCACGATGTTTATGGTGCTAATGTAACGTTATCTTTATCTTTATTTTCCTTGTACTGAGTCTTAGTTTCTTTTCGTGTTTTAAATTAATATTTATTAATTAAAATAAACATATTAAATAAAAATAGTCAATATTATTATATATACGGAAAAATTATCGAAACTATTATAGTTCCTTATGTACATGTTACCCGAAGAATCAAAGTTACCCAGATTGACTGTAACAAAAGTTAATATTTTTTATTAAGAAATTATAAAGTAATGGAAAACATAGTAGTATTTGGAAAAATAGATTATTATTTAGTTAATAAATAATGGTGATTTCCTTGTACTGAGTCTTAAGTTTCTTTTCGTAATTTAAATTAATATTTATTAATTAAAATAAACATATTAAATAAAAATGGTCAATATTATTATATATACGGAAAAAATATCGAAACTAGTTCCTTATGTCAATGTTACCCGAAGAATCAAAGTTACCCAGATTGACTGTAATAAAAGTAAATATTTATTATTAAGAAATTTATTAAGTGATGGAAAACATAGTTGTATTTGGAAAAATAGATTAAGAATATTTAAAATATTTTGTTTTTTGTCATTTGGTTAAATAAAATGCGGGGTTAAGTTGCGCTACTAAATACGCTTTAATAGATAATGTGTAGTAACAAATAAGGTAAACTTTATATTAACAATGTTCCTAGCCATTATTTGGTTACGTCTTTTGTGCAAATCAGCTACAGCAAAGGGGTTAATAATGTTTCAAATATTCGATTCGACTAGGAACACTTTGCGTTTAATGTTTCAATACTTTTTCTTTTTTTTTATTTTCATTTGCGTTAGATTAGATTAGTATGCTTTCACCATTATTTATTAACTAAATAATAAATTTGTATCTAATTTAAAATAATACAATTGCGATACTATTTTTAGCAATTAACCCTATTGCATTAAGATAGTAGACTGCATGCAACATTTAGAACATGTAAGAGCTTAATGGACATTGTGGACCCGCAAAGTGGTTTACTGTAATGCTGAATTTTAAAAGCATAGCAATAAAAGAAATGTTAGAGAATTGAGTTAAAGTAACCGTGTTTTCTTTAGAAATTATATTTTTAATTAGTTAAATTCTGTCGATATGTCAAAATTATTAGTTAAAACATTCTTTACGCAAGCTGAACAAATAATACTAAATAGAAGATCTATTTAGTATTATTTGTTTTCGGCACCTTATTATAATATTTGTAATGAAGGTACAAGTAAGTGTTTTTTTATAGCGTTTGATTAAAAGACGTATATAATTTATAGCAAGGTAGACAGAGGGAACCTAGTGTTAAGGTACTCCGTTTCCCGTGCACTGAGTCTGTTCATCACTTACCGCCGTTTCCAGTCAAGTTTCCAGGCACTGCGTGTTGAGTGGCGGAACTTAACGCCGCGCTTTTGCATACTATTCTTATTTCAAGACTATAATAATATAAATACGTTTTACTTTAATTTTTATATACGATTTTTGCAATTGATATCCACAGCTCAATTCGGACAATGGGCGTTCGGTCCTCAGCACGGGTTCGCGCGGGTGGCTCGCTGGCACGTAGAGAAGATGCCAGAGCGACTACCCAGTGGAGACGTGGAAGCTGTCTTCAGCCTCATGGACGATGACTTTACGCGGTCCATGTGGCATTTCCAGTATGTATTTTTTCTAAAACAAATAAAAATTGTGCATTTCTTAAGTTTTGCAAATATTTGGCAGAAAAAGGTTTAGTTTAAACATTTAGTGTATTATTCTTCATTGTAAAATTTGCATTACAGTAATAAATCGAATGGTAAAATTGAAATTGATAGATATTAATCTATTAATATATATTGTATGAAATAATTTTCTAGTTACGATAAAATAAAAAAGTAAATCAGCTTCACGCTGTATCCCGCACACAGCAGAATAGGCAGAGGGAACCTAAGGTATACCTATATGGTATGTACTATATATATATATATATATATAAATTATTCATATATCATAATATTTTACATATATATATATAAGTAGCGTTTGGCGCTTCGTTCTCTCTGACTGCTCCGCTAGGTAGACAACGTGAAGCTGAGTTAAGTGTATATAGAATTATANCTCAGCTTCACGTTGTCTACCTAGCGGAGCAGTCAGAGAGAACGAAGCGCCAAACGCTACTTATATATATATGTAAAATATTATGATATATGAATAATTTATAATTGCCTTAACTGTGACATACCTTGGACCTATCGAACTAAAGGTGTATGTCGTATTCCGTTCTGGCTACATAAAGCGCCGAATTCACCACCTAACATACAAAATATCTATGTAGTATGTACAATGCACATAGGAGAGTGGATGAAGAAGTGATTTATAAATAGGTTTGTCTCACAATAATGTGAAACATTTGTGATAATTGTATGCTCAAAATTGGTTATTGTCAATTTTTCTTTTGTTTTTTATTTCTCTTTTTTTTTAGAAGTTGCTTACCATACTAAAAAATAATACCTACTATTTTACCTATCTCCAGTTTTATGCCCTAGTACAAACGAAAATATAAAATTTTAAAAATAATGTAGGTAATGCTCTTATAAGTGACTTGTATTTTGAATAGTTGAATATTTAAAAATAAGAAATTTAGAAAAAATATGAAATCATAAGTAAGTAGTTTATATAAAAAGTTCTAAAAAAATGATGATATGAGATAGGTCGGAACGTAACTGTAATACTTTAGTTCTAACAGGTTGTTAAAAATATATTTCCATAAACATTAGAATAATTCGAGGGCAGCGTAGTGTGGTGGTGGTGTGTGGTCATATTTAATAATTATTTTTATTTCTTTGCTTTATTAAGCAAGCGCGGCATTGAGTTTCGAATCTCAACACGCATATTGAATTTTCGGTGAACGAGGATCATGGAGGGTCTTAGGTTTTCTCTGCTTACTCTTAATATGCGAGATAAGAGTGAAGCGAAAAAGAGTACATTATATTAATTATAAATTTTAGGAATAGACTAAATGTTCTACACTAAATGAACTAAAATTAAAAACTGTTCTAAATTATGATTTAAACTAGCTTTTCTTCTTTAATTTGTAAATCTTAAAAAGAACATCTTACGTTTTAGTTGAAAGTTAGAATAGATCTTTGCTTCTGATCACATTGGAATAATGAATAGACAGTTTCGTAGTGAATTCATTATGGTCGCCGTAACAAAATGGTGGATTACATATTTTTGTTCTCTATTTATGTTCTTAATTTGAGTATGAAAAAAAGGCTTGACTTGTAGAATACAGCACACCAAAAAAAAGTCCTAAATATTCATATAGCCGCCATTACGAGATATTTTTTTTTCTTTTATAAAAAACTATGGAACACAAATTTTCTTGATTTTTCCTCTCCTATAACAGCTATAAGCATTATATATCTCATCGTAATCTACAGATTCAGACTAACATACCGCCTTATTCTACGGGAGAAGGAGTTGCACTTCAACATAGGAGTGTACAATCCTAGTAAAGAGCTGACGTTCAGTTGCCAACTCCTCCTCCATACGTACTTCAAGGTTCCCGATGTGCGACGCTGCCAGATCACAGGCATGCATGGCTGCATGTTTATTGATAAGGTATTTGGAAATATCATAGATCTAATGGTTTCTAATTAATTGGGCTATTTTTTTAGTAGCTTTATGTTGTATTGTATAACAGGGTAGGCAGAGGGAACCTAGTGTTATGTCTGTTCCATTCCCTAATTTCTGTCCAACTTTTGAAACATTGGAGTGGTGGAACTCAAGGCCGCGGCGGACTTAATTCATTCCCCCGAGTTGTAATCTAATCCACAACCATCGCGTTCACAGCCAGACGCACTGTGTCGCTGCACTACGACGACCTCAACAGTGTTGTGCAATGTGGAATATTTAAAACGTTGAAAATGATTCAGAAGACGACTTCTTTCCATGAGGAAAATCTCTTTTAGCCACAATAAAGTTATGTCCTGAACGTAAAATTAAAATTAAAAGGTGATGCGAATTAATGATTATTTGAATAACAGAATGAAATTGTCTGTATTATTTTTATTTTTTTTCTTTAGCTTCAACGGAGTATCTTGAAGATATCTTGAGTATCTCATTTAGAATCTAATGTTAAAACATCCGTTATCGCTTGAACTGAATCCAAAATGTCTCGGACATTGCGTGTTGATTGGTGGAACATAACGCGGCGTTGTCTCGCCAGAAAGATCACAATTCATTTCCCTGAGCGTAGATCGAACCTACAATCATCCCACTGTGCCACGACTGCCTTTACTTATTTATTTACAATTTACTTTAAATTTAATTTGATTAAAATATAAATTGTTAATTTTACAAACCAGACGCGAGAGGGCGCGGTGTATCAAGAGACGCGCGAGGTGGTCACCATCAACGAGTGGACGGATCGCATCTACCAGAACACTATGCAGGAGCACATCATCACCAACGTGGTCAGCGGACGCAAGATGAGGATACAGAAGTATAATTTCCCTGATACAGGTAAGATTTCCTTATTAGTATTTTCTTTTTATTTTAGTATACTTTCTATTTTGCTATTAACATTTAAAAATAATAATGTATTATTTTGGAATATATTGGGGAACGTGCAATTTTAAATATAAACAATTATACGAATGTGATTAGGACGCAGAAATGTAAGCTATATCAACACAAAAGCTTGAGATAATTTTAAAATATTAGACAATCTTACGATACGATACATCCTATTGTTGCTGGTCAACAAATTTTAACGTGTTGAAAGATATGCTGTATAACGTATAGTCCGCGAGACTTAAGTTGTGCTTTGGATTTGTGTAAGTGATCAGAAATAGAAAAAAAATCTTTTAAAATTAAGCTTATTATTAGATATCAATTAAAAAAATCGTAAAAAGATATATGAATTTTTCTACACTGTAAATTGCATCTTCATTCTTGTCTGAGTTGAATTAATAATAAATCGACCCATTATATAATCACGCGCATGTTTGTTTTCACGATTTTAGTTTTATTTTTTAGTGCTTGCTCACATATATTTTTTTATTCTTGAATAGTGCCCACTTTATTTTTCATAAATCAAATACAAAAATAAAATGTTGAGAATTAAATATATGACGCTGCTGTCATATATTAAAGCTTAGCTTAAAGGTCAGCTACATTGTGGACTGTGGTTACATCGTGATAATGATCGAAAAAAATATCTATGGCACTTTATTATTTCTATTTACCATACACACTGTATATATTTCCGTCGGGCAGTGATCTGGAACCCGTGGTCAGAGTTCGCGAAGGAGATCCCGGACTTCGGCGACGACGAGTTCCCCAACATGGTGTGCGTGGAGGCGGGCCGCGTGGCCGCGCCCATCGTGCTGCTGCCCGGCACCGCCTTCGAGGCTAGCCAGATACTGCAGGTACCCTGACACCCTCGACTTCCTTTTATAAGAAGTATCGAATTATAAGACAGTGTTGAGTGGCGGTCAACGCTTCCGCCGCTTCATCATATTCAGGCGGAAAAAAGAAAACGGAATATCATAACACTAGCTTCTCAGTTTACTCTTGTATATGCAAGACACAATGTAAAACTGGAGCTATATACATATTATTTGTGTTCACAGGTGATGTAATGTGCACCGCCGCCGCCCACAGCCGTCCATAGCGATGTCAATTGCGTGAATATTCTAATGTGACAATACCAACGCTAACTGCCTCTGTTCTTAATTACACATACACTATTATATGTTATATTTACCTACTATACTTTATAATATCCATTAAAAATGTATTGCTACTACATTTAAATTTGAGACTTGTTTAGAACTTTAAATGCTCAATAAATGTCGAATTTTGTTTCTCAAATTTTTGGCTAACAACTTGTGTAGGGAATATTTCTTAATATAATCTGTAATTACATTCCAATTCCATATGGGTAGAACGTGAATTAATTATTTGTTCTCATAGTGGTAATATTCCATATGTCTTTCCATTTTTATTTAGTTTAACAGTTAGTATGACAATTTTTAAATGTACAACTTTCATATCAATTTTAAGACTTTGGATGGTAAAATTTGATAATTTCAAATTAAGAATACATTTATTCGTTTACCAAAATAACATGTTTTATAATGTTTGTTTTGTCTATATATGGATGTAGTTTTTTTTTAATACTAGGTCCTAGTGGTATTATAAATTGTCTGTAAGACTTGTTTCCTTCGTCTTCCTTCCACCTTAGTTATGTATTTTTAACTGTTACTTCATAATTTAATATTGTTTCACGATTATATCTGAATAACTTAAGCTGTCTCATAATGGGTAATGTAAATTAGTATTTTTTTAAAGTTTTTTTGTCTAATTATTAAATGTCATTCACAACATATAATGTTTTTTTTTCATGTGTTGTTTTTTTAATATTTTTACAAACATGGCCCTCTATGTAGCAACCCAATGTTTGTAGGTATGTGTTTAGAACATAATTTATATTTAACAAATCATAATTATAAAACGTCCATACTCTAAGCTGAGAGCGCAACAACTTTAATACTCACGACAATATTTTATTTAGTACCTTATTTTATAAAAAATAATAATGTTAGCTGTTAATGCGATGCTTTTATAATTTATGATAGTTACGTAATAGAGCAATAGTGAAGATTCAGCTTTTTTTATTGTTTAAACTAGCCTTGTCCATTTTTTTTTCAACTGACCTGACTTCAACTAAATTAATCAGGGATGTTATGGAGCTTCGTAATCGTAACCGAAACGATCAGTTACTCTAAATAAAATACTATCTGCAACCCATAACCGATAAATTTAACCATGACTCTAACGGATAAATCGAAAAAAAATCGCTTTTTTTAAACTTTTTTTATTCGTATCCAGATCCGAAATGTTACACCGAAACATCCCTGAAATTAATATTGTAATATACACGCAAGTTTGATTTTTTTAAATGACGTTTTTTTAAGTACTGTATTTTGTACTGCGTTTATTTGGATATGTTTTGGAGGCTTTTAAAGTATACGACGATATTATAAGAATATGTACTTAGATTGTAATGAGTTCCTTGTTTTTTTTTTAAGAATTTAATCCTAATAAATGGGTATTTGTACTCAGGTAACGCTAATTGTCATCATTTTTCGTTGATAAATATGTATTTTCTATTTTTAAGCTCTCTTTGAAAATGGTATTTTGGTGTCTTTATAATGAATGATAATTCGTAATGTATAACAAACATCATGTAATCGATTATTGAACGAATGCATAAAATTTTGTATTACTCATGTAAAATTAGAAAAGTTAATGTTATTAACAATGGTGATTTTTAAACATCGAAATTTAGATACAAATGTACTTCCATAGGTGCAATAAAGTGAAGTAATTAGAATATTTTGTTTTATTTCTTTAACCTGTGCCGAAAAATTATTTTACTAATTTACATGACATTTAAAATATATTTTTTTAGAACTGGATTATAATTTTAATATTTTTTTTCTTTATTTCTCAAAAATTATTTAGGTACTTATATTTATTTTAAATATATTTATTTAGCATGTAAAAATTATACTCCTTTTGCTTTTTTTTTATAATGTTTTATAATTATATTATAATTCCGTTACTTTTACGATAACATTTGATTTGATTGATGCATAATATGTTATTGTTTTATTCATATCGAAAGCAAAAAATAAATTAAAAAACGGACACCAGCCTTTCAAGTGTGAGTCTAAGAAAATGTGTTCCGAAAAATGAATATTTTGTTCCTCCCCTATACCTAAAACAGAAAATAATGAGTTAATATTACTCTTTTAAAAAAATGCAGTTTGTCACAGAGCAGTAGCACAGCGGTTGACTAAATTCGTTGGAGCTTGATTCCCATTTGGGGGAATGAACTATTTTCATTTCCTCACTTTAGTAACAAGACAAAGCACGATGTTGAGTTCTACAACTCAATGTCCCGAAAATTGACAAGGCGCATAAAAGCTGGAGTAAATGCACACGCAGCCACTATTTCCAGTTACCTCCACGGGACCACGATGTCCCCAATTCTATTAAAATATCAATTAATAACCAATAAAATATATATTTTCATTTCACTTTATCCAAAAAAGTTCACAGGTTCAGTTATGTCTGTAAAATTGGCAGAGCATTGTCCATTGTCCATATCGAAAATAAAATGGAGTTCTATTAGCATGCAGCTGAGTTCTATAGTTCCTGATAGATTTTAAAAATAGTTTAGCGGGATTTGAACCCGTGCCTCTTGGACGGTTTCCCAGAAATCAAATCCCGCTACATTCAAATTTTTATACATTGTCTAAATAAGTATTTTTCTTTCCTAAGAACTGAATTGTAACATTTTAAAAATGTAAAAATATTAAGCAAAACTATTTTTATGTAGATTTATCGTATATCGTTGCTTAAATTTTATTGTCAATAAATTTTTTTCGACACCTACTGATTGCTTCTTCATTATAATATATGCATAATGAATTGTGATGTTAATGATATATATACAACCACAGTTCACAGTAAAAATTTTCAAAATAGCAATTTAATTTTAAATTTAGTAGATTCCGTAAATAGTTCACTTGCAGTTCTACCTATTAAATCTAACTAATTTAGAATAACTTAAACACAACAATATGTAAGTCTGGTTCAAATAAATGGGAAAATTAAGAAACGCATCTTATGCAAGTATTTTTTTGGTAGGTAAATGTTTAAATATGTTTTTTACAAATTAGGAGTTGCGATGTCGTCCCATTAATCATCATACTGCAGCAAAACGACTCGATTCGTTACTATAACTTTATCAGAAGTAACAAATAACGTAACGAATAACGATACGATTGTAACGACTTAACGAGTACTGTTCGTTAGTACTATTCGGAGCCAATATGGCTCCGTGCACGACTACAGCGCCATCCAGCGTACGCAAATTTGTTGGCTCTGACGTTTTCGTTTTGTTAAGATTTTACTTTGTACATTATTGCAAATTATTGTTTTTAGAAAATACTTGTGCAAATGATTATAATAATATCAATACTAGTCAATTGAAACGTTATTTTAATGAAAATGATTTCAGTAATGTGTTGTAGCTTTGACCATATTTAAAAAGAAAATAAGTCATAGAAATTATTTTATTATTATTAAAAATCTTTATTATAAACCAATTATTTAGAAACCAGAACAGAATGGAATTTAAGAAATAAAAATCATTTAATTTTAATTATAATATTTTTGTTTTATTTGTAAGTGTAATTGAATAAAGAAATATTTACAAATCTAAAGATCTTTTTTAAATATGGGGGCCTGTAAATTTACCAATACACATTCCGAAATCAATGCAGTTAAATAAATTTTCGGGAATTTCATTCAAAATTTGGAATATACCAATTTTTTTATAAAATTCCCGCATTATCCTTTTGACATAAATTCTTACACTCGCAATATTATATGTTTCTTCTGGGCATAATAATCTCCACCTATTTTCCACTTCGATCTATAACTGTTCTTATATCTGGAAAACCTTTATCAGCTAAAACAATATCGTTGCTGATGGTTTTAATAATAATTGTTGCTCATCATTACAGATTGAGACCGGTCGTGGCGCAGCGGCACGAGGTGTGACTGCAAAACCGACTGGTTGTGGGTTCGATCCCCACTCGAGGAGATGAAATATTTACTTAAATTTATATTGCCATTTCTTCGCTCTGGTGTCGAGGTTAAGCGCGGCGTTGAGTTCTGCC